>WBNH01001431.1:0-12941 GCA_013401255.1 Urocolius indicus
GCAGGACACCAAACAGGATTGTGGCCCTGGACTTCAGGTGAACTAGCTTTGGCCTCTTCAAAGATCTGCTTGGAGGAATTTCATGCGATAGGATTCTAGAGGGCAAGAGTGCCCAAGAAAGCTGGTTGATCTTCTAGTGTTTCCTCCAAGTCCAAGACTGGTGTATCCCCACAAGTAGAAAATACAGAGCTCGAGCCTAAAGACTACTTACTTAATGAGCTCTCCAGTGATGGCTGCAAGCAGAGAGCTTTTGCCAGAGCCGACCTTCCCAACAACTCCCAGGAGCATCCCCTGCAAAGGGAAATGAAAAGCATCGATTTGATGCAATAATACAGGGTGGCTTGCCTGGATTTCTTCAGCCACACATAGTCTGTAAGAAAGCTGGCTGCTGTCTTAAACTAGGACTATCTCACAGGTTCAGCAGCAGAGCTAGGTATAGTTCTCAGGTAAACCAGACTCCTGATATGGCAGGACACAAGCCTGTAAGGAATGTTAGTTCTGCAGCCCAGCTCTGTTCTCTGCTCAGTCCTCTCCTGCAGCAGTGGCAGAAAGCAGAGGGAGCTGGCTCACCTCTTCTCTGTAAGCCATGCCTGGATCTCCTCCAGCACCCTTCAGTTCTGAGAGAGGTGATACATGTCCCGTGCCTCTTCACCAGGAGAATTTGATGAATTGCTCATAAGAACAGGAAAACGTGCCACCCATGCTCCATTATTTGGTTTCTGTAGTGCAATTCTGTTACCTCCTGCATCCTTGCTAACCTTTCTCACTGACAGGTTCTCAATGTACAGCTGCAGGGTGCCTGTGGATAAGGGCTGACTGGTGCTTTCCTCCTCAGCTGGCGTCCACGAGAAGGCTGCACCTTGCATCTCCATGGCAGCAGCAGTACCTGAAGGGCTGTCTGCAAGAGACAAGCAGCACAGCATTGCACTACTATGAGAGGGACAGAAAGTGAATGGCAGCTGGTGTCACAAATAGTATCAGTTTTGTCCTCAGACAGATGAGACCACGGACAGGGCACTGCCATGATACCCCTGACCAACCACAGAATGAGATGCTTGGCTACTGACTTGCCCTTAAACTTACACCTCCCTTCCTGCAACCTTCTTGTCTCCAGCTCCCACCAGATACACATGGTGACCTGCTGGCTGTCAGGGAGACACTGTAAGGATAACCTGGTTTAATTATTGTTGAAGCTAAAATAAAGGCATGGGGCTGGCAAAAGGCAAGGAAGGAGAGAAAGGGAGCAGAGATTGCTCAGGAAAGGGCACCCACTCAGGAGTTTCTGTCAGGCAAAGCCAAGGTTGTTGATGGCTTCAGTGTCAGAGGAGCACTGGACAGAGGAGGGAGTAGCTTCCTCTAAGGGACATTAACAGCAGAGCTCTGTGGGGACAAGCAAATGCCCAGAGTCAGTAAAGAGGAATGATACAGCCTTGCCTCCCATCTTGCACAGAAATTAAGTGCCTAGAGTCTGCCTCGTCTTGAATCACTGGGTGACAGCCAGCTGCCCTCCAGTACTGGCCCTGGGCCTCAGCACCCCAGCTCTGAATGCCTCCTGCCCAGGGTCCCACATCCACCAGTGTCCTTCACCATTACCTAGGGCATAATAAGCTTCCAGGTCCTGGTCCACGAGTTCAAGGAAACGCTGGATTCGATCCAGGGAAACTTTGGCTTCCAAGGCCGCATTCAACACCCATGGGAAGCTGTTGAGGGGGAGAATAAGCATCCCAACAAGGGCCAATGCTGTGAACACCTGCGTGGGTAAGGAAACAGCCATGAGTTGGAGGCAATACCTCCCTTGTATCTTGTATGCTCCAAACAGCTTCACCAGAGAAAGCCTGAGGAGTAGTGGGGAGACACAGGCTGTGTTTATTTCCCAGAGAAGATGGCTCAGGCCTGCAGTGCCACTGTACGCTGCCCTTTGCATGAGACAAGGTTGGAGCTCTCCCTGCTACCTACTCACCTTTGTGGCTGTGAGTTGGTGACCCAACAGGACATAGGTGATGAAGATGGCAATGGAGACAACAACTGGCAGTGCTGCCCACAGGTACACGCACACAGCATCCAAGTACTTGATAGCTCTTAACCTCTGCAGCTCTTTAGCCCGGCAGGCATTGATCCTGGCACTAAAGTGCTTCTCCCATGCAAAAAACTTGATCACACGAATGCCACACAGGAACTCTGTCATTAGCTGCACAAAAAGAGGAAAAGAAACATGCAAGGGACTCAGAAGTAGCCTAGGGGGCAAGGCAAGCATTAGAGGATCACTATCTTGCGGGTGGTGAAATTGCATCACCCTGACACACTTCTGAACCGTGTGTGTGCCTCTAGCCTTTTCCCCAACAGCTGTGATTCAATTCATCTGCTTTGGATCCTGACAAGTGGCTAAAAAGCCAACTCTTTAGAGACAAACGGGGAGAAAGTATAGCAAAGAACTCAGAGAGCACCCAGCTGCGCCTCACCTTGACCCGCGTGTCCTTGTGTTTCAGCATCTCCTTGTTGTTCACCATGATGCAGTTAGCTATGACCTTGTTGATAGGCACAAGCAGTAGTGTCAGGGCCAAGCCTCCCAGAAAGTGTACCCCTACTTGCTGGTAGAGGAGGTAAAGGGTAATGGCAAACTGGAAAGGCATGCTCCACACCTCGTGGAAGACGAGGTAGAAGTTGACCAACCTACTAGTGTCCGTGCTCATGAAGTTGACAATTTCTCCCACGGTGAAGCGGGCAAGGCTGGTGCTGCTGACACGCAGAGCCTTGCGGTAGATGGCAGAGATGATTGCGGCCCGCACCATAAGCATCACCTTGTTCATCTCGTGGCTGAACTGGCTGTGCAAGAGGGCGCCCAGGAAGGAGCCAGCAAAGAGCCCGAGGGCATAGAACACTCCATGCCTCAGGGGCTCCTGCCGGGACTCCATGAAGCTCACTAGCAGATTCAGAAGCAGGGGACCTGAGAAACTCAGCAGGTTGCCGGCCAGCTTGAGAAGCCCCAGTGAGTAGAAGCGAAGGCCAAAGGCCGTGTGAAGGACTGAGAAGAGCCGCACGGTCTCCCGGGCACGGTGCAAGCTGCCTGGGGCACTGCTGCTCCCGTCGCCTCCAGCAAGGATTGGGCTAGTGAGAGACACCGTCTCTTCCTCAGCTTGGTGCGGAGTTGCCTTCTTCTGCCAGCAAGAGTAGAAGTGATCGCAGACCCTGGCAGCCTGGAGCAGGCGAGGAAGCACACAGACATCCTGCGGCTGGTTCAGCTTCCCCTCGTAGCCACGTCTCATAAGAGGGTTCATCCAAACATAAAAGAAGCGCGAGAGCCAGCTCTCACCATCTTCTGCTGTCCTCTGCTGATCAGGCACCGGGATCTCTGGGTCTGAGATGAGCTGGTCACGTTGCCAGGAGCAATTGATGGAGAGGAAGTCTTGCCGGCCAGCTGCAGGGAAGAGGTAGCCTATCCCGTACACAAGCAGAGAGGCCAGCTGCAGACACAGAATGGCAAACCTGGAGGAGGCAGCAGGGTGGGCAGGGGACCAAGCTATCCCACTTTGGTAGTACCACATCAGTGTGATGATGAAGGAAGGCAGGGGTAAGAGAGTGAGGACAGCCAGGGCAGCGGGGCCTCTGGTAGACCCATGAATGGACCTGCAGAGCATGAGAAGAGCGAGGCCGTGCGTGAGCCATGTCAGGGTGGCAGTGCCGTTAGCCAGCACTTCCAGGTACACAGGGCCCAGCTCCTGCTGAGAAATAGTCGCTGGGATGATATCAGCAAGGAACAGGCCAGCAAGTATGAAGGAGGCAGCAATTCTGCATCTCCAGCCTGTCCTGTGAGGCACCTCGGAGTGAGATCTAGCGAAGGAAACAGCAGAGGAAAAAAACCATTACAGATGAAATTCAATCACCTCTCAGTCACTACTCTCTTTTCTTCCTCTTATCATCCCCCCTTTATCCATTCACTCTTACTTAACCTCCTGGATTCACTTCCCTAGATTTGTATCTCTTCCAGACAGTAGGCATTGCTAAACTACATCAGGTCAAAATAGCCCAGTACCTGATCAATACCAGCAATTCAGATGCTACCAAACAATAACATTTCCCTGCAAAAAATTGCTTGCAAACTGATACTTTGTGGTCAAAGCAGACTCCAATTCTTGAGAATTAGCAAAAAAAAAAAAAAAGTATATTTAGCACAAATTCTGAATGATCAAATTCTCTGTGTCACATCTCTGATCTTTGATATCTCTGGTCTCTTTGGTATTTTGTCTAGAAACATTACTTTTATCATTATTGGTTTCAGTGATGCTGTCTATGTAAAGTCCATAACCTATTGGCCAAGAAAATATTTCATAACCACTTGGCTGCCCAGATGGGTTGTGGAGTCTCCTCTGGAGACATTCAGAACTTGCCTGGATGAGTTTCTGTGTGACCTACTCTAGGTGGCCCTGCTCTGGCAGGGGAGTTGAACTGGATGATCTTTCGAGGTCCCTTACAACCCTTAAGATTCTGTGATTTGTGGCCTTGCAATATCAGTGAACCTTGCCATGCTTATGAATTTCAGAAGAGGGTAAACAGAAACACAATCTTTGCTTTCTCTGTACCTTTTATTACCTTATATACATCTTCCACACCACCCGTCCCAGAAGACTCCCAGTTTCCACAGCCCCCATTCACTGCTATTCTTTTGAATCATTTTCTGTGATTTTATGCTCGCTACCCTCTCTATTCTTTCTGAATTCTTTTCTGCAATGAGCTGTACACTGTACTCTGAATTAGGACTGATGCTGGCAAATATAATAGCATTATACTATTGTGTCCTTCTCTAATTACATATTTATCACACCACAGGGAGACCTAATTTCCAGTGTTTCCACCCCACCTCCAGTACTGCATAATAATCACGAGCGAGATACATTAGTTGTCATACCTTGGAGTGCCAAGGAAGCAGGCACTGATGACTGCCAGGATCACATGAGGAATCACATTTAATGTCAGCTGATTAAAGCAATGGCCAACACTGCCGTGAACCCACACAGGGAGTGGATCTTCTGTGCTGGTCCCACACAAACCAGACAGGATGCTCTCCATCCTTTGCTGGGAATTCAATGTGAGAGATGGGAGTTCCTAGGGTAAAAAAAACCAGCATGAGGTACAAAACGGAAGAAGCACAGCCCCAGTCCAAAGCAGACTGTGATAAGAAATTAACATAGGGCTAGAAATAACTTCCTGGGTCACAGAGTCCAAGCCTTGCTATTGTACATTTGCTCGCTTACCATCTGTTTTACAAAATGATCAAGCTCCAGCTTAAAATAAAACATGCTGTTTGCCCAGGGACTTCGATGCTCTGGCAATGTGAAGCTTCCTACTCATTCCCAGGCACCAGTTTATCCTTTGAAACTATCAGGAAGCACCTGCCTTTACATTGCTCACTCTGAAAAATACTTTTCAGCTGCTTAAACAGTAATATATCACTTATGTTTCCATCTTCAAAACAATCCCCGCAGGACACTCAAGACACCGTGTAACATTAAACACCCTCCAGATGGCAGGAGAGGATGCCGGTGTCCCTTCGGAAAAGCAGGCGGTACCTCCAAGCTACAGAGATGGGAACCAGCAGGACTGCGTCCTTGCGTGCAGCCTCACGGACCGAAGCACACCCGGGAAGCCCTCGGCTTCACAGCGCTTTCTCTTTGCACCAGCTGGTCCCATCTCCCTCCCGGGGCCGAGCTCGGCGGGCAGGAGCGGGGCACCGCAGCAGCAGAGCCGGGTGCCGGTGCCCTGCCACGCCGGCCCTCCCGGCCTCTGCCGGTACAGCCTGGGGCGCGGGGAAGCCTCGGCTAAGAGCCACCCCGGCTACCGCCTCGCTGCGCCAAAGGGCAGCCGGCCGGCCCGCTGCTCGCAGCGGCCGGGGACCCCCCACCGGCGGCTGCCACGTCGGGGACGCGCGACGGCACCGTCACCGCACGCCGCCCGCCGCCGTACCTCGGCTCGGGCCTGCCCCGCACGGCCGCCCCGCNCCGGGAGGACGCGCTGCAGCTCCAGCGGCCGGGCGGCAGCCGCCGGGACGCGAAACGGGGGCGCGCGGCGGCCCCGGCGATCCGGGTACCGGGGAGGTCGCTCGGAGGCGGGAGCGCCAGGCACCGGGAGATGGATGTGGTCGCATCCCGGCTGCCTTGAAAGCGCCGCGCGGAAAAGCATGAGGCCGAGGTCAGGAGGAGAAGCAGACGAATTAAACAAGCGCGGCTCGTTCCGACTGAAACTAAAAATCAGTCCCTGCTCAGCAACAAATGTGATTCCCCCCACCCCACCTCCAATTTCCTCTAGTTCCCGGTGATCTTATCCCTCCCCTCTTTCTCCCATCATATTTGGCCCACAGCCTCTGGCAGCCCCTGAACGTTTTCACGCTGACAGCAGGTAGCCGTGACGGCCTTGCTGTGTCACTGCCAACCAGCACTGGAAGATGTACGCACCACCACGTGTCCAGAAGGTAGCATCAGCAGATACAGCCCAGGCACTAGGTGTGTATACATATATGTGTGTGTGTGTATGTATTTTATGCATATAAATGTCCTTTTACAGGTTCAGCATTCTTTGCTCCTATCAGGTGAAGTTACTAGGAGAGCCCTTTGCGGAGAACAGATGAGTACACCCAAGGTGACAGGGCTCCCCTTGTGCAGTGATAAGCCATACAAAGCGATATCATTATGTGAACATAATCCAATCACCTGAATCACACAAGCTAAACAAATCCACTCAGGTTTACCTCTGCTGCACTCAGCGACTATGCTTGTCCAGAGCATAAAGACCCTTTTGCAAGCAGCATCCCCAACTAGAACGCTTTGTTTTCACTACAAAAGCACACTGTGTTGTGGGGTGGCAGGAGTGAATGCTTAGCTTTCCAGCTGAGAGAAAAACAGAGCTGAGAAGATGTTGAGCTTCTTCCTCTCCAGAGTGCTTGTTACACAGTGACAGGAGCATGCACTAGACATCATCACACCATATAGGCGTTATAGCTGCTACTGGTGATTTTACAGCAGATGCTCTGGATACTTCTTTCCCAAACCTTCCTTCAGTAGCTTTCCCTCCCTCTTGCCAGGGAACATTAGTGTGGCTCTGTAAATAATCACAGGTAGTAACTTTATCAACATGCAGCTCAGAGATAGACTAAAGTATTCTCTGAGTTTAGAAGTACTACCAGTGGGGTGCTGGGAAAGCCACATTCCTGTCTGAGAAAACAGAGTGATCTGGCAGAGGGAGTGTGAAACAGCAGAGGTCAGAGCAAGAGCTTGAAGGCCACAGCACCCTCTAATCATGGTTTCCTTGAAAAAAGCATGAGAAGAGTGTGGTTTTCTTAACCACATGTGTACACATAGCTTCTTGTTTCATTGTTGTTTCTGAGGATTATGACTTCTCACAGCCTAAAAGTAATCTTTGCCCATGTGTCAGAGTTGCAAGGCTTCCTTTTTACAATGAAACTAGCTACTGATATTGTACACTGTGTATTTGGCCAGTCTGCTCTTTCTCCCAAAGGTCCTCCAAAGGTTTCTAGAATAAACTTTCCTGTAGAGGCGTCAATCGTAAGTTTTATGTTCTCTCCACTCAATTAAGCTTCCCTTCAGAAACGTGCTGTGAAAGCAGCAAACTCTCAAGAGAGCTCACAGGGGATGTGTGAGGCGGAAGCACAAGCTGCACACAAGTGAAGCTTTCAGATTTTGTGGTTCTGACATCTTATTTCCAAATGAACAACAATAAAAAAGCCCAAACCAAAAAAAGAACCCCAACCAACAAACCACTTCCCCATACCTGATCTGACACCAGGAAAGTCCTCAGATACCAGGACAAAAACTATCCTCTCTCTCAAGCTACTCACTCGCAGAGCTTTTCCCTTTCAGCCACAAGGCATTCTAGTTTTCTCCTTTTTCACATGCATTCTGCCATTCTGCTTGCTCATCTCGCCAAACCTTTTCGTGTTCAAAAACATCTTCCATTGAAAGATTGACAGTTTTCAGATGCCACACAAACCTTTTTTTTTTTTCCCCAAACAGCATCATCTACAGTCACATGGGAAAACAAACATAAAGGGTATTTGAAAACAAACAAAGGAACCCTAGGGGAGTACCAATCCATCCTAATGATCTGAAATCACCAGTGCCTGTTCTGCCTAAAGAGATTTAAATAGGAGCACTGCAAGAACTGAAACAGATATTCCTCATTTTTTTTTTCTTCTTCTTTTTGGCTATTTCCCCTCTCTGTGAACATTGCTGCTGGTGACATTTACTGCTACGTGTCTGATCAGTTTAAGATCTGAGCCACTTGGAGCACAGGCTTGTGGTTCTATTGCTTACAAAGAGTGTTTTGCACTACAAAGAATCATAGGCCTATTATTAACAAAAAAGAAAAAAAATAGAAAAAAAAAAGGCCCCAACATCAGGTTTAAATTAATCCACAGGCCAACGCAGGCCAGATTTTATCCACTGTCTGCTGCCCAGAGTTTTTTTAAACACTCCAGATTGATATACTCACAGCAAGGAAGAGCTATCTCGCAAAGGGAGACTGTCCTCCCTGCCTTCTCTTAGCTTATTTTGTAACACATTACTTAATACCCCTCCCAGGACTTGGAGGCAGGGAATGAGTGTAGGCTGCGTGCTCATTTCCTGTCCCAGCTGAAAGCAAATATCGAGCTGAAACAGAAGCCAGTGTAGACAAGCCTTAAATTCAGAATTATCAACCTCGTAATTATAGATGTAAAACGTTCTGAAAGCAACTGTCTGTTTGGATAGATTTTCTGTTCTCCCAGCCAGAGTTCTGCTATCAGCTGAACCATCCTCAAATTCCATGACATCACAACCAAGGAAGGCTTGATTCCTTGGCTCAGTCCAAAATTTTTCATGAACAGGCTGCTTTGCCTGGACCTGAAGACACAATACAGGTATTTTGCCCCATTTTGCAGGGGAAATATTAATGCAAAATTCAGAAGATTAAGTATATTCCACCACATCTTCTTAAGAGAATACTCATTTTGTCACAAAACTCACAGAAGTAGTCTTTGTCCTTACTATCAGCCTAGCCAGTTGCATTGGGTTTGTGGCAGGGTTTTGGGGCTGCAGGGGTGTGTGCTTCTGTGAGGAACTGCTGAAAGCTGCCCCTGTGCTCCATAGAGCCAATGTGCTAGGCTCCCAGCTGGACGCAGCACTGGCAGAGGCTGAGCCCATCAGTGACAGTGCCTCTGGGGGAATGTACTGAAGAAGGGGAAAAAAACCCCAAACCTTACTGTGCAGGAGCCAACTGCAGCAGAAGAGAGGAATGAGGATGGGAGAACAACAACTCTGCACACACTAAGGTGGGAAGAGGTGCTTCAGACACATTAAGCAGAGAATCCCCTGCCGCCTGTTCCTGTTGTGAAGACCACAGTGAGACAGGCTGACCCATGGAGGTCCCCAGAGGAGCAGATATCCACCTGCAGCCTGTGGAGGACTCCACGCCATTTCCTACCCAACTTGCAGCAAGGAAGAGGTAGAGACCTGGGAAGAAGAGGAGCATGAGACAAAGGTGTTTTAAGATTTAGTATTTATTTCTCATTGCCATTTTCTGTTCTTATCGGTAATAAATTCACCAATTTTCCCAAGTTGGATGTGTTTTGCCCATGCCTGTAACTGCTGAGTGATCTCTGTGTCCCATAAGCCTTTTGTTGTATTTTCTCTCCCCTGCCCAGCTGAGGAGGGGAGTGACAGAGCAGCTTTGGTGGGCACCTGCCCTCCAGCCAGAACCAACCCAACACAATCTAACATTAGATAGAGTGACTCAGATATAAGAATGTAAAGCATTATAATTAAAGTCTTTTGTTTTTACTATTACTGTACTGCTTCTTAACCTAACAGTTCAACCTGGATTAACTTCAATTCCAATTTCTGTTTACTTCTTCATACTGAGCTAATGCTGCCTTTTCCCCACTCTGTTCTTAATGCAATTTGCTCCCACAACTTCCTTACTTGAGGCCTAACAAGAATTCAGAGACACCTGATTACCCCAACATTGCCCTCAGCATTCAATTAGCTAAAATCTCTCCAAGCAGCAGCTAATTGCAAGTTCAGAAATGAGCTCTGGAATTCCAAAGAGGAGTCTGAGAGCTGAACTTGTAGCAGAGCAGACTGACTGGCACCTCCTTTGTCCAGGGAAGAGTCTGGAGAACCAGTCACAGGAATACTACAAAGACTTCTGCAAAGCAGGTAAGGACCTTGCCTGACTTTTTCAATCCCTGAGACAAAGTGTAGCACTTCCTTTAGCAGAGACATGAAAACCCTCAGCTTGCACCCTTGGGCCCAAATTTCAGTACTGATTTTAGGAATAGTTTCATTGAATCCCAATGTGAGTGCTCGGTCCCTTTAAAAACATAGCTCAGGAAGGCATATGATTGAAAGGTGACACTGCAGCTAGTACAAAACAAGTTTATGAAGTGTAATTGCAAAGTGATGCTCAGTAGGATGACAGGGTGCTACAAAATGCTAATGAGCACTAGTCAGTTAAGCATCTGTCTCCAACCAATGGATTTTTTTTAATAAATTCTTTTAAAACCACAGCACATAAGCTGTTTGCTTTCTTTTTACTATTCCTCCTTTTAGCACTTCACTTGTTGTTGTGCAGATAGAAGTTTTAATGAACTTTCTGATTAGTTACTGGTACCTGGATTCTCTTACCTTCCAAATGTCACTGAATCCATCACCAGAAACTACCAGGGATATCCTATGGATATCCTCCTATGGATACAAGGCAGGAAGAAGTTAGAATTTTTTTTTTATATTCTGGCCTTTTACAAAGCTTTTGGGTGTTATTGCATAACTTTATAAAAAACCGAAAAGTGCTAGGTTTCTTGGGTTTGTGATTTTTGAAACCAATCCATGGTTTAAAACTATTCTTTAAAACTGATTTAAAGAAAGCACGTCCAAAACTAAACAACTCTGCTTTCTCTCTCATGCTAAGCTGTTTTTACTTATTTCAGTTGGTGAAACTAACCACTTGACACAGACACCTGATGACAAAAAAAAGGCTCTCTAACAAAGAGAGCGAGCACATTTTGAAGCAATAGTATTTTGCTTATAAACTACTGTAATGTAATCTACAGCACAAAACTAAAGGGAAGATTCCTACACACATATTAGTTTTGTAGTTATTATAAAGCACAAATCTGTCTCTCAGGGTCACCAAATCTGCTGCTTAGGCTAGCTAGCTCAAACAGTTTTGAGTGCCTCCACCATCATCATGTTTTGTTCCCACTAAAAGCAGGTCCAGTCTGCAGAGCATCTTCAAAGAATGAAATTTTTATCTCAGGATACTTGGAAGTCAGTAATGAGCATTATTAACCTCAGGAGAGAATGAGGAAGGCAACAGTAACAGAAATTAAGGTAGTCTTTATATAGCTTGTGCTTGTTTTGATGACTGGCATAACAGAGCGTAGTTCCTGAGCCTGTGTAGCAGTGCACTCACTCAGAAAATGTCAAGGTGGAGCAGCTGTTTTAATACAAAGCTATACCCAACCATTCCCTGCAGAAATAGCTTATTATAGTATCAGATGGACCCCCTCCCATCAGCCTGCTGCTGCTCTTTTGCAGCTGCTATAAGTAGTATGCTTCAAATGTTGTGTTACCTTCTAGCATACATTCTGAAGAAACACACACAGAACTCCACATCTGCAAAAAACCAAAAAACTGTTTTAATATACAAGCCTTTGCATTTCATCAAACTAAGTTCCAAGTGTAGTATATGAAACTTCTCCCAGTTTCTAAGTGAGATACAAAGGAACTCCAGAAGTTAGGAATGTTATTCTTTTCTCTCTACTGCTACCTCATCTCAATTTAATTGAGAACAGTCCTCCTCCTCCTCACCAGACACACCCCCTGCAGCATGATGTAAGAGAAAAGTTTAACGCTTCACTTGGACTTGAAACTCTCATATTCACTTGCCTGCACCAAGTATGGTCGGTGGCGGGTGCTCAGGCGAGGAGAGAGAGGAAGCAGGAAGCAGTTACTCCCTCTCATGTCGCCCCAGTACCTGGCAGTCACAGCAAAGACGTTGGTTCGGAAGTGCTGAGCTAAAGGCTCAGACTCAGTATTGCCTTAGGAGGCTGCCAAGGACTGCTCTCAAACGCACTTCTGCTGAAGGGCAATACCTAAACCGACAGGCTCCGCAGCACAGTGTGGGGAAAAAAATACCCCCAACAAAACTAACCAACCAAATCCCCTTTGATTTTGGGTTCAACCGCAGCGTTGCGGTCAATACGAGCACGCAGGGCCGCGGCAAGGCCCGGCCAAGCCCCGCTGCCTCAGAGCCCACAGCCTCACATTCCGCCCCTCAGCGTCTCCCCTCGGCCTCCACGAGCGAGAAGCCCTCGCCGGCCGCTCACGTGAAGCTCCTTCTCTTCTTCCTCACCGCCTGTGCCCCCGCCTGCTTGGGCTGCGAGGGCAGAAGCGGCGAAAAGGCCCGGAGCAGAGGCCCAGCGTGTCGCTCCCAGAGCCGCCGGGTACCGGGAGCGCGGAGGGAGGGAGGGAGGGAGCGGCGCCCCACACCGCCGAGCGCGGCTGCACTGCTCCTGCGGCTGCACTGCTCCTGCTCCTGCTCCTGCTCCTGCTCCTGCTCCTGCTCCTGCTCCTGCTCCTGCTCCTGCTCCTGCTCCTGCTCCTGCTCCTGCTCCTGCTCCTGCTCCTGCTCCTGCTCCTGCTCCTGCTCCTGCTCCTGCTCCTGCTCCTGCTCCTGCTCCTGCTCCTGCTCCTGCTCCTGCTCCTGCTCCTGCTCCTGCTCCTGCTCCTGCTCCTGCTCCTGCTCCTGCTCCTGCTCCTGCTCCTGCTCCTGCTCCTGCTCCTGCTCCTGCTCCTGCTCCTGCTCCTGCTCCTGCTCCTGCTCCTGCTCCTGCTCCTGCTCCTGCTCCTGCTCCTGCTCCTGCTCCTGCTCCTGCTCCTGCTCCTGCTCCTGCT
>WBNH01001431.1:14609-464395 GCA_013401255.1 Urocolius indicus
CCGCCGCCGCCTCGCCGCCGCGCTCCGCTTCGCCCCGTCCCCCGCCGCGCCGCCACCGCTCCCCGTCGGGCCACCGCGGCGCCTCCCGCCGATCCCCGTCGCCCCACCGCTGCAGAAGATTGCCGTCGCCGCCGGGAGGACCGGGGCCCGCGGGGAGCCGGGGCCGCCGGGGGAGCGAGCACGGAGACGGCGGCGGCAGCCGGGTAACTCCCGCCGCGCGCCGAAGGGTCCCCGGTGCGGAGCGTGCCCCTCGCGCGGGAGCTGTCAGGCTGCGGGGCACCCCCGCCGCCTCCCCGCTGCCTGCCGCGGCTCGGCGGGGGCTGTCTCTGCCGCCAGCGGTGTCCCGGCCCGCCGACTGTGGCTTGGGATCAGCCCGTGTGGCCGCCGCCCGGCCGGAGCGGGGGGCCGCGGGGCCGCGGCCTCGAACTTGGCGCGGCGGCGTCCTTGCAAGACTGCGCCGGCCCCGGGCTCTCCGTCTGCGGAGAAGAGAAGGGCCGTCTGCCTCCCGTTCCCTAGAAAGAAACATGGGGGAGGAAAAAAAATCGTTTTAAGTAATGCTTTTACTGTCATTTCGGTTACATTTTTATTTCTCTCTTATCTGCCAGAGCCATTTTAGATAAGGCTCCGAGATGATGCTGTCTTTCGCTAAGGCAAAGATCGTAACTAGTGCTTTCTTCCATTTAGCACCGATTTGTGTTGTTGTGTAAATATCGTTTAATTTATGGGAAGTTAATTTTTTTTTGACGGGATACCGAATGAGCGCTTTGAGTAGTTTCTGCTGTCATGGGTGTACAAAGGAGACTCTGTTACAGAATTATGGTTTTGAGAGGTATCCTTTGATAGGCAGTGCATTGTAGTTGGAGCTGTGCTCAAGGTGTTCCAGTCTTCTCAGTCTTGGCAAAATCTGATTCGGGCATGTGAAACTGTGATTTGGCATCTGAAATGCCACTATCTTGGATGCAGATGCCTTTGCACTTAACCAAAGTGCAGAGCTGTACTTTCTGGGTTTTTTTTTTGAGAGAGAGGGTGGCATTTGCTCTCTTGGGTTTTCTCTCGTTATTCCTTAGTGCAATGATTGTCCTATCTGCTAACTGTTGCCTGTGGTATGTAGTAGGTTCACTGTGCATTTGTATTGTGCTGAAAGAAGAGATTTTCATAGTAGGATATTTTAGGCCTCCATTCCACGGCTGCTCAATCCAGCAGGTGTACAATTAAACAGAATGGTACCCTCACGTTTTCCTGTCACTCTCTAATCTCTTTGGCTGCTTCCCTTGTGCTCACACTTGCATTTGTGAAGTTACAGGGTGAGCTGATTTGAGGAAACGATGTGGCTGAAAGTCAGTCCAACAAAAATATATTGTCTGCTGTGATTCATTGCATGATGAGACCCCAAGAAAGAATGGGGATTTCCCTTTCTGATGGCGATAGGGCTTCTTAACCAATTTCTTTGGGCTTGTAGCCATAGAAGAGATCACAGGTGATAGCAGTGGAGTTTTTACCTGTTGGTGCTGCTTGTTATTTAAAGGTGAGCTGTCCTGAAAGTATGGGAAGATAATCTATTTGACAGTTAAGCCAAGCTAGGCTGAGAAACTTGCTGCTGGCCATTTGTTTTTAGGCTGTATTTCACCATTATCTCAGTCCTGTAAGTTGTCTGTGAGATAACCCTGCACACTGCATTGCTAGTAAGAACCAGGTTGAAAATCAGTAGTTTTTTAAGAGGAAATAATTTTTGGTCTGATTGATATCAGTTTGTGTTGTGGCTTGATGGGACAGTTACATGGTCACAACTGAGGGAATAACGAACTATGATACAGGGGAGCAGAACTTTCTTAAACTGACTTCACCGTCACTCAGTCTGCCAATTCATTGTATCCATGATAAGCTGTGAACCTGTGCTGGCTCTGACAAAACGTTCAATGCTGAATGTGTTGATGATTCAGACGTGGAGAAATTTGAGCTAGGAAGTTTTTACTGTAAACCTCCCACTCTTTAGGGAAAAAGATAAGCCACTAACGTGTGCCACCCTCCCCGACTTTACACATTGTTCTTACAATTATTTAGACATTATTCTTGACAAATGCTATACTCAAAGTCTTATTTTGCACCCTTTTGGCTTGAAGTTACAGTAGTCATCTCAGCAAATTGTTGCAGGTTCTTGATGGGTTTTTTTTTGCCAATTCCAATTTCAGAGAAGAAACATTATTAATCCTAGAAATCAGTCTATAACAAGTTAGCTAGTGCTGACTTACTGAGCCAAATAGGTTTTTTGTTTATTTACAAGAATATTAACCTTTCTCTGGGAAAAAGCACCCACAATAAGATGAATCTCGAGACAATTAAATACAGCTCTTTAGTCTGTATTGTGAGGTCTCTTGCATATGCTAAAGCCCAGCGTAAGCAATTCTTAGAGCATACATTGTGCACGTTTTTTTTCCATGGGAGTTCTTGTCCACCAAAAGATACTTGACCAACACTACTTCTTTCTTAGAAGTGGTTTTATAAAGCATAAAATACATATTTTATACATATTTTACTGTTTAAAAATACTGCTTCCAAAATAAGCATTAATTGGAGAAAGAAAAAGCTGGGATTATGCTGATGTTTTCCACACAGTGAAACAAAGTGTTATCAAAAGAAAGCAGACAGCAGATGTGTTGAGTCAGCATGATTGGGTAAAGTTTTAATAAAGTTTTCAGATTTATGTGACTTTAGACCCCCTCTCCCAAAGACTGAGTGTACCAAGTGTGGAAGTGTGGGGTTACACAAATGTGTTAGTAAGCGGCATTTCTGAGCTGTGGCTGAATGGAGATAATTCAGACAGAAGTCTGAGGAAGAGGAATTGAAGCAGCAACAAGGCAGGATTTGGAATAGGGGAGTGTATGCATAAAGGTGGAAGATTTACGGTGTGGAATGAAAATGCTGATGAGGTAAGGGCATGGGGTTGAAATGCAGAAAAATGTTGAGTACAGGCTCTAACTTATTGTCCTTACCCTTCGTATGAATTGGAGCATGGAAGGAGCAGCCTTAGAGAATTCTTATCCCTTTTTCTTGACTCTGGAAATTGTTTTGGTTTTTGCGGGTTTTTTTGAGATGGAGTGCAAGCATTCCCTGATTATCAGGTTCATTTCCTCATGTATAACTAGGATGCTGACTGCCGATGAAGCTCTGTGTTGGATGTTGTAAACGCGGATGGTGTTAGTTTTTTAGTGTCTGGGGAAAACTTTGTGGGAAGAACGTGGAGTGACAACAAAAATTTGAGGCAAGTATTGAAAAATGTAATGGAGGAGAGGAAGGTCAGGGCTTTATAGTGAGAGGTTTTGGCGCACTTTGTTCTTGCAAAGCTGACACATGCTGCTTTTATTTGTTCCTGATGACCTGCGTGCTTGTTCTTTTTATAGTTTCTCTCAGCTTCTTTGCATTCTTGTAAGAAAATTATCTGAAATTAGAGGACTGAAGTATGTTGGGTCAACAGAGAAAGGAGAAATGAAGAGCCTGTATGCAACCTGTGCAATAATACGTCAGTGGTAACTGTGATTTAGGCACCAGAACAGGAAAGGGAGGAAAATACAGTGCATAGGTAAGAATGACTAGTGGTGGTTTGCTCTGCTCCAAAGAAAAAAGCTGTTAAAACTGGAATTTCTCAAATGGATGAAAAATAATTGGTGAAGATCAAATATTTACCACTACAGCTACTGTCTCTCGGTGATCTGTATGGCAGTCATAGGCAAGCCTAACATCCCAGACTTTCTAAATGTATTTATTTTCTTTGCCTAGAACTTTGTTCCAGAATGTAATCATTGCTTTTCTGTCTCCAGTTCCTGGAGATGGTTGTCATGTATGTGCCCAGCTTGCCAACAGTCTTGATGGCAAGAAGATGCCCTTCAAGAAAATCACTTCTTGAGGCAGATCTCAAAATTCAGTGTTACATTGGACCCATGGAAGTCTTCATAGTGTGTTTGTGAGACACATGCAACTTGCATATGTTTTATCTCAGCCATGCTGTTGCAGGATTGTACTGTGCTACACAAAGCACTTGGAAAGGAATTAAAATGGTTTCTGATAAATGCTGGGGTTCAAAGTAATCAAGCAACACAGACAGAAATCACTGATACCTTAGGACAAGGTTATGCGCGTGATGCATTCTAGTGCAGATGCAAGTAAATTTTGTTCAGGTCGATTTGTGAGGGAATTATTTTCTTTCTTTGTGGCTTATGTACTGTTCTTTTGGTCTCTTGGAGGACTGAGCTGAATCTGCTGCATCTTCTCGGGGGGATGCAGACAACAGTGCACCTGTTGCTTGCTACCGCAGTTTTCAGCGGTGAAAGCAATATGCAGTGCATGACTGGTTTGGCAAAACTGAAGCTGGTTCATTGCTTCCCGTTAAGCAGAACCTAAACCATCTTGGCAAATTAAGTACCTCTGCCTTCTGGCAGTCTCATCTGTTTCTTGGTTGGAAAGGTTGGAAAAGACCTTTAAGATCATTAGATCCAATCACTAACCTCACACTACCAAACCCACCGCTATACAGTGTCCCTCAGCTACACAGCTTTTAAGTATTTCCAGGGATGTTGACTCCACTGCCCCTCTCAGAAGCCTGTTACTGTGCTTAACAACCCTCTCAGTGAAAAAGTGCCTCCTCATCTCCAATCTGAACCTCCCCTTGCACAACTTGAGCCCATTTCCTCTTGTGCAGTCACTTGTTACTTGGGAGAAGAGACCAACCCCCACCTCGTTACAACCTCCTTTCAGGTAGTTGTAGAGAGTTATCATGTCTCCTCTCAGCCTCCTCTCCTCTGGCTGGGCTAAACATGCCCAGCTCTGTCAGCCCCTCATCAGACTTGTGCTCTAGACCTTTCACCAACTTCATTGCCCATCTCTGGACATGCTCCAGCACCTCAGCGTGTTCTTCACAGTGAGGGGCCCAGAACTGAACACAGCACTTGAGGTGTGGCCTCACCAGTGCCAGGTACAGGCAGATGATCACTGCCCTGTTCCTGCTGGCCATACTATTTCTGATACAAGCCAGGATGCCGTTGGCCTTCTTGGCCACCTGGGCACACTGCTGGCTTATGTTCAGGCAGCTGTCGATTAACACCTCCAGGTGCTTTTCCTGTGGGCAGCTTTCCAGCCTGTAGCATTACATGGTGATGTTGTGGTCCAAGTGCTGTACCTGTCTTGTGGCCTTGTTAAACCTCGTACAACTGGTGTTGGTTCCAGCCTGTCCTGCCCTCAGGCTGATCTGTGCTCCCACCCAGCTTCTTGTCATCTGTGACCTTAATGAGGATGCGCTCATCCAAATCACTGATAAAGTTATTAAATATAACAGGCCTCAACACTGAGCCCTGGGAAACACCACTGGTGACCAGCCTCCAACTGGACCTAGCTCCATTCAGCACTACTCTGGGCCTGGCCATCCAACTAGTTTTCCAAGTTATGAAACTCCCCTTGCTTTGATCATTCCTGTGTTCTAGTGTCATACTCAAGAATGATGGGAGTCATAACTAGTTAAGCATAACTTGCCAGTAATTATGTTTTCTGTATTGAGTACGTGTCCAAAGAGAGGTCTGTACAGAGACAGTTAGCTCAGGCCTTCTCTGCCATAGTTTTCTCAAAGGCCAATTTACTGCTTTGGCTCTACCAAATGAAAAATAATAATGATAAATAGTAATGGGAATTGTATTATAGAAAGTGTTTCTGCAGTCACTGACATTTTAATTATTTTGTTGTACTTACCTGCTGAAAGCTGCATGAGGTGAGGAAAGCTGTTGAAAACATCACTGCTAGGAAAATCTCTGTTTACACTGGTTCATGTCCCTACTAAAGTTGGAAAGGGACAGAAATCCAGATACTTTTATTAAGAAATTCCTGGCACTTTTTCATGCAATATTTGTGTAACTGCTTCTCTCCTACAAGAAAGGAGGATAGCAGAAAATCACAGGCTTCTTCAACTTCTCTGGTTTTTCCTGTCTTCCAAAACAGTGCTTTATGAAATGTATTTTTGGGTTGAAAATTTTCCTCCTAGATAATGTGAATATAGAGCATGTTATTGACAGCTGAGATGAGACGTGAAATGCAATCAGTACCCTCCCATTTCTTTAGTAACTGAAGACAATCAAACTATTTCGAACAATTGTTGTTCTAGTTTGATTTTTGTAATTGATCCATCCACCCCAAGTCTCTATGTTCAGCAGAGCAGAGTCACATGCCTTTCTGTAGCTGAGAGTAAAATTCCCTGATTGATGGGCTTGCACTCTTTCTTCAATTTACAGAGACGTTCACCGAGTCTCCGCTCTGAGTCTTCACTGGAACAGAGTTTGCGGATTACTGTTGGTAATGACCGGTATTGCATTGGCACACCAGAGCGAAGGAGGCTGCCTGATAGACTGGGCTCACCAATTGATAACCTGAGTGACAGGTATGGTCCTCCGCAGGTGGGGATTCAACCATGTGAAACAGTAAGAACGTGGGAATGGCTGTGCTGGGTAAGACCAAACGTCTAATTAGCCCAGTGAATGCCTAGGGAAATAAGAGTAAGAGGGCAAGCATGTAGTGATGCTTCCCTGGAATACTCCCCCAGCCTCCAGCAAGTTGTGGTGCAGGGGATTCCTGAACAAAAGTTGCTGCCTGTGTTCATAGTAACTCTAAACAGATAGTTCTTTGATTTTTGTCAACTGCTTCTGAACCTAAACTAAAAGTGCCCAGAGTATATTGCAGGAGGGAGCCACTCTGTTTGACATTTCACAGCTTCAGCCACCTTCTTCTGTTTCTTGTCAACCTACCTAGTCCTCACTGAAAGGAAGGTCGTTCATGGATAGCGTAAAGCTTCAACTTCCTTATTTATTGGAAGGAATAATCTAATTTCCTGATTTTTTTGAGAGTGATCCAGAAGAAAGCTCAAGTACAGTTTGAAGAAAAATGTATTCTATTGACATGAAAAAGCCTGCAGAAGTGAACATAGTCAGACAGTCTTATACATGATAAAATAAGTGTTAGAATTCTTAGTGTCCCTTGATTGGAACTGGAGAGAACCATAGTTCGTGAAGAGATGTCTTTTATGTTAAAAATACTGCTATGAACAGTGAAGGGCAAATATTAGTAGATACTGCTTGGAAATCTTTTGGTATAATCTGGTGAAACAAGTAAAATCAGAAGACTTTGTGCAAATAAAACAATTTTGTCTTGAACTGCAGTGTTAAAGATGGCACAATTTGTGCCCCAGAGCATACAGTTGCAGTTTCAGGTCAGGGCTAAGCACCCAGCACGAAAAAAAAAAAAGCAAGCACTGAAAACTTCCATTTTTAATGCAAATATCCCCAACTGTCAAAAAAAAAAAAAAGGAGAAAAAGGGGGAAGTGAGCAGAATAAGTGAATTTCCTGTCATTCTCAAGTGTGACATGAAGTTTCAGCAGGTGCAGAAAACCAAGCGAGAGTTCAGTTTTCAGCACTGTCACTTTTACACCTTTACTTCAGTTTTCTTGCGATCAGTGTTCAATTTGTGAATCCCCTGTGAAGACTTCAGTCTTCCGAATGGAGTGCATGTGCCCAGGGAAATTGCAGTGGTTGGAAGGAGCAGGAAGTGGTATGTAGAAAAGTAGCACTGCTCTGGCAAGTTAAGAACATGCAGGCCGAGGGTGTGTGTTGTGCCTTTGCTTCCTTTTCTCCAGTGAGGTTTTATATTTAACCTGTTTATGATGCATAGTTAGAAGTAACATCAGGTATGGTGGAGTCTGTTTTAGCATAAGAGTGAAAATCATGAAGAACTTTCACCTTATCTCTGTTACAGGACCCATAGATGTGAAAAAAGTTATCAGAAGAGACGCATGAGAAGGTATAAAAGTGACAGATGAATCAGAGTGAGAATATGAAAAAGTAGACCTTAGTTTTTAAGTGACTCCCCATATATTTGTAGTGTAGGTATGCGAGAACTCCATGTGATTACATTTACTTCCTTCTTGGTCTCTGTGCTGGCTGCACTTGTCTAGAGTAGTGTCCACTGCCCAGAAACTTGAAGTGTGTGACAACCTAGCAATCCCTTACCTCTCCCTAAATCTTTTGGTTACTGCTTCTTACCTGTAAATTTCTTCACTATTAAGCCATTTTTGTTGTTTTTGAAAGACTTTATTTCTGCGTAAGGACATTGTTTATCTTTTATTTTTCCATCGTGCATTTTTTCTTCCCCTCTGAGGGGCTGCCCTGGTACTGAGACACTGACTTTATGTTTATTACTGGGCTTTAAAGTAGGCCTTATTGTGAATCATCATTGTGTTTAATGCTGGGCATATCACATTTTTGTTTATCATCTGGGATGTTCTCATTAAAAACAAAAATAAGAAGAAAAGGGGTTTTTTTCTGAAGATATCTCTTCAAATTTTGAAGGAATTGGAGCAAATTATTCTGAATTTACTTATTCTCAGCTATTTTTGTTAATTGCTCAGAGATTTCAAGCAATCCCTTTTAGAAATGATTCTCTGTAATTTACAGGGCCTTGGGACAGTAGAGAGGTTTATTAGCCTATAAAGGAAATAAAATACCAAGGGATGGAAATCAGGGATGCTTTTGGATTCTCCTGCAGCAGTGGATTTTCAATATGCCCCAGGAGAATTTCTCAGGGTGTGTGTCCAAGTGCAGGTTGTCACAACTTGTCCCAAGTTTCTAGGGCAGCTAGCCCCCTGCACATTTCTAAGTAAACATGCCGAATGCTGCTTGCCTGTGATTTCAGGGTCACCTAAGCAGCTTCAGTCTTCTGCTTCAATAGATTAATTTTTTTTGTCTTCCAGAATCTCAGGCTATCAAAGTGAAGACTATATCTTATCCCTTGCCCTGTATTCCATCTCTCCCTCTGTCAGTATTTTTAAGACTACTATTTTTCTACTACCACCTGAGCTGGCATAAACTATACAGGGCATCCCACCAAGTCCTTCATCTGAGGTTAATGCAAAAGATTAGACTCTATCGCTGCAGAGACTTGTTTTGTGTTAAGCTGTGACCTGAAATAGCTTTTTATTTGGGCATAATATCAAGAGTGACAGTTGGCTTGAGTATAAACAGCTCATCTGACTTTCTATTCAAAGACTGTGTTAAGGTGGAGTGCTGTTGCTTGCAGAATAACATTATCCATTTCTGTGTCTGTATATGTGAATAAATATATCAAAAAGTAAACTTACCTTACGCTAGTTGTAATACTCTGAGGCATCATGTCTATATAGACTGTGGTCTGTTCTCCTTCTCTGAAACTGTAGATTCCAGTACTTGATGAATTTTGTGTTGGTGGGGAAACTGGGATGGTCACAGTGGTACCATCTTGTATCCTCCCTCTTTTGGGGATGCAGTAGGCTGTAGTGGACATTGCTGGCTACGTGTACCCAAAGCAGTTAGGAGGGACATCTCTCTGTTGGACTGTATGTACAGAAAACATGTTTCAAAGAATCAGAGATTCTGTAAGGATTCTGTAATCCTTTTCCTCACATGTGTGTTTGATCTTTGAGTTTTAAATTGTCTTCTTAGCTGCTCAGAGCGTATTTGGAACATCTTTCTAATAGTAAATACAATTGGTTTGCTGTTCCTTTCTTTCTAAAATGTGATTAAATATTCCTTCTGCTCTGTCACTGCACTCAGAGCATTTGAATTGTAGGTGACACCTGGCAAGCATGCATGTGAATAATTAACACAAAAATGAGCTGAAGGTATACTGTGAAATGCATCTGTGACTCCCACCAGGTGTGTTTTTGCAGCTTTTGTAGGTTTAGAAGGCTCTTGGAAAAGGTGACACTGGGGATGGACATACCCTTACCAGGCCATGAAGAGCAGCACTTATGTATGCAAATTAATTCTATCTGCTTTTTAGATATCTTGGAGGGGGCGGATGTGTGTAGTTTGCTGGAAACTGGAAATATACCATCTAATAGTGTGGGTAATAGTACTGTGCCATTTATGTCTTATAAGATGTGTTGGACTGATAAAATATCTAATACATGAAATGCTTTGCAATGATGCAGGTTAGAGATAAAGTTTTGTGTTGGTTTTGTTCTGAAATGCGCTTGTGTAAACTGTGAAAACAGTCAAGAGAAAGACCTGGTCTATCTACATCTGTTATTCTTTTGTCTGGTGACTTTAAAAACTAGGGCTGTAATTTATCTGCAAATGTTTTTGAAGGTGTCATCTGACATGATTTGTCCCTTCTCAGATCTACGGAGGGACCTTTCTGAGTAGGAGGAGGTGATTTTAGAGGATTCAGACAATCATACATAGTTTGTCTCAGGTTGATGCCTTGATCACTTGGGATCTAATGTTTCTCTAGTTTGTCTATCCCACTGATTTAACTGAAGGAGAACATTTGCTTCCATTTCTTGGAGCAGCTTAACAGATTTTTTGAAACACCTGTGAGTAAAACAGCAGCTGGTAATTTTCAAGTGGTTTGGGTTGTTTGTACCTGATCTAAAGAACAGGAAAGTTTTTAGGGGTGGGGAAAAGGGCCTCAGTTAAAGCAGTACTCCTAACTGAAGATGTGTCTACTTCAATAATTCATATGAAATGTGACCACGGCATCTTGCTGGAAAAGGTGAGGAAAGGGATTGCGGTGTGGTCTGAATTATGATAGTAAGGTTTTTTTAATAGCACCTAGTCTTTCTCCTTCACAGAAATAAATCCATGCTCTCAGTTTTTCAAGGCTCTCCTTCTGCAGTTTGAATTGCATTTTTCACATCCTAGGACAGTGTATAGTACCGTTAAAAACAAGTCTCACTCTCTCCCCTGTCTTTTAAGTACATAAAGTGGTGCTTCTGTTTGTTGGTGGAGATGTTGCTCTGAAACTGATTTGGAAATGTTGGAGTAAGATTTAGTTTACTCTGACTCAAGTACTTGTGTTTATTCTATGCTTCTCTTACTCAGGGATGATATGGCTGATGGTCCAATATTCACTAGAGGCCTCGCATGTCCTCGAAGCCTGGAGAGATACCCATCGCATGAAGATCAACCTTCAAGTCCCTTTATGATGAGACACGATGAAGACTACCGCAACCGAGACGTGTTTCTCCATCGTTCAGATTACAGTCCGCACTACGGGCGTCGAGAAGAGATGCCTCGTGGGTCCGACAGGGATGGTGACAAACTCAGGAAATCCTCCTACCCATCGAGGCCAGAAGAGAGAGGACGGGAACTGAAGCGTCCAAGGTATGAAAAGGATGAGAAGATGCATGGGGTGAGTGGAGAGCATCAGAGCTTCTCATCGGGAACGCGAAACTATCGCAGACGAAGCCGCAGCCGCAGTAGGAGCCCAAGCCCATCCTACCTGAATGAAGAGTTTCGAGAGCTTGACCGTGCAAGGAGGAAAAGAGAAGAAGAAGAGCGCAGTAGAAACTTGAATCATGATGTTTCAGGCAGTGGTTATGTGATCCCTGGCTTGACTAACACACTACAGACTTCTGAGCCTCGGTATAGTTATAGGCCTGAGGAAATCCCATCAATGCCCAAAAAATCTATTTTGAAGAAACGAGTGGAGATGGAAGTAGAGCCTCCCATTCAGGTTTGATCTCCGTCTGTCTGTCTGTCTGTTTCTGCTTTTCAAACCAGTCCCTTCATGATACAGAATGTTAGTTTGATTTCCAAAATAAAACAGCCGGATCTTTACATGTGCCTGTCTTTGAAAGGACAGATATAATTTTGCAGGCCTATACCAGTTAGGATTGCATTAGAAGTTCTAAATGGTGAGGGCATTTAATTAAAAATCATGTATAAAATCTGATGCAGAATAAAATGTCCTTGTTGAAATTCATCCCAGGATGCTGAGATATGTGGGCCAGCTTTTATTGAAAAACTGAATCTTTTTGTATCACAGGCAGTCAGGACAGTGATCAAAGCTCTCTGCCTGTCACAGTACCTCTTTTTTGTTTCTTCATAGTCTTAAGTGAACTTCCTAATGCATTCTCAGTACCTCTGTCTGAAAACGTCTTTGAAGTTTATTTTTTCTTTTTGGACTGTAGCCTGGGATCAATCCTACTTAATTTTTACCCATGCTATACCATTTGAGTCTCAAAATTAGAGCAATGGAAAGATAAGCAGTAATGCAATGACTTTTCTCATGTTTTAGTGCATGACTTCTAACACTTGTGATCTACCTGTTGTACTGATCAGCGTTGGTTTGACAGTAACTCGTTTATCTCAGGAGGTGCTCCAATAGCGAGGATCCCATTCTGTACTTACTATTGGTAATGCCATTTAACATGGCATTAATTATGCATATCTGAAGAGGTGACTGGGAATAACCTTAGTGCAGTTGCTTTTAACTCTTTCAAAGTTGTTGAAATCCTGTTTGTCCGTGATTAAAGTCAAAGAGTAGCCAAAACTATGTTACAGGATTTTCAGTTTAAAGTTGTCAATTCTTACACTTGCAAAAGAGTAATGAAATATTATTGTGATTCTTTCCATTCTCTGAGAGTTCATTGCTGGATATGACATTCCAAAATCAATAGGCAGCTTGTTTTCTAATCTTCTGTGTCCTCTTTTAACTGTGTATTGTCTTTTCTAACCCTTTTCTTCATCTGTGAACTCAAGGAGAAATTAGTACATTCCTTTGTTCTGTGCATAGTCATCTCAGAAAGTGCTGTAATAAATAGTCATTTCTCTCTCTTTCAGCCTGAGAGCTTTTCAAGCAGTCCAGCTCACAGCAAGGATCTTCCTCTTCTCTCTAGCCATTCACCTCTGCCCCAGAGCAGCGATACAGCTCCTTTTGCCTCTGAAGTGGAGAACTTTCTCAAACTGTTTAACAAAGATTCTGTTGTGGAGTCTACGAACAAGGAGCTGCGTGATGGTTTATATGAGTGGAGCCCACTTTCTGGGGCTCCCAAAGACTCTTTCACGTTTGAGGAGAAGTTTGGAAGCTTCTTAAGTCACAAGGAAAAGGTAGAAGCCAAGTCAGAGCCTGCTGATCGCCATACGGACTTCCTGCTGCCTCACGAGAGAGCCAGTCAGGATGGCAGTGGTTTCTCCCGCATTCTGGGCATGATGGCTGATTCTGTTAGTGCTCAGGAGAAGAGACGGCGTAGTTTTCCTGACATTGAGGATGAAGAGAAATTTCTTTACGGTGATGAGGATGAAGACACCAAAACTGAACCTCTCCCCATTCAGAAGCCCCCCGCAAGCTGTGGCAGCGAGATAATAAGCCAGAAAGTGAGCCCACCTCCTTCTCCAGCTCCAGCTGTTAAAGTGGATCCTTTAGAAGAGCCTAATGCCGAGTATGCGAAGATCCATGACTTACTCAAAACTATTGGGCTTGACATCGGTGTTGCTGAGATTGGCAAACTGGCAGTTCGTACCCAGGAGCGCCTGCACGGCAAAAAGCTGGCGTCTCGTTCTCCCGACCGGCGCGCCACGGACCCCCGCAGGCCGGAGCCCTGGGACGTGCGCCGCAGCCGCAGCGACACGCGTTCCCCCGAGTCAGGCCAGCAGCGCTCCGCCTCACCTCCGGGCTCTTTCCAGCAGTCCAAAAACGTGTCCGCTCTTCAGAAATCGGAATACCTTAAGAGCAAGCCGATGGGACAGGACATACCTCCATGTGTCCCAGAGCAGCCTCTGCCTTCTGTGTCTCTCATTCCCTCAGTTCCACCAGCTCCTGCTAGTTTGCCGCACACACCTACTTCTGTTTCCCAATATCAAATTCCCACCTATTCCCAGTTCACTGCTGCTCAAATGCCCCAAAACTATCCACCTCCCACAATGGCTCCTCCAGGATATGATGCATATGGGCACTATATGGCGTATGCAGCCCCTGGCTGGACCATGTACCCTGCTGCCCAGCAGCCTAATCCTACCCTGCCAGAAGCTCACGGTCTTCTTACTATGGCCATGTCAGCAAATCCTACACGTCCCAATCTCAGGGTGATTGAGACAGTCTCTATGGGAAAAGACGTCCCTGATTTAAAAAGAGACAGTTCTGTGCTCGTTCACGTCCCTACCACTCCTGCTCATTCCAAAGTGCCCCTTCATCTGTCTTCACACTCTCTCAAAAATACCACGGAAAAGATGTCGGATGAAAAAAATCGGGCAGCCCAGAAACAGAAGGTATGTCATGGATAATTTCTTCAGCCTACACAATTGAAGTTTTCTTGTTGATGAAACTGGGCACTTCCAGAAGAGCTCTTTTGGCTGCTGCGACATGCTCTGATGGCTCACTTCTGCATCTGGGCAGAACTTCTAAGGCTTTGTCTGCACTACATGCGTCTTTGGCTTGGGCATAGTCCACCATTTTATTGGTTTTTAATTTTTTTTTCTGGGTTGGCTTGGAGTATAAAAACTTGCATGTTCCAATTGATGGAAAATCCTCGATAAGAGAGTGCTATTTCAGTGATTAAAAAAACCCCACAAAAGTAAAAAGAACTTGCGGCCATTAAGACATGGCCTAACTATTGGGCAAACTATTTCCAGGGCTTACACTAGGCAGAATCTAGGGATCCTGTGCCAACATTGACATTGCCATAGCAGTAGGGGTTCTCTAGAGGAGACGAGGCCTTTAATCCTTTAATTTGTTCAAAGGAAGAGTCAACAGTAAACTTGAAAGAATGAAGCTGGGAAGGAAATTGCAAGGACTTTTCAGGTTTCATTTTCACAGAATCTCAAGGGCTGGAAGGGACCTTGAAAGATCATCTAGTCCAACCCCCCTACCAGAGCAGGGCCACCTGGAGTAGTCCTTTTTAGCATATTGCTAAAAAAAAGTGGATTTGTGAGCTTCTCGTGACAGAATTAACCTTATTGCACAAGAAACAAACTTCATCCAGGGGTTGCATTTCAGATAGTTGTGCCTGCAAAATACATTTAGTGATACAGTTGTAATCAGATTGAAGCTGAAGCCTAAATAGTAGCTAAAATTGTCCAGAGTTAAAGTGGGAGGCAAGGTGAGAGGCTAAGTTCTTTTGTCACTGATGGAATGAATGTGTTAGCTATAGAGATACTGCATGACTTTTGAAGAGGCATTTAGTATTGAACTTGCTCACCCCTGTAGTCAGATGAGCCCAAGTGCTTTGGGAAATGGTGCAACAAAGAAAGCAGTTGTTTTCCTTTTGTCACTCCCCAGAAGGAAAAAAAATGCCTTCATATTACTTGCAGATGCAGAGCAATAGACGTATTGGTTGAGTTAAAATACTCAAGAACATTTTGAGAATAGTGACTGTGACTGAGAAACTGAGGTCTTGCAAGACTAATTAACTTCTGTTGGGAAGAGAAGAAAATCCAATCCCCTTCCAA
Organism: Urocolius indicus; assembly: GCA_013401255.1. Taxonomy (NCBI): domain Eukaryota; kingdom Metazoa; phylum Chordata; class Aves; order Coliiformes; family Coliidae; genus Urocolius; species Urocolius indicus. The sequence goes on from WBNH01001431.1 coordinate 29,844, forward strand.
TCTGTTTAGGTGATAGAAGAGAGAGAAAAGCTGAAGAATGAAAGAGAAGCACGGCAGAAGAAGCTTTACTATCTCAAGACTGAATTGGACAGGCTTCGTAAACAGCAAGGTACAGAGCACACACACACACACACACACCTCTCCCCTTTGTTTTTTTCCACTGGGTTGTGTCACAAGTCCCAGTACCTGCTAGAAGAAATGATTACCAAACTAATAGTAGTCTGCAGTTTAAAAGTAAACTTTTCATGCTCTGGGCAATGCAGAACTCCTGAGAAATCGGTGACCTAATTACAATATCAAAACTAACTATGTCAAAATTTGGATGTTACACTAAAGCAAATGGTTGCTTTTGCATCTTCTTTGGCAGATTGATAAGTTAAATTAATTGTACTTTGTGCATTTTGGTGCTTCTTTAGAAGAAATGAGAAATAATAACTGAAGCCATGCCAGCGTGCCTTTCAGTTTTTCATGAATCTTATTTGGAGAAGGAAAAGTCCTCTCTAGTCAGAGTTTTTTAATTTTTAAAACTTCTGTTTGGTACAAGTAAATGCTGGTTTCCCTCAGCTTTGGAAAATGATACTGTCAGGTTAGAATGTACAATTGACTTTTGCTTGTTTGATCGCTTAAGGAAATAGTGGTTATTAAATTGATTCTCTCTCATGAGGATTATGCTGCCTCTGTTGGGAGTGTATATTAAGGCAATCCTAATACAGATGGATTGTGTGGATTTAATGATGCTGTACCTGAGAGTCAGTTTCACTTTTACAACTTCTAGTCAAGACTTAGCGGTAATATTTTATGTTAGCATTTGACTTGTTGCTGTCATAATTATACAGATCTTAAGACAATTTTCCTGTTGTATTTCCAACTCTTCTACCTCCTTGATTGACTCAGGAGAGATGTTGAGGAAAAAACGTCGTGAGAAAGATGGACACAAAGACCCCTTGTTGGTTGAGGTGAACAGGCTACAAGAGAATATTATGAAGGAGATTTCAGAGCTGCATAAAGAATCCGATGCAGCTGACAAGAAGCAGTCTGAGCTTGACAAAGTAGCACAAATCCTGGGCATTAACATATTTGAAAAACCCCGGAAACCATCTGTGGAAACCAAAGATTCCTTGGAAAAGAACAGCAAGTCAGAAAGTGCGAAAGGCCTGGAGAAAACATCTTCCTCCAACAAGGTAAAGTCTTCTGGCTTGTCTGCTAATGATTTTGCCACTAAGAGAAGAGGGCACTGGGGAGACAGCTGCTCCCAGACATTTACTAGAGGATCATTTGATGTCATTTGTTGCCACATGTCATAACGCTGGTTTTGATGGTGCATGCAGGTGAGAGTCAGTGTTCATAATTTCTCTCAGGGATTGCACAATTTAGTACTGCCTGCTGTTTCTGATCTCAGTTTTGCTGAGGTGTTGCTTGGATTGAACAGTATCATGAATGTTTGTAGTTGCTCAGTCTCAATGCCATGCCAGGAGGACGGACTTGTTTTGTCTACAACATTTCTGGCAGGGCTTGTCAAGGGGGAATGTTAGTAGCAGCAAAACTCTCTGAAAGTTTGAAACCTGTGCGTGATGATATTATCAAATCACAAGACACACATGACTGTCAGCTTAACACAATTATTTTGTACATGCGATGTGTTCTCTCTTAAAAAATGTCAGTACGCTTTCTCTGACATTGTCTATGCTGCTGAGTACTTGGATATACCAAGGCGGGCTTACGACATTCCAGAAGATAGCTTTACTTTGGAAGTAGTGTATGATAGGAACATCTGAAAGGTTATGCACATATTCAGAAGATTAATGATCCCGCTTTTCAGATAATTATTCAAATAGCTGATGGGAGATGGCAGATGCTTTTTGTGTAGACCTTACTGTCATTTTTTTGAAGAATATGTTAGTAGGGTGCAGGATATTTCATACAAGGTCATTCGAATCTGTGTAACCTGTAAATTTTCCCTGTGCTTCATCCTAGTCTCAGCTCATCAGATGTCTTTCACTTTAAAACTTGCTTTTGTGTTTTGTTTTTGTTGTTTCTCAAAATGTCACTGAAGTTTAGTATCCACTTACTTTTACAAATAATTTGCGTCAGTCACCACATCGTAAAAGTAAAGTTGGCGTAGGCAACACGTGTCTGTTAAATCTTGTATTGCATTAAGTTATATTACTTTTTTTTTCTCCTTGAGATATGGCATATGTGAATATATTTTTCATTATTTTATTGTTTGTATTTTCCAAATCCATAAAGACTTGATCCTCTTTTCATAGCTCCGTATTTTAATGTGGAAAATTCTGAGTTCTTTCAGGAACATTTTGTTGTTTTCAGATATCTGTAAGTGCATAGGACACTGCCTTTAGTCTCTGAAGATTCACTTTATAATTGTGATTGTTAACTTTTTTTTTAATGACAAGAAAGGTGGTGCAGGCCTTTTGACACTGAGGTCAATTGACTCTGCCAACAAGGGCAAAAACGTATGCCCTTTTTATTTGCAAGCTACCTGATGGTCCCTTGCTTCAGAACCTGTGTCTACGTGTTGTAGTTACGTAGTTAGTGCAGAGGTGAAGGAAGCCGTGTTGTACTAAACTGACAGATCATCATTTCTGAGCTCTAAGAAGCAGCAAATTATAAAGGCACTTTTGAGCCTTTAAGCACAAACTGAGGTTAAGAGTTGGCTGTCACCTGTCTGTGTGAGAAAATTAAAGTTCTGGCTGAGATAGGATTGTTACAAGATCTGTTGTGTGGGTGTATGTCTATAAATAACATGAACAGTGACACTTCTCCAACATCATGAACATCCTTCCATGCACTTCCTGTAGATCGTAAGTTGCATCTTCTCATTGTTTAAGAGAATATCGGCTTTGCTATGTTCTTGCAGACAAAATATATGCAAATATTCACTGTGTCCCTTCCTACTCTGCTGCCAAGAACTAGACTGTATTGGGATATGGATATGTGTGGGGTGCCTAGTGGCCTGGGTGTTTGATTCAGTGTTTGATTTTGCAATGTATGTTGTATGGGGTGGTGTTAATAGGAGATATCTGTTCCTGCTTATCAAAAGGAATTTTAAGTAAGGCAGATGTTATTTAACAATTTTGAATCTGCTTAAGTAAATTTGTTCAACGCTGATAGTGAGCAACTTGGAAATCACGAAACCAACTTGGGTCTACTAAGTTAACATGCTGTTCTTTACAGACTGCCGTGCAGATGAGAAGTGATAACATAATGGACTTTCAACCATTGAAAATGTAACTCAAGCCTCAAAATCTAGTGCAACATCTGGTGCTGTCGTAATCTAAATTAGCAGGGCTCCTTCATGATCTATTTCGGGGGTTACTTGTTTTGCTACTCCACAGCATTAGTTTAGCATTAATTTTGGCTAGAGGCCTAAAATGTCTGTGTATGTATGGCGTCTTTCTGTACAAATAAATGGAGGTGCAAGTACCACATACTTAAATCACAAGATGCTTCAGTTCACACGCCTAGGTGATTAACAGAACACCATCTTTCTGTGATTGCCAAGCAATGAGTCTTCTGGTGAATTCAGGAACTCTCAAATAATTTGATAAAGCTAATCGAATTAAATACTTTTAGTTAACTAATTCTTACTCCCTTTTTCATTCTGCTTTCATCCAAGCTACTTTTACAGTCACTTTTGAATGTTTCTAGGGGAGCTGCTTTACGTCTTCTGGGCATGGCTTGGCTAGGATGGTAAATTGGAACTATTCAGATCTTTGTGTGAAACCCATAAAGTGTGAAGGGTGCATGCCATAGGGAATTTGTTCTTTTGGTTCCTTGATTACCTACAACCCTCCAGCCATTACATCTGTGAGCCTTATTGGAAGCTCTTCACTGCGGCCATACAGCGTCTTAGTCGGCAATACCAGCTCTCTGAAACACTGGAGTTAGCCTGAGCACTGAGAAGCAGGTGATTTTTTTTTTTTTTTTTTTGGTGTGTGTGGCTTCTGCTAGAGGCAGGTTCTGAGCTCTAGAGCGTTATGTCTGTCCTGCCTTGTCTTAGAGAAGTGTTTGCTTTTGTTCAATTTAGGAGCCAAAACCTACTAATGAAAAATCCAGAGGTAGAAGCCCGAAGCCAGCAGAATCCTCTTCACAGACCTCCAAACATCCCTTCCAGTTGGCCAATATTTATGAATATTATGATGCAGGGAACCACTGGTGCAAAGACTGCAATACCATCTGCGGGACCATGTTTGACTTTTTCACACACATGCATAATAAGAAACACAGACAGGTACGTTGCAGGCTTCCTTCACTAAGTGCATTTCATGTTGCTGTAAATATTAACACTAAGACGTGCGTCACGGAACTACATGCTGCAAGAGAACCAGAAGTAATAATGAACCCAAGGAGTTGCTTACCATATAGTTTTTCCCTGACGTTGGACTTGAGCGGTTTCTACAGCTACCGGTGTGTTCCAACCAGCGTGAATCGGGCCTGTGTTCAGTTCACTTGGGAACTAGTGCTTGATATTTGTGTTTCATGTTTACCTCTTCTTTGCTATCATTTACATTTTACACTTTGCACAGGTTAATTTCTCCTTATAAATTGCAAAATGGGAGGGGAAAGAGAGGAAAACAGAGTTCCTATAAATATTTGCACATTGATTTTAATGTTCATTGTTCTGAAAGAATGTTAAAAAGGAAAAATACAAGTGTGCTTGCCTTGCTAGTGTAATATATGAGCCTGTATACCTCTGTCACTGTGCAAATAGACCCTGGATCCTTACAACAGACCTTGGGCTTCGAAGAGCCAGAGTGAGACCAAACAGGACTCCATAAAACGCATTGATAAGATAACTGTTCCTGCTAAAGGTATGTTCCTTTTTTTAAACTTGGATGTCATCTCCCTTTACCCTCCAGCAGATTTCAGTCGCACAGAGATAGGAATTACATAACTTTACCTTGTTAAAGGAGCACATATAGATACTATATTATTAGGTAAAAGACAAATGATTTAATTTCCTGGTTGTTCTTCTGGAAAAGGTTATGAGGAAAGATTGTAGGAAAACATAGCATGGTTCCTTCTCTTCATTTAGAATTTAGGGTTTTAATTTTGAATACTGGGTAACCTTTTCTTTCTCCATTGTAGTTCTGAAGTGGTTTTTGCTAACATGTTAGGATTCAGAACACGACCACACAAACACTGCTGTGTTTGGGCAGATCTTGTGCAGTACTCCACTCAGTCTTGCTGCAGACTCTTCTGTTACATTTTAGCAGAAGTATCCCTGAAAAATCAGCAATGAGTACTTGGTAGAGTGTGGATGCATAGAATCTGAGAAAGCCATATGAAAGGTGCTGTGAGTGATCTGGAAATTAATAAAATAGTTAAACCAGGAGTGTCTGAAGAGGTCTGCCAGTGATCAATCTCAGTTTGTTAATCTGTTATGTACTTCCAGTAGTGCCTGCTAAAAGGAGAGTCTGCAGCGTGTTAGATAACTGTGGCTGGTTCTGTAGGCACAAGGCTGCAGTCTGGCTGAACTTCAGTGAAAATACTTCTCCTTTTATAAACCAGGTGTTTCGTATTGGAGGAGACTATATCACAAAGACAGAAAATAGATGAAGACTGTTGGAAGTGTTAACCTGCTTGAATAGGGATAGCCTTTAATGTGATGGAGAGCACTAAAATATCTTTTTGAATCAAGCTTCTTCACTTTACATATTTGCTGCTGGTAGTGATGTTTCCCACACTGTAAGCCTAAGGAGAGCAGCATTAACTGTTCCAAAAGGAACATTGCTGGAGGTTTTGCTGTTGTTCTGTGATATGTTTATCTGATTGTGTGAAGAGCTTGGCTTTTATTAAGTTTTGTTTCTCTGATTCTTTTCTTCGGCCTTTTCAGGCTCTGAGTTTCTGATTCCCATCACTGGATATTATTGCCAGCTCTGTCATGAATTTTTTGGAGATCAAATCTCAGCAGAGCAGCATGTGAAAAGTCATCCCCACAATGAGAAATACAAGGTTGGTAATTGGTATACCAGCAGTGAGTCATTCCTTATGTTAGCTTCTATTTGTTCTATCTTCCTTTCCTGAAGAATGACATTTGACTCCTTGGAGTATGTTATTGGTTATCTTCATTACATTCTACTGATCAGAACAAGCAGAGCTTCCTACTGCACAGAGATTAGGCTTTCATCTGCATGAGGCTGAAGACCCGGTGTTGATTTTCGAACTCTTCTGCAAAGCAACACTGCTGTTGCAAGCTACCGGTCAATTCACTATAAATTACAGAATGTGGAGTTCGTAGCATCTCAGTTTCTTAGCAGGAAGAAGTTCTTTTCTCTCTTAGCATTGAGATGGCACTTACTGAACAAGTCATGACTGTTACAGAGCTGTATTAATCAATTTCTTTTTTTTCACAGAAACAGAGACTAAAATTGTGCTGTTTATTTCCACAGAAATACATAGATGAAAACCCACTCTACGAAGAGAGGAGAAACCTGGACCGTCAAGCAGGATTGGCTGTGGTTCTGGAAACAGAGCGCAGGCGGCAGAATGAGCTGAAACGGAAACTAGTTGAGAAACAGAAAGAAGAGAAGGATGAGAAGAAACCAAAAATAATAAAGAAAGAGGAGGCAAAGAGCATCCCGGAGCTTGGAGAAGGGACTACTGAAACTCAAGGCAAAGTAGATTCTTCCGGGAAAAAAATGGGTATCAAGCTTAAGCTGAAGATGGAAGATAAGAAGGACGAGAAAAAAGAAGAAAAGAAAGAGGAGTCTAAAAAGGAATCACCAAGCCAGACTTCCTTTGGGAAATTCAGCTGGAAAAAGACTGAGAGAGAGGATAAAACCCTGGGAGGAGCTAATCCAAAAGAGGAGAATACAGAAGGAAACAAAGAGGAGAACAAGTGTCAGACTGGGAAACCCCATATCAAGCCTATTGAAATCAAGCTGTCTGGGAAAACTGTGATTCCACACACTAGCCCATGGACACCAGTTTTTTCCACATCAACACCAGCAAAAATTCTACCCAATCTACCAGTCCCCACCATGATTTTCAGGAAGTCTACTTCTGCAACAGTTAGCAAACCAGCACCTTTGAACACCTTTTTATCCATAAAATCCTCTGGAGCTACCACCAAACCACTGCCTGTGGTAAAAGAAACCAGTCCTGATCTTCTGCTGCCTCCAGATATCATCTCAAAGGCCTTTGGGGGAGAAGAAGTAATTTTAAAAGGAACAGAGGAGGATTTGAAAGCAGCAGAGAAAAGTGAGTCTTCTCAGACTTCTGATGTGCTCCCTCCACGCCCTTCACCAGCCGTCCAGCAGGCAGCTGTCATCCCTTCAGATGAAGTAGCTCCAGGTGTATCTGAAAGTGAACAGGCAATGCTGGCAATGCCTGTGAGACCCCCTCCACCACCACCGCCTTCAACTGCTTTCAGTGAACAGGCAAAAAAGGTAGAGAAACGAAACTCTTGCTTGGCCACAGCCAATGCTAAAGATCTTTATGGTATTTTCTACAGTAGTGGTGGAAAGGGTTCGGCTGACAAGCTTGCAAGTTCTGCACTTCCCAATGGAGAAAACTCTAACCTAGCCAAACCTGCAGACTTATCCCCAAACCCTAGAACAAACAATAGCTCATCCTTGAAAGAGGATTCTAAGAACGTGGCTGCTGAAGTTAGCCAAGTCCACTCAGCTGAGAGAAGCTCAGAACTGGAGAAAACTGACATTCAGGAGACTTTAATACTTCATACTGAGATGAGCCCTGAGATTGAAAATGGTATTCAGAAAGATACAGGCCAAAAAATTCAGACCTCTCTTTCAACAGATGTTGGGACTAAATTGAAAGAAGATTCCTTACAATGTCATAATCAAGTAACGGGGAGTTGGATTCTTGGTGAGAATCAGGCTGAAGTGAACAAGAAACCTGTTCAGCCTCAGCTACGGGAAATGACGGTGAAAGAATTGCCAGAAACAAAACTGGCTTCTGGTATCCGGGTGCCTGCAGAAACTGGACTTGTGAGTGCGGCAAGTAGAGAGCAGGTAGGCAGTCAAGAATTCTGTGATCCACAGAACACAGAAGTCCAAGAAAAATTTGGACGAGAAGATGCAAAAAAATCTGCAGTTACTAACGCAAACATTGTTAGTACCTCGGAGAAAGATGCAGGGATGAAAGACTCTGAATTAAAAGGGATAAAGCCTGAGCTTAGCTTGTACCCAAAGACTTTGTCACCTGAAACACGGACTGAAATTGAAAATTTGGGAAATTCCCATTTGATAGAGGAAAAGCTAAGTGATAACTGCAGAACTCACTCAGAAACTGATAGTCCAGACTTGCTTTGTGGTTCTCAAAACACTTTGAAAGAAAAAGCTTTAGTAGCAGTAATGCCAGAGCAGAATTCCATTGATGCCTCCTTAAAAGATGTAAAACTGAAAAGTGTAGCCTTGTCAGTACCTCAGTCAGGAGTCCTTGGCAAAGCCTCCCAAGGTTCAGAAACACAAAATAAGATTTCAGAATCGACAAGAAGTCCTGGTGAACGGGACACTACCAGAACTAGTAATGGAGAGGAACAGGTCATTACAACCTGGTCTTCTGAAAGTTGTTGTGATCCATCAAGTACTCCAAATGTAGAAATAAAAAGTTCTAATGAAGTTAGTGCTTCAGAATTGACAAGAGTATGGCCAGACACGTGTGTGGCCAACACTAAAACTAGAAGTAGCATATTGGAAACTCAAGAAAAAGTTCAACCTAAACCTTCAGGCCAGGCAGAATTAGATAACCAAACTCAAAGGCAGGAAGTTGAGTGGTTAGTCAATGCCTGCTCTGCAAACATTGTTGAACTCAGATCCAGCGTAGAATTAGTGGTGGAAGTCGATAAAAAACCGTTGGGACACATTGGATCTGATGCAACATTAGATAAAGTTTTTATCAAGAAAGATGCTAAAGAACTAAGGACTGGAGGCTTTTCTAGGGCTCACTCTGATCTTGCACAAGAGTCGGTAGTTGCTTTATCAGCAGATTTACATAGAGAACATTTTTCAGAAGAAGATGTCCACTCCCCAGAAACAAACCATGAGGTTGTAACAACCTCAGCAGCCAGTGACTTTCACCTGAATACCACTCACTCAGGACTGAACTCTGAGCAGTCGGAAAGTCTCTCTGCAAATGTTTGTGTGGATAAAAAGAAAGCTGCTTTGTCATCTGAAGACGTGATAAACAATGAAGCTTCCTCACAGAAAGCAGAGCTTGAGTTCAAAAGCAGTAATTTTAGTTTGGGAGATCCCAAGGTGAAACACGAATGCTTCAGCATCCTTACAGCAGGACTTTTAAATGAGAATACAGAAGAAGTCTCAAAGCTAGAAACTATTGCATCCATTAGGCTGGAGTCCAGTAAACTTAAGAAGCTAGGCATTGAAAAAACAGTAGACGAAACTGAGATCCCTGATTTTGCTCCATTGACTTCTGGTAGTCGGGAGGATAAATTTTGCACACGGATTTCTCAAACGGTCATGCCACAGCTTACGTTGCAGTCCTCAAATAGTGACACTGCAGAAGTGGTCATGCCAGTTCTGGAAATGCAGGGCATTTCTCCCACGTCTGAGATCCTTCTGCAAGTGGAGGAGAGCAAAGCTGGCACTGTTGAAATGCCATTGCTGAGTTGTGACGGAGGCAGCACAAAAAGTCAGGCTTCTGGATGCATGGAAGCTTTCCTTCCTGGGCTCGAAGAAACACGTGGAAAGGAGGGTGGCTCAGGAGGGAAGAGAGTCTGCAGCATCCAGAGCACGACGACTGAGCAAACAGAAACTGCTGACAGTAGTATGGAAGCTACAACGAATTCAGGAATCACTGAAAGCTTAGAAGAAAGCCCAGTGGGTTGAAGTGAACCCAGCCAGTCCCAATATTTGAGGAGCCAGAGCTGGGATTATATATATGTTTTTTTTGCTAGTTTTTCTTGTTGTTGTTGTTCCAGTTGAGGGATTTGGGTGTATTTTGCATCCTGTGGTAGGATTTGCCTAAAGTGAAAGTTACATCATCGGAAGCCAGACACATGCTTTATTCTGTACATAATTAATTGTGTAAAATGTTTTTTCATGTGAATTTTTTTGCCAATTTCTTTTCTACACTCCGCTATTAAAATAGAATCTCTCGTTTATAATGCGTCCGTCTTTGTTGTTTGTTTCGGGGGGGCTTTTATTCTTTGGCCATTCTTGGATGCTTTCCAGCTCACCTTGTTTGTGTCAGTAGCACCGTGAGTAGCGCAGCTGCTGGGACAAGCTCAAGAGCAGCAGTTTAGAACTTGAGGAAGTGGAGACTTTCAGAAGAGCTAAACCCAAACATTTCTGTAATGCATGGTTTTGTTTACTTTCATTGTTTGAAATGCAAAGATGTGATTAGAGTTGATTTTGTTTGTTTATCTGTCCCTGTGATTTGTAATTACTGTTGTATTGCCTCTGTACTTAAGCTATTTCATTGTATTGTGTAAGCACGTTTATGGATGCCACATCACTAAGCAAGGGGAGAAAATCTGTCCGACTGGCTTTTGGAGAAGAAGACTTAATCGGTAAGGCTCTGTGGCCTGACACCTGGACCAGACACGTTGAGGTCACTTACATGATTTGAAATGGGCTTTCTTTCCTTTTATTGTGATCCAGTAACTGTTTGTGTTAAATCATTTAGCAGCTGACCAGCTCTGAAGAAGCAGAAGATCAGAACCCTGGTGTCAGGAATTGGATTCGCTCCATGTGATACAGACACATGCATGCCTACCCTGAATGGTCCTTGAGCTATCAAAGGCTCTGGTGTGATGGTTTTCATTTGTATAGCTTGTTAAAGACTAAAGTATTAAATGTGTTTGCTTGGATAAAGATAACATTTTTATTTGTAAATTGTTTAAAAAAATAAACATATGGTGGTCAACAAGACTTTCTGCTTGATTTTCTTTTTTTTTTTTTTTTCCTTAATTCAAGGAAATTCAATTTAATTTAATTAGTTTCTATTTCCTGTAGTAGCTGGTAAAACTGAGAAACGGGAGATGATGAAGATACTCAACAGTTAGCCTCCTTAGTAAAAAACTGATTCGTTCCCAGCTGAAGTCAATGGAAGAACTACTGTCAATGTCATCAGTGGAAGTTTGTTTGAAATCACGAACCTTACGTAAAGCTTGAGGCAGGGCGTCTTGTCAGGGGGGGAAGCCAAGCAGAGTTGCTATTTCTGTGATCAGAACCAGCACATGCACCTCCAGAAGGGAAGAAAAGCACTGTTTGTCTTGCGTTGTCATGACTGTGTATGGAGAAGGTATGAAATGTTTTTCAGAGTCATTGTGCTTTGCGTGGTAGAAATGGAAGAACCATCTAAGCTGAATTTGGAAATCTAGTATAAGTGGTCATCACCAATCAAAAGGTAATTAAGGCAAGAGGGCTTTCTTTGGAGAAAGGCTTTTTAAGCTGTCTTTTGATGTTAAGCAGTTGCTGCAATGAATATAATTAGACTTTGTTAGTATTGTTGCCCTACTTTCTTCAAATAACTATTTTCTGACAAAACCAAAGAAAGCAAGGTTTGATATTCTTTCATACTTCTAAAATGGAGTTGAGTAATGAGTAGAAATTGCTTAAATCATGTTCAGAAAAAAGGTCCTTTGTTGTCATTTCTCAGTTTTCTTCTGTATTTTTTTTTCCAGTTATATATCTGAGTTTGTTTACATTTGACACAGAATTTTTTTCCCCCCACCCCATTTTCTTTCCAGTTTTTCAGTGCAGTGCCTGGCCCCTTGTAAATCTACAGAGGAGGAGGGAAACTGATTTTCTTGACTGCCTCGTATTGAAGGTTATCAATGCAGGGAAGGGAGATGTTGAAGGGAAGGCATTTTAGATGGTGCTGTTTTGGAATGGTTAGTTTCCTTTTGCAGATTGGTTTTCACAAAGGTCTCAGTGCATGCAATGACAAACAATAATTTGGACAATCTTCTTCAGACGACCTTATTCAATGCTGTGTTACCTATGTGGGACATACTCTTGATTAATTTTATTTTGGAGGAAAGATCATCAATATAAATCAAATATCCTTGTTATCTGCTGTCCTACAGCTGCTTCTACAACTAAGTGATGCTGTTCAGTGCTGGACCCAGCTGGCCATGAATGGACAGCAGCCGACACCAAGGGAAAGCAAGAGATTTGCATTTGAGAAACAAAAGAGTTCTTACCCCATATTTGTCTTCAGCTTTCCAGAAAATGAACCTCCCTATGGTACAAATTAAATAGTCCTTTTATTCAAATAATTGTTCTTCTGTCTGACAATTAAGTTGAGGGTTTCTATTCCACGCTGGGAGAAAGACAGAATGGTCTTGTGTGAGGCAGGAGTTACTCCTGGAACTGCTGGAATGGGCGAGAACAAAACAGATGGTGTAGACACTGACATGTGGTCAGCTTGGCAGACGGAGGCTTTAGCAGTGTGTTGCAGTTGGATGAAACGGCATGTGTTTTTATTTATGTATTTTCTTTTTTTTCTTTTTTCCTTTTTTTTTCTTTTTTTTTTTCTTTTCTTTTTTTTTTTTGCTTCTACTTACAGAGGCGTGCAGTAAATGATTTATCCACTGTACTGGTCCCCTGTGCTGGCAGAGCTGTAGCATAGTGCACTGACTGGGAAGCCTTAAGCTGTAGGCTGACCTTGGACTCCAGATCCTCAGGAGGAGGGGTGAGTTAATGGAGGGGATTTACTTGTGTGTTTGAATGGTGCAATACAGCATTACCTCTCCTTCCCAACGTAGTTCTCTAAAAGCTGCATAAGGCATAGAGAAGCTGCCTTTCTCCTGATTTGTAGAAAGCTGCTGATAGAGAGGAAATAAGCCTAGTTTGAATGTTTCTTTCTTTATTCTACTTAAGACTAGGCACAAATCACTCGTAAATTCAAAGGACAACGCGTTAATTCTGAGCCTTCATTTGATGCTGCAGCCTTTATTTTGCTGTGATAGAGGCTGGCAGAAAGGCATTTCTCCTGGATGAAGCTTGTTGCAAAACCAAGCTTTATTAGAGGCAGTGGAAGAAGAGCCATAGAAAAGCTATTGGATTTCTCTCAGCTGTTTGTACGTCCAGGTGTTTTTTAATAGTTCTTTCAGTTTCTTTTAACATCTGTGGCTGCATTTGGAAAAGAGAAGCAGCCTTCAAATGTTTGCAATTTGCAGAAAATTTAGCAAAACTAATGTTTTAGGCAAAATACAGTAAGAGTAGTCTCTTGGGAAAGTAAATTTTGCTTCTAGCATGCTGGAATCTTGTCTTTGACTAAGTTTTAACTAAGCAGCAAATAGGCTTTGGGGAGGATTGTTTATTTGTTGTTTTAGACTTTTAAATGGTATGTAAGCAGGGGAAAAATGTTATCAGCCAGCATTCTGTTACTAAATTTTTCCACATGTGTTTGTGTCTTAATGGTAAAAAGTACAGGTAGTAGATGAAGATACAAGGTCTCTGCCATTTCTTAATCTTTGACAAGGTTGAAATCAAATGTGTAATTCTTAGCTAAGGGAAGGTGCACAAAGATCTTTAATTTTGCCTATGGAAACAGAGAGTGAGAAAAGTGGGCAAAGGCAGGTGGTAAACCCCCAAAAGTATTCAGAAATGGCGAATGAAAGTAAGTGATGATAACAGAAGTCTCTTTAAAAAGACAAATCCCCAACCATGCACCAAACCAGTGCGTCCCAAAGCATGACAGAACGGTATTTATTTAGTGCAAAGTGCAAGAGAAATCTCAGGAGGCAGGTTTATATATGGCTTGTTATGTAATGCTCTGTTGGTTTGTTACTCCCTCAGAACCCTACTGAAAGGTAAAGGGAGCAAAATTATTCTCTGAATTTGGTCCTTTTCTGCCTGTTGCAGAGTAAGTGCAAACAGCCCAAGTACCACCACTGTGGGAGTACAAAGCAGCCCTAAAATTGATTTTACTTGACTCTTCTGCCTCTAACATAAAGAAGAGAGATGCAAGTTGTGGTTGCTAGACCACCCTTTCTATTAGGTAGTTTCAGCCAATATGGATGTATTGCTGGTTGCAACCATCTTGAGCAAAATAACACAGCTGCAGACTGTTCTGCCTTAAAGCTGAAACCTATTTAGAAATCCATATTTAGTGTCAGTTTCTGGGGTTTATTTTACAATCCCACCTCCACCTCTCCTTGGGCTGTCTTGTTGCTTGCAACAAGAAGGCTGATTACCGTGATCTAGGCTGTAGTAAAATGAGTCAAGCTGCTGTAATAACTCCCATGAAGCTGTACTGCAACTGGAGGTTCAGAGAGCAGAGACACTGAAATTGTTCAGGCAGGTGGAGAACAGTTGAGTAGCTGCAGCAGGTGATAAAACTTGTATGAGAAATGATTTGAGGAAAGCGATATTCCCTTTACCAGTGGGCTGACAGGAGAATCTTCAGTTTACAGCCAGCAAAACACACACACACACACACACACACACACAAAGGCAATGTTTTCGATTCTTAATCAAATACAGTTTTTCTTCAGGAAACTGCTTTTGCAGGAGAGCTTTAGCCAGAGCCTGGCCAACACTGAAATAGTGCCAATCACTTGAGACACCACCGTGTTTTATTTGCTTACAAGCTTCAGATGAACGCAGAAACAAAAATAACCCTTTAGCAGTGATGGTAGCTGTGAAGAGTATGAAATACACTGTAACAGCTGTTAGGTAAAGAAATGTCAGGGATAATCCTTACATCGGTACTCACATTAGGCTCTGTTCATCTCCTGTCAGATATGAAAAAAGCAGAAGTTAAAGGTAAATGCCAAATAATTAGATGAGAGAAGGACTCGTGCAGCTGTGCACCTGAAAGATGTGATTAGCAGGGGAAAAGAAAGAAGGAGTTGCTGCTTTTAGTCCTAAGAACTGTGAAGGCTTAATGCAATTAAACCCATTTAATATGGTACTTTCCAAGTATTGTTTAAATGTCATGTCCTCTGCCAGCTTAGTTGCACAGATTATGTTGTTTTACCAAGTGTATGGAAGAGGTTCAAAACCAGTATATCTTGATCGTGTCTCTAGCCATATAGTCCAAAACAGGATTACTAAAGTAATTCACAGTTGTGTTTTGTGCATGCAGTGCAATTAATTAATGCACTGGATTCAACTGGCTGGGACTGGGGGTTTGGGGGGGTGAGGGGATTCCTGTGCTTTGTAATTCACATTTGATCTATCTGGAATTTGACTGAAGATACAGGCGTGGACAGCCTGCTTGAAGCTGGCTACAATGTCTGCAGAAGTGCAATGTCCTAGGATACTAAATGATCTTTAGTTATTCCTCTGAGAGTTGAATTTGCATTTCGGAATGCAAGAGAGGCTTACAGTTTGAAAGCTGATTTCAGGTTTGTAAGATGAAACCCTCTGCTCTATAAGGTTAGTATCCTAGACCAAAGTATCAAATACATACCTTTTAGTTATCCTAGTTCTTAGTGCATTACCTACATTCATAGCATGTTCAGCTACAGCTGTTTTCATTCTGTATTAAGCTTGCTGAATTTCTTCCAGACTACATCAAAAGCTTTTAGTATTGAAAGATTTTGATGCAGAGGGGAAAACAATTAGAAGGGCATCAGATTTGAGAATGTAACAGATAAACCCACAAAATGCTTAATCCAGCAAGCAGGATTTTAGAATGATACTCAAGCTTACTCTAACAAGCCCATTCTCTTTGCTGGCTTTTGGTTAATTTGCACAGGAGCTTAGAAAATTGTATCTGGAACTGCTGAACTTCTGGAATCCTGTTCTGAGAAGGTGGGTGCAGACTTGCATGACTGGAGTGGTATCTGTTTCTCTTCTCTTTGGTATGAGGGCACATTCTCTTCATAATCATTAATGTGTTTAATTAGTGGGGCTTTTTCTATATTCTTAATGGTTAAACGTGCTGTTCAAAGACTGTTCTTTTGCCAGCATCCAAGAAGATTATTTCTGTCTGGCTGTTTCCTTTCTCTTGATTAAACAGTATTATTTTTTTTAAATTAAACTTTTATGAAATAACACTGGAGCCTGAGTGATGTTTATTTTAAAAATGCGCTGTAAAAAAGATTTTTTTAAAGTGCAGGCTACTTCAAGGTATAGTGGGTGCTAGATTCTGAAGCTTCTTTATTCATAGGGCTTTTATGGCCCTGCAGTACTTGGAAGAGCTGCTTAAAGTAGGGAAGAAAGGCTTTATAAAACTCTAGTCTCAGTACTTAATGTGGAATCTTCCAGCTATTTTTAAACTCAGCCACCAGGTTAAATTATTCATGCAGACTTTTCTGTCCTATGTTCACAGAAGTCCCTCATTAACTCTTTTTTTGCACTTACTGCACCTGAGGGAGGTGGTGCTGTGTGTTTCTCCAACAAAACAGTGGCTTCTGAGCAGGTAAAAGAATAAAGGCAAACCACAGACAGATTGCTTTTTGCATAGATTTATCATAGCTGTTGATTATTTTAGAAAATAATGTGCAAGAGTTTGCTTTACAGGATGTATCTGGGCTCATCCTGCTTTATATGTGATGAAAAAATTCACAAACTGGTTTGTTGCTGCTGTGCAAGGAAGGAGAGCACTTGAATATTTCTTATCCCCACACCAGCTTCACATAATACTGACTTGTTTCCTGGCAGCAGTGCTTAGTAAGTCTTACCCATCTGTATAACCTTAAGTATTGAATCGTCAGCTCTCAGCGTATTGTCTTAAAGATCAACTTTCCCTTTCTCCTTCCTTAATTTTCTACTGCAGAGGCTGATTGGTAAAGTGTAGCACTGACATCCTCTGGCTAATAGGAGTGCAATCCAGGTATAGATTCAAACACCCTGTATAGAAGAGACTGGCTGTACTTTCATCATTTTCTTCAGTGGCAGAGTAGGCAGAGGTCCAGCTACTCTAGAAAATAAAATAACCGTGGATTTCTGCTGATAAGGTGTTCAGGAACATGGTTCAGTACATGTAGTGAAAAAAAAAAAGAACTGCCACACAAAGGCTGCATTTTAAACTCGTTCTGTAGCAAAAATTATGTCCTGCATCTCCCCAGGTCCAGCCAGTAGCAAGGCTGAGAGTGTACTCCCAGTAGGCATGCACACACACACACATACACTTGTATGTATATATACCTGGCCAGCCACACAGATAAATCATATATGAAACCTGAAAACAGCACTTCTGCAAATGGAAACAGGATCAACATGATAATCCTGTTCCCTCTATGGAATGAAGGTCCTTGGTGGGACGAACAGACATACACACAATGTGGGTCCCTCTGGTAGCAGGCCTTAGATGCTCATTTATAGAGTAGCTGGCCCCAGATCCTTGTTCTCTCCAGCTGCAGACACCTGGTCATACAAGACCCTGAGGCCCACTGCCTCACTCAGGTTGCTGCTACTCAGACTCCCTTGCATCTGCAAACACAGATGCACACAGGCTACGGGTCCCTTCAGTAACTGTCCCTAAGCAGCCTACCCTGTAGCTGGCTCTACTATCCTCTCACCTCAAATCCTCTCAAACATCACAGTAAGGACTGAAGAAAGCCTGGAGAGCTGAAAATAGTCAGAAGCTGAAAGAGTATTAGGTGAAGAGTCATATGTGCTTGTCCTGCTTTTGATCTTCCTATAGGGTCTGGTTTTAATTAATACTTCCAACAGGCTATTCAGACGGTGGGCTTCTACCTGCAACACAGTTGGCTGGATTCTGATGCATCCAGGCACTCTGGAAAAGCTGCAGCATCCTCAGAGAAATTAGTAAAAAAAGAGAAAGATTTTGATACAAAAGGGACTAGCAGCACTTTAACATGCACACTCTGCACCTCATAACACTCAAGTGTGTTTCAAGCTGTTACACAAGTGCAGATTTCAGGATGCCTCTGTTGAGGGGAATTTTTGACAGCCACAGAGCAAACAGGTGAGACCTGAGGTGGGGAGATGGAGACACTGGGAAAATAATATTTTCTGTAATGAAACAATGCCTGCCTTAAGGTTGTCATCTTTGGCCGGGTTTCCTGTGGAAGTGAGGTTTAAACCATCAAGGCCTTATATCTTCAAACTCAGTGACCCATTCCAGGCAAGTTTAACGAGCCTTCTCCACACTAGTGGCAGGTCCTTTTGGTTCAAAGCTGGAGGAGGGGCTGCAGTGTCAGCTCAGGCTTTATTAGATGGGAGAGAATCTGCTCAGGAGGAGATAAAAGTCCTTTATCTTCAGTAAGAACACACATAATCCTGAACACCAAAACAAAAGGAAAATACACAGGAAACCAATTATTTTTGTTAAATGGCACTGTTGGCACTTCACACATCTCAGGGTAAATATTTCAGGCCTCTGCACAGCTTTAGGCCACAAGGAGACCACCAGCTTCCTTAATGTGTCACAGCCTGAGGGTACCTGACCAAGATCCACCGTACACATCCACACCCTTCCAAGACTAAGGAGGCTGGAAGGCAGTTACAGGAGTCCAATGAACAGGACAGCAGCAGCCTGGGATGACTTGGTTCTTCCCATAGGGGCAACTGGTATTACATGGCTTTTTCAGGCTGGCATAACAGAGGGAGTCCCATACAGCTCCAGCCAGGACACTGCAGTGAAACTGCCTGAGGGACACATGGACTCCCAGAGGGAAGGAGCTGTAGCAGACTCAACCAGGGAAAAAACAAACACAGGGAGAGTTGAACTTGGTTTTTATGGCTTGACAAGTCTTCTGCAGAACTTTAAGTAGCCCTTGGAAATCAGCTACCCCAGTTACAGCTCTGGTGTGAGCTGACAGCCCAGGTTGTGCTGCTAGTCCCAGAAGTGACTGTTCTGCAAAGCTATGCACAACAGCAAACTGTTTGCGACAAGATTTGTTCAAGAAGCACTTCTATGCAAAAGAAAAACTAACTGTACAGTGTCCAAGTGAATTTCTTCTGGAGGGTCCAGGATGCTGAAAAATTGCCATTCACACCTCCCATGCTTCCAAAATTTGGGTGGTGAGAAACCCTATGTAGCTAGGAAGAAGAGTATCACAACTGACAAGACACAGAATGACAAAGCAAAGCTCTCTTCCCCATCCTCGGGGGAAACTGTAGCTGTCTGCTCCAGGTTAGCATCACACTTCAGACTGTTTTTCTTCCAAACCACATGATCTATATGGATTTCAAGAATCTGCTGGTTCCCACACATGGAAAGGAAAATAAGGCAGATGTGGAACTGAGAGGTACTGAGATGAGGAACTGAGAGCGTGCCTTCTGATGAGTGTCCCTGCCCTGCACTATTGCCAGGACTGAAGAGAGAAGTAAAAAAAAGGTGGAATTCATTACCAGAGCACTGAGATGAATACAACCCTTCTCCTTCTGTGCCCATGTTTATCTGAATCATCTGAGTAGTGTCAATATTGTTTATCTGCAGTAAATGTAGAGGTGACAGCAAGTGTTTCCATGAAGTTAGTACAAAATCCTTGCTTTTCAACATGTGTAGATTCACAAGTGGACACAGGAACGGTCTCTCTGAGAAAATGAATCGTTCCATTTACTGCTTGCTGCCTTGAATGATTTTAAACTATGTTTAATCCAAGTCTGTGGGCAAAGAAAAAAAAAAAAGTAGAAGGTTTGGAAGTAAGGGCTAAATGTTATCATGACCAGAAGCAGCAGCAACTGAGAAGAAGGGCCAGAGTGTGGATATACTACTACCCTATTTTGTACATTTCCAGCTATGCCAGCAAGCTGAACCCAACCATTACATCAGAAAAAAAGCATTACAAGCCTTTGGCCTTGGTGTTGAATTTGGGAGGGAAAAAACCAATCTCAGCCCCCTAAACTATACTCCAAGGCAAGGCTCCCAAGCAGAACAGCCGAGATGCTTTGAATAAACCTAAAATTAATGCACCAAAGGAAAACTGGGAGACCCCTACAGCCAAGTTTAGCCCAGCAGTGATAAAGCAGCTTGCCCAGAGCCTTAATCTGTTTTGATTTTTAATTTTGAAATAGCTTTTGGCTACCCTTTACCAGCTACATTACAACTGGAAGCAAATACACAGACAAACAGAAATGTCCATATTCTTCCTTTCACATTAAGTTTTTAGGAGGTAATTTTCCCCTAAATGTGTATATTGACAAGAAAATGTGATTGAACTGTCTATTAGTGAACAATTCCTTCTTTTTAGCTGTCATGGTTTAACCCCAGTCAGCAACTAAGCGCCACACAGCCACTCACTCTGCTCACCTCCCTTCACCCACCCCGGACGAGAATCAGAGGAAGACAAAACTTGAATGTGGAGATTAAGTAATAAATAGAATTAATTAGAATAACAATAAAAATAATTATTACTGTTATTGAAATAAAACCCAAGAAAAGACAGATGCACAATGCACTGCTCACCAATCTCTGACTGATGCTCAAATATGATCTGCCCCTCTCCACCAACTCCCCCAGTTGCTATACTGGGCATGACATCCCATGGTATGGAATAGCCCTTTAGCTAGTTTGGGTCAGCTGTCCTGGCCATGCTCCCTCCTAGCCTCTTGTGCCCCTACAGCTTGCTAACAGGGGGAGAAGCAAAAATGGCCTTGATGCTATGCAAGCACTGCTGGGCAATAACCAAAACATCCCTGTATTAGCAACATTCTTTCCAGGCACAAACCCAAAACAGCCCTGTAGCAGCTACTAAGAAGAAAATAAACTCTCCCTTTCAAAATCAGGATACCTATCTTGAGGCTACAAGGCCCCTCCTTATTTGACTGCAGCTTTTCTTCTTTATGCCTGCCAAGAGCAACTTCATGAAGCAGATGCAGCTGAGATCCCTGTGCTGGACCATCAACTCACTGCGGTGACAGACTGGGATTATTTTTGGCACTAGTGCTTTTGACTTTCCCTGGCATAGCCAGCACATTACAACATACTCTGCTCTCTTATCCACACTTCCTTTTTTAGTACTGATACGCTTCCTGTGGGATTGCTACATCCCAGGCAATCTGGCTATGCTGCATAAGAGAACTAGAAAGAGCGAGCAAAACTATCCCCTGTAATTTAATTTCCCATTATAAATGATGCATCTTTATCCAAGTGAATGATCAACTGAATGTTACACCCCTCCCCTGTCCTTAAAGTACCAAAAAGCTGCCAGAGGAGAGGCTGAAGGAGTTTCACTGTCACCACAAGGTCTGGCAGGCTCTGGTATGGCCAGCACTTGCTTCAGTGTCCTCAGAAGATACATCATCAGTAGGGCACCAAGGCACTGCCAGGGCACTGGGCACAGGGCCTGTGGCCTCCCAGCCACCTTGACAGGGACAGGCCATCACCCCCTAGTTCATGCAAACCCACCTAGGCAGAAATGAGACCTGTGGAAGCAGTGATTTTAATTTATTGATTTTATTGCCTGTTAGATGCACGACACTGGGCACAAGCTGATGACACAAAACTGGATGGGTGTATATACCTTCTTGAGTGCAGGAAGGTTCTTGAAAGGGACCTGGCCAAGCTGGAGTGATAGTCTGAGGCTAATTGTATGAGGTTTAACAAGGTCAAATACTGAGTCCTGCNTCAGTAATTGTCCTCCTGTACCTGGTGCTGATGAGGCCACACCTCAAGTGCTGTGTTAAGTTCTGGGCTACGAGATCACTACAAGATGGGCACTGAGGTGCTGGAGCATGTCCAGAGATGTGCAACGAAGCTGGTGAGTGGTCTGGAGCACAAGTCTGATGAGAAGCAGCTGAGGGAGCTGGGGATGTGTAGCCTGGGGAACCCAGAGAAAGCTGAGGGGTGACATGGTAACTCTACAGCTACCTGAAAGGAGGTTGTAGTGAGGTGGGGGTGTTTCTCTTCTCCCAGGTAACAAGTGATAGGACAAGAGGAAATGGGCTCAAGTTGCACCAGGAGAGGTTTTGATTTGGAGACTGGGCAGAACTTTTTCACGGAGAGGGTTGTCAGACACTGGCACAGGCTGCCCAGGGAGGTGCTGGAGTCACCATCCCTGTGGAGACACTTAGAAGCTGTTTAGCTGAGTGCTGAGGGACCAGGGTTAGCGGTTGGACGTGATGAGCTTAAATGTGTTTTCCAATCAAAACGACTGTACCATGCCGTGACTGTAAGGCCCCGCGACCCCGCTCCTCGCCGCTGCGGCGGGGGCCGGCCCTACGGCCGCCACCACAGGGTCCAGCGGGCGCACGGCATGCTGGGACTTGTGGTGCCGCAGGGTCTCCCCGGGCCGTGAAGCGCTCGCACGCCCGCGCGGTTTGACCCTCCTGCCGCCCCGTCGCCCTCCGCCTGTTGCCGCGACACCGCTCGGCACGGCGCATTCCGGCGCGGGGTCGTGGCGGGAGGGGCCTTCTTTGAGGCCTGCCCCGGACGCCGCCTGAGCAGAAACGTGTGAGGCTTGGTTCGTCGCGGGCTCTCTCCCCACAGAGACACGTCGGCACCCGTCCTCACACCCGCGTCTCCTTTTAGCAACGCTGCCCGGCGCGGCGAGTAAGCGGAGACCGTGGCGGAAGAAGGCCGCGTCGATCAGGCATGGCGGCGGAGCGCCCGGCGAGAAGCCGGGTGGAAGGTGAGTGCGGGGCCTCGCTCCTCCCTCCCCGTCTCCCCGCCCTGACATGCCAACCCGGCAGCCGGCGGCGCAGCAGCGTGCGAGCCGCGTACGTGGGGCCGCGGCGGAGGGAGCGGGCGGACCGGCGGGCGGACCGGCGGGCGGGAGGGAGGGCTCCGCGGGCTCCGCTCTCCCACGCGACGCGCAGTGCGGGCGGCGTGTGAGCGCTGAGCCCTTCGGGGTCGGGACGGGCTGAGGGACAGACGGGGCGGGGGGGGGGGGGGCACCGGCTCCAACCGAGTCCCGCTGTCGCGCAGGTTCTTTCCCCGTGCCCCGCCGCAGGATGGAGTTCGAGCTCCTGGAGAGCGACGTGCTGGAGTCGCTGGAGGACCTGGGGTAGGTGCCTGGCGCCGGAGGGTGGGAAGCGGGTGGCGGTTGGCCGGGAGCAGGAGGGAGGGCGGGCGGCCACGCCGTGGGCCCCTGGCGCGGGCAGCGCCGCGGTCCGGCCTGGGCAGGCCGCGCGGCCGGCGCCCCGGAGCGCTGCGGCCCGGAGCAGAGCTGCGCCAGGCTTAGCAAGCAGTGGGGATGGTCCCGTCTGAGAGGTGCGGTGACTCTTCGCTTAGCGGGGCTGGTGGTGGTGCCGGTTGGGCTTGAGAAAAGCACCAAAGCGAGCAGGCAAGTTTTTATCTGCACGGCCTTTGCAGCCGTTTTACCTCTTCCTGCGTGCTTCCTTGGTTCTTGTGATGCCGTGTCATCGGTCCCTTCTTTGTTCTGTAGAGTGGTCCTAGCTGTGGGCAGGGAAGGGAAAAAGAGACTTTTCTGTAGAAGTCAGAGAAGAAAACTTTTAGGCTTTGCATTTATTGAAAAACAATAGACAGGAAAAAAATTGCAATTAAAAGTGTTTTTCCCTTTTTTATAAGCTATGTAATATAACACAGGAGACTTCTGTTGTTTAAACCTGTTACTCTGTCAGAGTCAGTAAAGGTTAAATAAACACGAAAGAGAGAGCAAGGAGAAAGTGCCCCGATGTAAACTTGTGTGTCTGTAAACTCTTGAGAGCTGAGACAAGGGGCAGTTACAATTTTGCTGCTGCTGGTTCTATGCAAACAGCTGTATTTACTCACATTGGCTACATTCCCATACATCACTTTGTGGCAAGAGCCATTACGCTGCAACAAAGATTGTATTTCCAGGCTAAGCTGGCCATGGCAGTTTCAAAGCTTGACAAATAGACCTCTGTTTTGGCAGGTATTTCTCCAGCTGACATGTGAAAAGGCTTCGGCCATGATACACACACTCTGATGGGGCTTCTTTTTTCTGGCATATCCTTAAAAAGGATATTAGGGGCTTGAAGGGGCTATGATTTGTGCTGCTTATCTGTGTAATTATAGACAGAAAGCGTTGCTGTTGATTTTTGACACAAATTAAAAATGAAAGCTGATCTTAAAAATGTCGTATCAACCAAGATTAGCAACAATGATTGAAAAGTAAATGTGGAGGATGAAAGATGTGGGTCTTCAACAGTATTGGTAGCAACAGGGAAAGCTACTGCATGTCACCGAATGACTGCATCCTTATGTCTGGGAAGACTGGAGTGCTTGAGGTTTTAAGCTTTGGTAGTAGCTCTGTGATCCTTTGCAGTTGAACTTATTTTTTATAACCAGCTGCTGAAGATGATTCTGATGTGTTACTTGATGTATGTTTTCTTTGTAGCATTGCTCATCAAAAAGTTGTATCATTTTGGATTTGTGCTCAAATAATGGCCTTTTGCTTTGTAAGTTAGTTTGTTGAACTGTCGAGAAAACAAAGAAACCAGACAGCGTAGTGTTACTAAAAGAGGAGTGTAGCTTTAGAACGTGTGCTGTTGGCAGGAATGGGAGGAAAAAACTGTTTGCATTTGGGAATCTGCAAGTTGGATTACTGGCCAAGGCAATCTATTGCTGATGTCACAGTTACCAGAGATAGCACAGACAAGATGTCATATCTGTCAAAGAAAAATTCTAGAAAAGGGGCTTCTGACATGACCAATGACCTAAATCCGGATCTTGCCAAAGCAAAAAGCTTGTCATCACCTCCCTTCTGTTTTGATCTATGACTGGGTGTTTCTGTTCTGAGTCCCATATGTCTCTATACACACGTAGGTCTGGAACATCTGTGGGATAGGACTTCAAACTTGCTCCGATTAGCCTGTTGAAATTGTCTACCCTGCTGCATTACAACAGAGTTGTAATACGTCAGGTTACAGCTTCCCACCACCTGAAAGGAGATTAAGTCTGTGTCGCTAATCAAACTGTTCCATGAAGTGAAAGTTATTTTTGAGTGCATCCTACTCATTTTGCTTGGATGAAGTACCAGGCTGTTACAGTACAGACCAAATCCTTTATATGTGGTGTCAAGCTTGAAGACGAAGTGTGGAGATTAACATTTGAAACATTTATCTTCTTCTGAAGTTTGCCAAGAGCTGACTAAACTCGCTGGGTTGCTGTGACGTTGCCTGGAAGTTCAGAAGAAGAATTTTGTTTGATTATGCTCATTCTTAGATGCCTTTCTGCTTTGGGTGCAGTGTATCAAAATAATATTGCACATTTTAAAACTGAATTTTCTGTTAAGCTCTGGCTTTGCATCTACCTGGTTAATAAGGCATTTTTCTGCCTACTCTTCCTCTTCCCCCGGACAGTATCAGTCCATGTATGTCCTGAAAACTATGCCTTGGCCTGACCTGTAAACTCATATTTCGTTTCACAAGGCCTGATTTTTTACTTAACTTTGCTTATGCAAAGAACTAATTCTATTTATTTCTCTTGTGTCCATTTAAAAATATGATTTTTTCAAAAGAGGATATAGTTTTGCGGATCACTTTCCTAGCATTTATATCGAAGGCTTTGTTTTGTATGGCAACCCTTCAATACATGGTAGGAAATGACAGGAAAGAGGCACTCGTTTGACAGTAATTATTCAGCGTACTGTGAAGCAGTGCTCAAGAGTGGTACTTTGAAACTGCAGTTGCCCGGGGTAGGTAGATTGTGATGTCTTCAAGCCATAGAGGCAGAGAAGTTGCTGCTGTACAAGATACCATTTGCCAGAATGAAGCCTTTGATGATGATATTTTGTACCGCAGCCTCTTTAGCAGGAAGCTGATGCGCATAGAAATGCTGAGTTTACTCAGATGTTTTCAATGTGCTTTATTTCTTTCAGTTCAGTGCAGAAATCCTGTCAGTGTCAGAAATCAGCATTGCAGATGGGTTGAGGGTGTATACGTATACAGCATAAAATAGATGTTATCACAGGACATCAGTCATGGTGAACTATAATGAACTGTCCTTTTGTTTTATTTGTCAGTTACAAAGGTCCATTGTTAGATGATGGAGCGCTGGCTCAGGCAGTCTCCCGTGGAGCCAGTTCCCCCGAATTCACCAAACTCTGTGCGTGGTTGGTATCTGAGTTGCGGCTCTTCTGTAAACTAGAAGAAAATGTGCAGGCAACTAATAGTAAGTAGCCGTAACTCTATCACAAACGTGCGCTCAGTGTGTGTTCTTGCATGCTGCAAAGATTTGGGCTGACGAATTGCTGAATCTGTTGTACCAGGGAGCATTGTCTGCATACTGTCAGATTTTGGATGTTTTCCACCTCAAACTTGCCTAACGAACAGCCAGTAGAGTTGAAATAGTAGTGAGGATCAAACAGTCTTCTGAAATTTAGCTTTTGCTGTGAATTGTTCAACCGTAGAGCTTTTTAAAGTTCTTGGATGGATTTAGGGAAGTGTTAGTGTTTTGGTTTTTTTTAAGTAGATCACAAGAATACTTGTAATGCTTCTGTTTGTACCTTTGGTGTAGGAAATAGGTACTGTTCAAGGAAAAGTTTTTGTGACTACAGTAACCACGTTTTCTTTTTATAGTTGGTTACTTTAACTCTTTGCTTACTATGTATTTTTTTTCCCTCTTTATGAACCACTCTGTGAGAAGGAGCCTGAAAATATTTGTTTCTTTATCTTTTTGGTGAAGGAACATCTGTTTTCCTCTTTCACTCCGTTTTTAACATGTTCATCCTTTCCTTGAGTCTATTTGACTCCCTTTCTCTGTAACACATCTCACCTCCTCTGGTAGTATAAGGTACTTACTATATGTTTTGTGTAAAAATACAGTCTGGAAATATTCTAACACCTGTTTCAAGGCCTCTAAACACAGAGATAGAAGCATTTTTTTCTGTAGTACCTTCAAATCTTACTTTCATTTTATGTGACTTGAGTTTATAAATAACAGACATTTTGGGTTGAAATCCACTTTCAAAAGAAGAAAAACTATTACCTCTCATTCATCACTACATTTTACATAACTTGTGTAACAAATTCAGATCAGTTTCACTGAGTTCTGACACAATTATCAATCTAAGCTTTGGTTTATGTGGCTTAATTATTTTTAAAGGATATTGGTAGGAAATAAGATCAACTGACAAACGTGAGCTTACAGGGAGAAGCGGTAAAAACAAGAGAACTCATAAACCCTGTCATCCATTACTTTATCAGAACGATTTAATACATTTGTAGTGAGGACAGTTAGTTGGTACTTAAAATACCCCTTTAAAATATGTGATGTTTTTCATGTCACTTTTCATTATAGAAGCTGCTAGTGACTGTCTGGGAAAAGCTGTCTGTAAAACATCATTTTACAATAGTGAGAAGTATCATGGCTTCAAATAAGTCGTGCTATGTCTTTGAGAAACCCAAAGAACACATTTGGCTTCCACTAAAGGCAGAGTTTTAATGTTAAATGGCAACTGGAGCAAGACATTTTAATTTTTTTTTTTTTTAAATACCCAATTAATTCTAGTCGTAGACGGAGATATATTTTAGCTGTAAACAAATTATTATTCTTTTCCTTCTAAGGTCCAGATGAAGCAGAAGGATTTCAGCTGGAAATGAGTGGGTTGCTGGCTGAAATGAACTGTCCGTATGCATCATTAACATCAGGAGATGTGACAAAACGCCTTCATAATCAAAAGAACTGTCTCTTGCTGCTTAGTAAGTTAAAAGGGTGCTTGCAAGCAAATCTGTTTTTGTGCAAGAATCCCAGTATTGTTTCTTACCCTTAGTGAAATACTGTTTTGCTTATCATAATATATAAAAACACTTGCCTAAAATTAGTTACCTTTCCCTGTAATTTACAAAGTCATAATAGTAAACTTTTGAGTCTCAAACTTACCAGTCACTCTGTTGCCGATGTGTAACATTCCAAATATTAATCTTTTTCACATTCACTAGCAAAAAGCTGGACATACTACTTCTCAAAAGATACCCTGAAGAGGGAATAATTTGAAGACTTCTGCCAGGATTTAGCCACTGAACTTTGTTTAGAAGGGCTGTAAAAATGACCACTAACATCAGATGCATCATCATTGTGGAGCCTGCACCATGATGACTCAGAAAGTGCAATAAGAGTTGCATTTTTCCTACATTGTGACAACAGCTGTAATTGTTGTAAAAAAGAGAAAATGTTTTATCCCAGCTCTCAGTTCTGTTGATCATTTTCCTTAGTAAATAACTTCCATGTTGCCTTCTGTTGATTGAAAAGAAATCGGCAGTAGCAACGGTGATGCCTTTCCTTTACTTTTCCACCCAGCAGTTCTCAGTACCTAAATTGGTTTCGTGCCTGCTTAGGAAATGTTACAGGAGAAGAAATAGAACTTGAATTTGGAAAAAGCTTGTGCTGTTGTTTCAAACACACACACAAAGAAAAAAAAAAAAAAAGTTGAAGGATCAGAGTTGGAAGTTCTCATCTAATTTATGTTGAATTCAACATCAGATTAAAAGTAATGTTTTATTTGCTTCCTCAGTTGCTGCTGGTTCTTTAACTTTTCAAAACAGAAATTCAGTTCTGCTCTCAGCTGAGATGTAAGAAATTAATTTCTCAGTAGGTTTCTGTATTTCAGCAGTAGGAGAGGGATGAACAGTAAGACTTAATGTATATTTGTTTTGATAGTATGTTCAAAAATGTCAGTTGAAGTGATGTAGTTATTGGATTTAAAATATTTTGTAGCACAGTCTGCACTTCAGCTTATTCCCTGTAAGCCAAGTCATTCAGTACATTTGGCTTGCCTGTGACTCTGTGACAGACAGAGGTCCTCTGTGATGTGCCTTTTGATAATATAAGGCCATATTCAGAAGCTGAACTCTGGTATCCCACCTGGCAGGAATATGTTTTTACTGTCAAATGTAAAATCAAAATAGATGCCAAACTCCTTTTCTGGGTACCGTGATAGTTACATAGCTTTCTTTGCCTATATTAAATGAACTTAGTAGGTATCCTGTTGTATGTGAGCTGTAAACCCAGATGTTTTCAGGAGGAACAGAATAACCATCTTCAGTGGAATGCCAAGGTAGTTCGCGCTTTAATGAAATGCCCCATAGTTGATGGCAGTTGTAAGACGTAGCAGTATTGCTGGGAGAGGAAAGCACCAAATAAATGCAAGGAGTTGGGATTGCTGCATCACTAGATTGCTGCAATCACTAGTCTGCAGCATCACTAGAATGCAGTATTAAGTAAAAACAAAAAAAGCACAAGAGTTCCAGGCTGGTTCAGACAAGGCCTACAGAAAAGAGTCAGTATCTGGAGAGCATTTGTGTCTTACAGTGACAGACTAAAAGTCTTTGCCAGAGGAGGCTGAAAGTAGCTTGAATGTGATCTCTGAGTTCTGCTAGTTTCTTTTTCGGGGCTTCCTAACAAGGTATAAATAATTGGAAGTTGAATATAAGCAAAAACCTGTATAAAGTACCATTGAAAGAATTTACAAAGGATTCTTCACTGCCTTACCTATGTTAACAATTTTATAAGGTGTTCTGTGTCTTTAGCAAAAGACATTCTAGATGTCTAGAAGAAATTCTAGAGATCATGAAAATGCTTTTTCTTTTCTTGATCTACTGATTTCCTCCCAATTTTATAGGTAGTGGGCTGCTTTGGTATAGCCATGGGTTTACATCCCAACCCACGAATCCGTCTTATCAGTGTAGTATCTATTTCGTAATCTTTCTTTTTAGAAATTTATGTTTCAGTTATGGTCAGCCAGTGTGATTCATGATAAAAATACTGTTAAACTTGTGCATTTTGTTTTCAGATGAGACTGTGAAGTGACAATTGTGGGCTAAATTTACATCCCTGTAACTGACACCTAATGCTGAATTTTCTTGTGTATACTGTGTTCAGAAATAATGATTTACCTTTTTTTTTTTTTGTTTGTTTGATAAAGGAATTATAATATGATGGGAGGCTCTTGTAGTTCTGATATTGAAGAATACTGCAGACATTCTAGCTTCTGTTTCACCCGTCCCTGCCTTTCTTTGTGGAATTATTAGAAACTTGAATTTGCAATAGTAGTTCTTTTAAAAAGGGAGGTTATTTTTCCACTCTGCATCTTTCCTGGGGAGGAAGAGGAGACTCATCCAATGCTTCACTTCTCTCTACTCATTTTCTTGCTTGGTTTCCTGGAGCCTGACAGAGTACTTGCTTGTCTAGCTTAAAGTGCATGTTCCAGTCCCTCATCCTGCTTATTTCTGTGTTCTGCTGTCTTTGCTGGGCAATGCCTAAGGGAAAAGAACTATTCTCTGTTGAACTCTGTGATTAACACCTGTCAGAAGCATAGGGGTATTTCCAGTCTGTAATTGGTTGTACTAAACTTTTCACCCATCTGTTGTGTTTCTAGCACTGGGATCAGTGATTATTAGAAATATGAGTGTTCTGTGGATAGCAAAATTATAGCCCTCACTCTTTCTAAAATAGTCTCTTTGCACATTTGTTGGTTGTAGGCACCTGAGTTCTCACTGGTTCTAACATAATTTGACTGTACTATATCTGATGCTGAAATCTAATTTTTCTCACCCCAGCATACCTCATCTCAGAACTGGAAGCTGCCAGAATGCTGTGTGTGAATGCCCCTCCTAAAAAAGCACAGGAAGGAGGTGGCAGTGAAGTCTTTCAGGAGCTAAAAGGCATATGTATTGCTTTAGGCATGTCCAAGCCTCCAGCCAACATAACGATGTTCCAGTTCTTCAGTGGAATTGAGAAAAAAGTAAGATCCAAAGGAACAAAATTAGAATATTTATGATGTTTCTGTTTGGTGGGTTCCACTTCTGCTGCTAGGGAATCTTGTGATACTGTGTTGTTTGAATTGTGAAGGAGAGTTAACATGATTTACTGAGTATGCTGAAAGTCAGGGCTCTTAAAATTAATTTAAAGGCTTTTTCCATGACAAGGGACAAGGTCAGGGACTACAGCTGTCGTGGCCTTCTGGGGTGAGGTATTTCTTACTCTGCTGTAGGTGTTAATGCATTCTTTTTGCAGAGGACACATAAAATGCTGAGCTTAGGCCTCAGGAAGAATGTTAAGGAGAAACATATTCCAAGGAATACACCTAAACAAACTTACAGGAACCTACTGTTTTAAGTGTTTAGGTTAAAAGGTGGTGTAAATGAAGTCAAGTTTACATCTTTTCCCTGAGGCTTCGTCAGTTCTTGTGGTTCCATTTATTTTTGTCCCTTTACATACGTGTGTTCTTCAGGTTCTTGTGGTGGGTTTCTTTAAAAAAAGAAACTTAATTTCATTTGAGTAATTTTTATAAAGCAGAGAAACGGGGTGGAATGGACTGTCCAGTGCACAAACCAAAGGTAGCAGACATTAAAATTCAAGTTTTTAATGTAACTTTCAGGATGGGGGAGAGCAGAACAGTAGGAGAGAACCTTTGTGAACTTTAAAGAGCAGACATGATTCCAAAGTTTTGCCAAGTACTTTCAGAGGTTTCTTAACTAACCTCTTAGTTGTATTGTACTTAAACAAATACAAGCAACTGAAACAGTGCTTCATTTCTTTGCAAGAAATCAGTTTGTGTTGACCTGTTTAAGAGAAGGATGGTTTTCCAGCAGATACCCAAGATGTAGAACGGAAACAGTTTGGTTTTTGGTTTTGGTATTGTCATGGACATTAAAGAGTTAGATACATAAGAAATCTGTGATTCTGTTTTTTATAAAAGGTAGATAGTACTCCTAACCATGCACAGCGCTAGCAAGCTTTGCTAGTGAAAGAGGCTACAAAAATACAGAGTAAATAAAAATATTTTTATTCCAGGAAACTCCTGTTCCAGGAAACATCCTGTTCCAGGATGAACCTGGAACACAAAAAGTTCCACTTAAATATTAAGAAAAAACTGTTTTACTGTGAGGGTGAGGGAGTCGGGGCACAGACTGCCCGGAGGGATTGTGGGGCCTCCTTCCTTGCAGGTCTTCAAGACCCTCCTGGACATGTTCCTATGCGACCTGGTCTAGGTGAACCTGCTTCTGCAGGGAGGTTGGACTGAAGGATCTCTAAAGGTCCCTTCCAACCCTACCATTCTATGATTCTGTGACTTTTCTTTTACATTGTCTTACAGTGTTACATGAATATTATCTCAATGATTTGTATCTGTTGGTGGTTATACTAAAAAACAGCTCTGAACAGTCCTTACAGCTTAAGAAGATACATGAGGAATTTCTAACCTGTGGAGTTTTCTAGAAATCGTACATAACTGTGATGCTTCCAGTCCAAACATTTCATATGTTGGTAGTATTTGAGAAGGAGAAAGTAAAGCTGACTAATGAGTGAAAAATGTACTTCACAATGTCAATGAAAATACATCACCAAGTTGAGCAAAATACGAAAATTTCAATAACATAGAGTGAAAATTTTTCTCTTGATTGTAAGATGAAAGAACAAGAATTCGCCCTTAAGTTTTCCTGTTTTTAAAAAGTGAGTCTTAGAATGGCAAAATTCTGATCTAGCATGTGAAAAATCAAGTTGCCTTTTTCTTTGCCCATACATAGTACAGGTCAGAGTAGAATCTTTGTATAGTTAACTCTCTTTGTTAATGATCCACCACATTAAAAAACACAACAAAAACTGCTGATACTTGAATGAACTGCTACTTCTGCTATTCTGAAAGCACTTGGTTGTAAAATCTCAAGTTGAACAAGTTGGGCTCAGCACCTCTGGAATACTAGATTTAACACAGTGTGTTAAATCAGCTGCTGGAGTAGTGAATGACCAAGGACGTTTAAAAATGCGATTTGCAGCAGTGGAAAAGGGAAGTTTCAGAACTCCAGCCTGCTTGGATGCAAGTGTTTGTCAATACTGCTCCCCTTCTTCCCCCCACCCCTTCCCACAAAGACCTCAGAAAATTATGTGATGGGAAAGAAAACCTAAGTTGTACCCAGACTTTTAAAATGCGAGTTAAATTTCACGCTGACAGTTTTCTCCATTTGATTGTAGAGAGAAGTCTCTCTCTCTCTAGGTTGTGTTTTAGTTTGCATTGTCTCAATACCACCTTTTTTGATACAAGTGTGGGGTTTTTTTCTCAATTATAGATGATGTATACAATAATCCCTCTGTCTTCCAAGGGAACTGTACCTCATGAAATCTTTCTGTTTTAACTGTAGATTTACTCTATAGTCCCTTCTCTTATTTTTTGAATAATTATGACTGAGACTACCAGAAATATAAGAGTAGTTATTTGCAAAAGAAAAAAAAAAGTGCTTTATTCTCTGTGCCAGAGAAGACAACTTTTAGGTTGTTTATTAGATATTTATTTATTTATTATTTACTAGAAGTTGCTCTGTCATACCTGTGGCTGTCCAGGAGGCCTCTCCTGTAACGTGGATCTTGAAAAGCTGATTTCCTTTTTATTTTAGCCAATGCTTACATTTTTATATGTCTCCTAACAGCTGAAGGAAACTCTAGCTAAGGTTCCACCTAATCATGTTGGAAAACCTTTATTGAAGAAGCAACTGGGACCAGCTCACTGGGTAAGTATTTGCAGGTATGAGAGCCCGTTTCTCTTTTTTGAGGTATGTAAATTACTAATCTCGATTCTGTGTGTAATGTTGCAGTATGATTTTTCTTGTCTTCAGAAACAGATGAGAAAAGTCAGTTTCTTGCAGTGTTTTACATGTACGTTGGTGCAGTAGATGTTCAACAACTGGTAAGGTCTTAGGCTCCCGAGCCTAGATATCCAGATGCAGGCAAAGGTTTTCCAAAATAAAGATTTAATGTGGTGGTGCTGACCTGCATGCTTGTGCAGTAGCTTAAGCCTTCCTCTCCTGCTGCTCAAACTGTCTGTGTGATGTAGCCTTGCTGAGATGGTGTCGCATCCCCTCCAGTGGCTTCTTCCCAGCTTAACCTGTGACTTTTCCCGTCGTTTCCTCCTCTCCTGTTGGAGTAGTCCACTCCCTCTGTAATCTCTTCTCCAAATTGCAGTGGGTGCACAGGTGGAAGCTGGTGGAGGCTGTACATACAAACAGCAGAGCCACAGTCATCTCCAGCTGGGTTTTATCACCTGCTCTTCTAGGGATGGTGCTTGGGTTAGACACTGCTGCTGCACCCACACAAAGCTATGGCTACTGCTGCAAGACTGAGAGTCTCTCTTGTGTCTGTTGCTTAAGATTGAAGCTCATTTACTCCCAGCAGTCTTTTTTTCTTCAGTGTTAGTATTGTTGAGGCTGAAAGTGGGCTGCAGCACACCCTCCAGTCAGGCTTCAGTCAGTGCATAAATCTTAATGGTGTATGTCTCGGCTGTTGCTCTGACTAGACCACTGTCTGCTACCAGATGTGTTTCTAGTGAGGGCTTTTCCCTGTAGGGCACTTTGTTGTCTTATCTGTATGCAGACTGTGCTTTAATCAAGATCCTCTTACAATACCTTACTGACTCTTAGTCCACTATCTTTGCTCTATCTTTGTCCTTAAGCTTACTACTTTTTAAGAAGACAAGAATACCTTTGTCCCTAGGACTTATGTATGTCCTCACATCTCCTTCAGCTTGTTGCTTGTAGTATTTTTGCACTTTTGCTTCTCTGTCCTGGTGGGTGTTGAGAAACGTGTGCAGTTTTTACCTCCCTTGTGAAAAGCAGGCAGCTGTGCTGTTAGAAATGGTAGAAGGCTGAGTGTGAGGAAAACAGAGCCTTCAAAGCCTTCAGGGAAATAGCGACAGCAGGCATAGTGTGCTGTGAGCCCATGTGACAAGGTAGTTAAATTGTGAGATTAAGCCTTGGTTTAATATCTCCATGTGTGTTATTTTCTTCCATCCACATAGTTTATTGTCTTAAGTGGAGACATTCTGTCAATAGTCTACAGGTTATGTTTGCCAATTTTTGTTGCAGGAAAAAATTGAAGCAATTAATCAAGCCATAGTCAACGAATACGAAGTCCGAAGAAAACTGTTAGTCAAACGTTTGGATGTTACTGTGCAGTCCTTTGGCTGGTCAGACAGAGCTAAGGTACGAACTTGCCCTGAAATCCTGGTTGATGGTAACGCATTATAATAAGTGTCTCTGGAAAACTGTTTCATTGTTTCATCCTTCATGAGTAAGAAACAACCACGGGGCTTGTCTGGTTTTGGTTTGGGTTGCTGAAGAAGTTTATGGCAAGATGACTAAACCAAATTTATTTAAAACTGATTTGTTGGATTTTAAAACCATTTGTGAAATGAGAAGATAGACTGTGTGTAGCTATACACCAAAAGCCAAAATATATGCTACAGAAAAATGGGCCATGAGAAAAAAATAGTAAGAGATTACTGATCCAGCCATTTGTGTTCAGAATACTGGTGGAATACTGGAACAGGCTGCCCAGATGTGTTATTGAATCTCCTTGTCTGGAGACATAAACTCCTCTGGATGAGCTCCTGTGACCACCTACTCTAGGTGGTCCTGCTCTGGCAGGGGGGCTGGACTTAGATGATCTTTCGAGGTCCCTTCCAACCTTAAGATTCTGTGCTTCTGTGATCAGATTTCCTTAACTCCAAGTGTGTCTGCAGGCACAGATGCACATGACAAAAGCTGCTGAGGCACTGCTTGTTCTTACTTCATGGGCAGCATAATATTTTTTTCTGCTGCTTTTGTATTTGAACCACGCAAGCGGCTGTGACATGACATCTGTTCTCTCTGAGTGTTTATGCCATGCATATTCTGCTTGGGAAACAATGTAATTTATTTTTCATATTTCCTACATTTCATAGTGAAAAAGCAATTGCAAGATCTAAAGATACTAAAGAATAGTATATATCTAAACCAGATTTGCTAACATGCTCTTAATTGCGCTGCTGGCAGTGTTTGAGGCCAAGTTACTAGCGATAAACTGTGACACATGAATTGTCAAGTGTTTATTCTTGATAAATGATTTATTTAAAAAGCAGCTGTAATTTAATAATAAACTATGACCTCTCCTCTCTTCTCTTTCCTCACCTGAGTAGGACTTCCACTGGTGTGCTATCTCTTAAACCTGGTGTTCTTCAGGTTTCTTTCGTGGATGACTAAAAAACCATCTGTTTGTTAATAGTGAAATGAAAATACTCAAAAGTATGGGTTAGATTAAAAGCTTCTAATTGTGTTTACATCTTTGTCTTCCAAATCCATGTTTGTTTGTTTTGCTTTCTTTCTAGGAGAATTCTCAGGTGTTTGTAACTTGAATAGCTACATGAAATCCTTTCACGATACCCAAAATTGTGTATAGACACATTTATTGAAATGCGACTGGATATGTCTTAGGACCATAATGATGTGAAATTGTGTGGCTCTAGTATTCCAGACATGCCACACAGGTTGTTCCTATGGTAACTTTTAGCAATACCTTAATAAATGATGGTAACTTTTCTTCTTAGATACTGACATTTGAAAAGTATCAGAACACACTAGTATGACTAAATAGTTCCTCTCCAGATAGACTATAAAGTTTTTGCTGGTCTTTCTACTTTTATTAAAGGGGTTTTAAGTTCAAAAATTTCAAGTTTCACATGAAAGGGTAATATCGTAGCACCAAAATGCTGTGCTCAGAGCTCAGTCAAATGTGCCAGGGAAAAACAAACTACTGCTCTAGTGAGTAGTGTTGGCTGCTTCCGTCTTTAGCCAGCATCAGGTAAATGGCCTGTGTGACTTC
Source organism: Urocolius indicus (assembly GCA_013401255.1). Lineage (NCBI taxonomy): Eukaryota > Metazoa > Chordata > Aves > Coliiformes > Coliidae > Urocolius > Urocolius indicus. Next base: position 66,210 of record WBNH01001431.1, read on the forward strand.
TTTTTGAATCAAATTTGTTCAACTTGTAATACAAAAGTAGAAGCTTTAGTTTTAAAAAACATACCACTGTGTCACTTGGAACTACATACCTTCAATTCTTCTCAGTTCCAGTTTTCTGCTTTTAGATGGAAAATAGTGGTTTAGGATTTTAAAATTTGCTCCCAAGTTCTTGCCCCGTCAAGAGATTTTTGGGAAAATCTGTTTTGCCTGTCCCCAGTGCTGTCACCTGGGGTCCAGACAAAAAGCAACCCTTTTGTCAGCATGCAGGAATCACAGAGTGCACTCTGTCAATAACTAAGGTAGATGTAAGTCATGTAGTAACTCATGGCTGGTAGCACAGGTTTCTATTGTGTCTGTCAAGTGGGAAACTTCTCTCATACTTTTGAGGTGTTTAAAAAAAGCCAATGTGGTTAATGCCAAAAGGCAGTAGAAGAAGAGAGATCACATATAAGGCAAAATTGATGCTTAGGATCTCATTTCTAGCTTGAGCACTAGGTAGGTGAGACAAAGGACTGAATTAGGAAGAAGCACTTGATAGCTTTAGTTCTGCCAGTACCTCTTGATGGTTTGTCTTTAAAGAAGCCAACCACAAAGGTGAGCATGCAAGAGTTAAGTCAGCCTTTTTCTGCTGATGCACCATTGCAGATGGATGCTGGCCTAACACTGGAATGGGTGTGGGTCAGGAGGCAGGTGCAGAAGGAGGTTTGGTGGCTGGACACAGACAGGTTTCAGTGTCTTTTAGCCGTTACCAGTAATGCATGTTACTGTATGACACACTTCTGTTCCGTGTCTGGCTGCCTGCTAGTAATATGGCCTGCATGTATATATTGTTAATCTTGACGTTGTCAGATGATCAGTGCCTTGTCAGTTCAGTCAGAATAGTGTTTCCTATATCACTTAAAAAATTAACTTGACAAATGCTGGTTCTGTTGCAGTGATTCTTGTTTACAAAGTGGTTCTCCTTGGTTTTATATTAATTTTGGTCCTATTTGGAGTAGTGTCTTGTTGCTCAGTGTCGACTGGATTCTTTTGGTGAGGTGTCCCATTGCATTCCTGTTACTTTAGCTGACTGGATTTTGGTTTTCTTCTCTCCAACAGAGTCAGACAGAAAAACTGGCTAAAGTCTACCAGCCAAAACGTGCCCTCTTGTCTACTAAGTGCACTATTTCCATTGCAAATCTCTTGGCAGCTCGGCAGGATCTGTCAAAGATTATGAGAACAAGCAGCGGGTCCATCCGAGAGAAGACTGCCTGTGCCATTAATAAGGTACCTTTGCTAGCCAATGGCTTGTTCTGTTATGAACAGTGAAGCAGTTTGAATCTAGTAATAGATCCTACTTATTTTAGGATTGGAAGTGGAATGTGGAATTAAGTAAGAAACTTGGTGTTTATATACTCTGGATTATGCATCAGTGCACTATAGGAACTGAGAAGGTTCAGAGTGTCCCTTCTTAGGGGCAGTAAAAAAATTGCTGAAGTATTTTGGATTACTTTCAGTGAGAGCAGACCTGCTCAGTCTTACCAGAATTACTGATGACATTACACTGCTGCTACCTATTTCTGTCACTGTGTCTAAAATAATATCTACATAGTAACCGTGTTTCTGCTTTGTGCAAGTAGAACATATTGAGGTCACGAAGCCAAGGATCTCACAAGTTAGATCCCCATAAATTGTAGTCAGGTGTGTAGTTTTAGAGAAGTTTGCCTTGATGAAGTCCTCTGGATGTGCAAACCCTTGTGCGGCTGCTGTTTGTATGTCAGTAAATGTGACCCTTCCCTGAGGTGTCCCGAGTCCTGTGGCAGCTCTCCCTTTCCCCGTGCAGGTGCTGATGGGCAGAGTGCCTGACAGAGGGGGAAGGCCCAACGAAATTGAACCACCACCGCCCGAGATGCCACCGTGGCAGAAGAGACCTGAGGGTGGTTCGCAGCAAGGTGGCGGCGGAAGAGGAGGAAGAGGCGGCTACGAGCCCTCATATGGAGGGCGAGGAGGTTATGACCACGGGGGACATGACCGAGGAGGAAGAGGAGGCTATGACTCATCTTATGGAGGGCGAGGAGGTCATGAACAAGGAAGCCATGATCGAGGAGGACGAGGAGGAGGACGTGGTGGTTACGATCATGGTGGCAGAGGAGGCGGAAGAGGAAACAAGCTTCAAGGAGGTTGGACAGATGGTGGAGGTGGTGGCTACCAGGATGGCAGCTACAGGGAGAGCAACTACAGAGATGGAGGTTTTCAGACGGGTGGCTACCATGGTGGTGGTGGTGGTGGCGGCGGTGGTGGCTACCAAGGAGGAGGCTATGGTGGCTACCAGTCGTCTTTATATTCAGGAAGTGGCTACCAAGGGGGAGGTGGTGGTGGCTACCAGCAGGACAACAGATACCAAGATGGTGGGTCCCACGGTGACCGAGGGGGTGGGCGTGGAGGAGGGAGAGGGGGCCGTGGCGGTCGTGGTGGTCGCGGAGGTCAAGGAGGAGGCTGGGGAGGCAGAGGTGGACAGAACTTCAATCAAGGAGGGCAGTTTGAGCAGCACTTCCAGCATGGAGGTTATCAGTATAATCAGTCTGGCTTTGGACAAGGAAGACACTTCACAAGCTGAAGCTGCTAAAAACTTTTGCTTCAGCAGAGCTCACATAATAGAAACCTGGTTTCAGAGGCCTGGCTTCATCGCTGCGTGAATGAATCACGGCAGGTAGAACCTCTTTGGGTGGGATGTCCTGCATTGAGCAAAGTATAACTTCTGGTAGATCTCTCCTCCCCTCCCACCTCCAGCCTGTCAGAATCAAAGGCATCATCACTAGCCGCTGCACCCTAAACATCAGCTAATACCTATGCTTTTTAGATGTTGGACTGATTCCCTCAAAGCTACCTGCAGTTTGATTTAGAGAAATGTCAGGACCTCTCTGGTCAAATTTGTTTGTTACAACAGACATTAGAACGGTCATTTTTCCTCCCTTACGATTTTTCGATCACACACTCTAAAACCAGTTCCGAGTGTTGCCTCTTTGGCTCGCTGGCCTCTGGTTTTAGCCGTAAAGACGCTGAACTCCCTCTGACAAGCAGGTTCTCATCTGTTCCATGAGCTCTGCCGTGGATGCCACGTTCCGTAGCCTTATTTCCTGCTAAACAAAGTTTTCCCCATATGCTCAACTCGGATGACTGACCGCCGCCAAAATCTGCCAAGACCGACCGTTTAAAACTAAGCTAAATTGTGACCCGGTAGTGTGTGTAGGCCTGTAGTTAGGCGTAGCAATTCAAACTGACCTGCATCCATCCAAAACAAGTTGCTCCTTCTCCAAACCTGATTTTTTTTGTTGTTGTTTTACTTGAAATCAGCTAGAAGAGATGACAAACTGAGATTTATTTTATTTGCGAGTTAATACCACTGGCTCAGCAAATGTAGGGCAATTTGTTTTGGGGGTTGTCTTATTAAAGAAATGCACTACGGCCTGGGAAGATTAGTTCCTGTCTGGAGGAAGCCCTTTTATTATTGCTGCAGAAAACAAAGCCTGGCTGAGTTTGTTGTTCTAATGGGGGTTTGATTTGTTTTGTTTATTTTTTTTTCTTTACTGAAAGCCACATAATGCTTCTTGCTGGGTTTTTTGTGTACATAGACATTGTCAAGCTGTGAAAGAAAATGGCTGAAGGTGTGCTGTTGTATAAAAGGTGAGCAATAAAGGTATCTATGTTCCCTTTGCTTTAGTTTCTTTTCCTTTTTGGAAGCAAAAAGTTGCTGCAATAGCTGGGAATTCATGGGGATTTCTGTCTGCTTCATCTATTTTACCTTTTAATCTATTTTAGATGTTGTAGTGGGCCCAGCCATACTGTACATTCTGCCCCCCAAGAAGGTGTTGGAGCAGAAGTGGACAAGAGGAATTGCTCTGAGTTTTGTTCCGTTTTCCGCTCTGAATGGGTGCAGCAGCATGTACAGCACTTGAGGGTTGCTGCATAAAGTCATTCTTAAAGCAGCATGAGCACCTGTCTCCCAGGTTATGTTCCTGCATGCTATGAGAGCGTGGTGTGCCACTTCTGGGAGCTATCCTGATGGTGTCCAGCCTTGTAGAAACAGATGTCGGTCTCTGGTTACCTGAAGTGCTCTTGGGGATGGATCCAGGAAGAGTTCCTTGAGTCACAGAAACTGTAGGAGTGTTTGAGAGAATCTGTGTAATGCTGCTGTTGCTGTAATCCAAGTTGATGATGTAAATCAGGTGATCAACATTGTTTGTAACTGCTTTGCTTGTATTTCATAGAACAATAGAATCATTTTGGTTGGTAAAGACCTTTAAGACCCTTGAGTCCAGCCACTCGGCTCACACTGCCAAGCCCAGCACTACGCCATGTCCCTCAGCACCTCAGGTACACGGCTTCAAAGTATCTCCAGGGATGGTGACTCCAACACCTCCCTGGGCAGCCAGTGCCAGTGTCTGACAACCCTCTCCGTGAAAAAGTTCTTCCCAACTTCCCATCTAAACGTCGCCGCGTGCAACTTGAGGCTGTTCCTCTCGTCCTATCGCTCGTTGCTTGGGAGAAGAGACAGATCCCTCCTACCTTACATTCCGTGAGCAAGCCGAACATCTCCTGTGTAATTTATGGTGGCCACTAGGTGCTGCTAGTGATTCACAGGTTGGAAGTGAAAGGCTCTGTGAAAGGCACTTGGGACTCTCTTAAATGTCTCTTCTAGCTTTATAAAGTTTCAAACAAATTTAACAAGCCCGATGAGGGAAGAGTTTTCTCTATTGAATCCAGGTCTCTGATAGAGACCTATCTCAGCGTAATACAATTTCAAATCCATCCAAAATGAATGTTGCTTCTTAGCAAAGTTACTGATGGTTTCTTACAATGGGATGCTCCAGAGGAGGTATCTCCCTTACGGGAGAGTAGTATCTTCTTGTGAGCATTAGCTGGTGACTCTACTGCACTCATGCAAAAAGAATTAGTGCTTTTTTTTGGTAATTACTGGGTCAAGTCCGAGATTGGTAAAGGCAAAGAGATTGGCAGAGTTAAACAGCTTTTTGCTGGGAGTATCTTCCAGCTGACAGCTTCTGCTTTTCTTCGCACCTCTCCTCACAGTAAAGAGGATGGTGCCAGTGCATTAGAGTGCTGCAAATTTGTTCCTAGCAAGAGGGAGCCCAGGAGGCTCTGCAAAGACCCTCTGGTTAAGTTACATCGGCACTTTCAGAGACTTCTTTCTGTGCTAGAGCTTCTGGTTTCTCTGCAAGGCTATGACTGTGATAGTATCACCTTTGCACACTGGGACAAGCTGAATTGATGCTGTGATGAGGCAGTAACTCAGAGCTTCCCCTTCCTCCTTATTCTAGCTATTTTTTTCTGCTCAATGTGTGTTGCTTCTGCTTCTCTGTCTCCCAAGAGTGAGGGTAAGATGAGTCCCGTTGAAGAAAAAGTTTGTTTTAAAAAAAAAAATAAAGATTCAGAAGGTGGCAAAACAGGAGGATTTGGTCTTCCAGCAGGAAAGAAAACTCTTGGCCTCTGCCAGCTGTTGTTGTTTTTCCCTGTTCTATTGTTTTCTCCTCCTGTGCTGTGACTTCTTTGTTCTCCAGAGAAAACAAGCTTTGTATATGCGGAGAGAACAGCTTTGATTAACAAAAGCAAACAGCCACTGCTTTGTTACTATCTGTGTGATGCTCCAGTATTCACAGTCTTCCAAACATGGTTCCCCGCTGTACTGGAAGGAATCTCCTCAGTGGGAGCTGGGAGAGGAGAGGTGGTTGTGGAGGTGTTTAGGCTTGTGGTGGGTTGGATGTACGTGCTCAGTTTCATCAAGCAGAACTCCCAGCAGATCAAGAAGGCAATTTAAGTAAGCAAACATTTGCACAGGGCAACAGCATTCTTCCTTTTAGCCATGGTGGTCCTTGCTCCTCTTTTTTTCCGTAGGCATTAGGCCTCTTGTTCAGTTTTTCCATCTGCATCCAGCAACCTCTGTTTCCTGCAGGCTTCACTTGCATTGCCCTCCCATCCCGTCTTAGGATCACCCTCTCTCCCAGGCATTGTGGCTGGGAGGTGAAATAACAATGGGGAGCAGGGGAGGGACAAACTTGCTTCCCACATCAGGTACCTTAGTATGTGCCTTGGAATCCCAAGATCTATGTGCATTGTGGCCAGTGTTGGGATTTCTTTGCAGGTCTAAGGAATGGAATAAAAATTTATTCCCTACTTTGTGCAAAATAGTAATGCAGCAAGAGAAAGAGCATCCAGCTGACCTTCCACTCACTCCAGGAAGCCTTTTTGCTTGTAGCTGCTCCCCAAGTAGTTTATCATCTTTAGGATTGGTGCTGGCTGGCAATCCCTAGCTCACTTGATGGGATTCCTCTCCTCCTCCTCTAGCCATTCCCCCAAGTGTGCAGCTTCACGATGCTGTGCCCCTACAGATGGTGGCTCCTCTGGCTGCAGGTTAGACTTTGCAGGCAGAGCATGTGGATAACCTGCTGTAATGTGGCCGAAGTCTATGACTGTGTGTCTCCATTAAACTGCTGTCTGCATCTGCAGTAATGAAAATGGCAAGTGCACGAACCACCTCTGGTCTAATTAGAAACTAGACACTTAGCAGTCAAGTACCTGAGCTAGAACTGAGAAGAAAGGAAGCAGATTTGTGTGAGTAGGTAGTTGTGAAAAGTGGCTGGAGCTTAAAGTCCTGTGGCATGAGTATTCCCTGTAACGGGTGATGCACCTGGGAAGTTAAAATCAAGCTCTGCCAAGGTGGGAAGAGTTGAGGGGGTGGGGTAAGAGAGTTCTAAGATCTGGGGACTCGTTTGGGTGTCCGAAAGGCTCCTGTGGGTTCCTAGAGTGCTTGAAGTTAATTCAGCTCCCTGTCAGGTTAATGAAGGCCAGCAGCAAAAGCCCTCAGCTGTCTGCTCATTGCATGTGGTTTGTTCTTAGTTCTGCCATATTGGGGACTGCAGTAGAGAGTCTCTGCTAAAGGCTGTCAGGCTTCTCATCTTGCTGCCTCTCTGAACTTTGGGTTTTCCTTGGACAACAGGTATGCTATGGGTGCATTTTTAAGGTGCTGAGTGTGATTTAGCAGTCCCAAACAAGTTGACTCGTGCTGAACTGCAGGTTTGCTTTTTCATTTTTCTAACCCTTAGGTTAAAGCCAGACCAGCGTCCTGATGGGAGAGTCGTACACAGAGGTGGACGTGAACTTGTGTTTCCCCTGTGTAGGCTCTCAAAATACTCATGTTCTTGTTTGTTTCAGGTTGTGCCTTTTCAAAGGAACACAAACTAAAAAAGCAAGTACATTTGCTAGCTGTAAACATTGCTTTCTCCCCTCTTTGGCTAAAAACAAGTCACACATTGTCTAATGGCTTAACAAACAAGGATAGAAGGGAAAAAATATTTTTCCTGTGTGTTTACTTTGTGCTTTTTACAGCTCTGAGTGCTGTCAGTGTCATTGTTTCCCCTTTATTGTCCAGTAATTTCCCCTCTGGTCCACATGGGTCTTTCCAACAGAGGAGAGAAAAACAAGTACCAAAAAAATAGGAAAACACTATTGTAAAATCAAAGAAAGAGGGAGGCTGCCTGTGCTGTAGGGCAGGTGGAAGGTCCATACTGGTTTTCACACATGGAGCAGAGATGAAGGCGATAAGGACTCTTTAAACTTTCCGGCATTAGCTTAACTCATGGAAAAAACAGACTTTTTGGCTACACTTCCTACTGCCCCAGTGGTAGCCTTCTGCTGATGGCTTTTCTGTCTCCTAGGACTGGATTGCCAGCAGCTGTAAACAGCACTTTAGAGTTCAGCACACAGATTTTCCAGTGAGTTTAGCCTGCTGGCTGCAGTGCTTATTTTGAAAATCCATTTCAGGTCAGTGCTGGTAACTCCCAACTTGTTCCAAAGTTACCTCTATTTCTCCGGTGTCCCTGGGTGGGCCAACTCTGTTGTCAAGCTCTCTTGAGTAGTACTTGGAGCAATTTTTGTGCTGTACAGAGGCCCATCAGTTAGCAGGCTGATGCTGAATGAAGCAAACCTTGGTTAGGATTTTTTTTGGCTGGAAGGATCATGAAACAACAAGGCCTTGTTTCTCCTGCCTCTTGTGTCTTCACAAAATCTTCCTTCCTTCCTTCCTTCCTTCCTTCCTTCCTTCCTTCCTCGGTGTCCATTGGGATCTCCTTCCATTCTTGGTGTTGTGTACAGAGGGAGAGCTCTCTCAGTATGGTTCTTCCCATGCTTCTCCCCCCATCTGTCTGTTATTTGTTCTCCCTTTTTTCCCCACCTGTGTCCAGGATCCTTCACATACAGCTCTTTCCCATGCAGACGCCTAAAGCTTCTGGAACCAAGTGTCTCAGGCTGTGAAGACCTTCCTGTGGCTTCTCAGGCTGTCTCAGGTTCCAGGCTCCCCGTAAGGAACACTGTAGGGGCTGTGTTAGGACACATGTTCACCTTGACTTCCAGAGGTGTCCCTGAGCAGCAGTCCACAGAAGTGACAGCAGTCAGCCCCCTGAGCAGCAGCTAACCCTGAACTCGCTCCGCAGCTCAGCTCTTTATCTTCTGTAGTGAAAGGAAAACTTCTCTCACCTTTCCCAGATGTGGAAAAGCCACGCTTCAGACTAGCTCTGGTCAGAGGGCATGCTACTGTCCCCACCACCTCTCCTCCCTTAGACTTCACCTGTCTGAGGAAAGCACCTCTGAGAAAAGAGCTGCTGTCTAGGAAGATAGTTCTTGCAAAGCTGGGATTATTCTTTTACAGCCCAAAAGCTGGGTAAAACTGGAGGAGTAGAGGAGAGCAAGACTGAGGAGAGAGCTGTGGTTCAAACTTGGTTTTGCATTTCACTCTGTGGGACCTAGGTGTTCCCTTGGCTCCTTGCGTAGCTCCCTAGGACTCCTCCATAAAGTTGACAGCAAGTCTGGAGCTCCCCTTATCTGCAACACGAGGCTTTATAGAGGTGTTACAGAAGCACAGAAAGTCCTAAAGGGTTTGACTCAAAAGCCAAGTCATCTCCTACGTGGTCTGTCCAACCAAGTACTTGAGTTTTTCATGTTTTTCCACCCTCACTGCCTCTATTCTTTGGCATTTGCTGATCAAGCTATAAATAAGGGTTGATCTAATCTTCCTTTTTTTTTTTTTTTCCATTTTGTATTGTGGGGTTTTTGTTTGGGATTTTTATTGCGTTTTTTTTTTTTTTTTTTTTAAACACCCTTCCTTCTACGGCCAGTTTCTTACTAGATCCTGAGACAAGGAGGAATGGATGTGGTGGAAGTATCCAGCACCATCTGGGACTCTATTCACTTCAGCTACTTCATTAACCCAGTACTCTTGTCATTACAACACTTTTTCTCCTGGACTCTTTCCTAGAATTGCTGTACTTTTAGCAGGCAGGATTTGCCAAGACCAGCAGAGGGAGGTACATTGCTCACTCAGGAGCTGGGAAGGGCAACATGTTTTGCCTTTTCTGAACTCAAAGGAGGCCAACAAGAAATTCTTTGTTGCTTTATCCACACTGGGCAACTACATTGTTTTTTGTGAAAAGTCTTGCCCCTTTTCAGAAAAAGATGGCAGCTTGAGGTAAGCTCAAGAAGAGGAAGAGATTTAATTTCACGTGGTGGCTGGGCCTCCTCCAAGGTAAAGAGCTCATCTCATACCAACTTCTTACAATAGCTGTTCACATCCTGTTAGCTCTTCCCACTCAGGTACTTGCTGTGGAATTAGATGATCACTGTCCTGCTGCTCTATTTGATTTAATTATCATGCCATTGTCTATGAGGAATCCATTCCTGTTAAAAAGGTGGTTAAAAAGGGCTGTATTTCTACCTGGTGTCTTTTTCTCAAGTTTTCCAATGCCTGGGAACACTTACTGCCAGCAGCACAATCTCGGTGGTCTTCTTAAAATGCCTAAAGCAAAGGATTTCCAGCAGGAGCAGGTACCTGAACATTTCACCCAGTGTAAGTCCTTCTCCTTGGATGCAGCGACATTTTGCTCAGAAGGATCAGCCTGTGGTCTATGCAAAATCTGCAGCTGCTGCTGGGGTAAGCACCTAACTGACCAAAGCTACCAGGTTTGCAAGAGAGGATGGATGAATTCTCTGCAGGGGGTTAGCTATCTAATTGCTAACAGAAGGCCCCCTCCCCCCAGAAAGTGGGAGCTACTGCTGTAGCAGACATCACTTTTTTTGCTTAAATGTGAGTCTATGCCTTCATGACACCAAACATACATGAAAAACATTTGTCCTTGGTAAGGCCATCTTCTGAAGAACATGGAGCACCCACCCTTTTAAAGAGTTTAGGCAAGCAGCTTCGAAGTATCTTTGGGAGTGGGCGAGTGTAGAACGTAAGATTACATAGGAGAAACGTTCAACAACAAAATGGGCATGGTTTGTGGGCCCGATAGAATGAGACCAGGTACCTTTCAGAGCAAGAATTACAACTGCCTGCAAGAAATAGGCTGGGGTCTACAGATGCCATTTAAAATTCTTAGGTTCTGTGAAGAATGAAGTGGCACGTGAACATTTTTGTTACAAAGCATTAAAAGGCTTATCTCAACAGCTCCAGCACCAGCCTGGCTCATAACCAAACGTCTCTTAAGATTTCCACCCCCCCCTCAATTTCCCTGTGTGCAGGCTCAACGTTGTAGGAGCAGCTGCATGGGCAGCCCCTTGTGACCTGGCACCTGATCCACCACAGGAAGTAAAGCTACTGCCTGTTCTTTGCCCAGGGCAGTGAGTGAAAGATGCTTCTGGCCCTCATCCTAGCTTGGAAATCAGTGCTCCCTGCAGTGCCTGTTTCTCTGAATTTAAAACAGTAAGAGCATGTTCTCTCTTCCTTTTTTTTTCCTCCTCCCCTCAGATTTACCACTGTTACTAGTTGTGCTGGAAAACAAAGGAAACTTGCTCGGGTTTGCATCCCGAATCCTGCAGACATCGCGTAGTCACACTGTAGGTTACGGTCAAATCACCACAGAGGAGTGCAGCTGGCAGTCTGGCTTAGGGGAGAGTACTCTCTGGTCCTGAGGGTTTACAGCTTGGTGAAGGCTATAATTTGAATTTTGTAGGAAATCTTGTGGTTGGGTTGCTTTAATTCAGAGTGTGCTTCTTGTAGTCACCTGCTTTTGTGGGGAGATGTGTGTGCCAATTTGGAAGACACCTTTCAGGTTTGAGCTCAGAGCTGTGGTCATTTTTTTCCTCTTCTTCCAGCTGCTTCTTAAATAATGCTTCTGAGAAATGCCACTTCAAACCTGCTTTTCAGGCCCTTACAGCTTCAGGTGCTAGATCCTGCATTAGCAAACTGCTAAGTGAGAGGTTGCTCTTCAGTACATTTAGTCTTAGCATGGTACAGCTTGCTAACCGGAGAAAAACATATCACATGCACATATATACACACACACACACACACACACACACACTTAAAACTAAGGTGTTTATTGCATGCTAATTGAACCATAATCAGTGCTGGCAGAGGTGCCCCTTCTCTGTTATGGTGTAACCAGACAAAAGCATAGTGTCTTAGAATTCCTTCAGTCTCAGCCACCTGAAGGATCCTTGGTCTGGCAACTGACATCACTGTGCTGAACGCCGACACGCTCACTGTAGCAATGTAAACACGACCAAAATTCAAAACCTCAGGTGTGCAAAGAATTTCAGCAGAGAGAACTTTGTGAAAGGTTTTTGGCTATTTTAAACAAAATACACACCAAATTCTGGCCTTAAAAGATCATGACAAGTCTCTGGAAAAGGAGTGTTATTGAACAAACGTAGATGTTTGGCTTCTGTCCTCCCCATTGTTGTTGCTGGCAGACATACTCAAATGATGCAGTACATTTAAAAGAGGCCAAATATATCCTCACTGGCAGGTGGTGGAAGTTTCCACGAAAGCCATACAAGAGACAAGCCCGAGTGCAGAGATCCGTTCTGCTGTGTCTGTGCAACATTCATCCGAATGGCTTACTGGTGAGAAAATAAATAGTGCTTTAGAACACCTTTCAGCTAAGAAAACGGGGCAGTGGATGACTTCAAAAGGTACAGGAAAACTTCTCATGGCCAAACGAGGTCTTTGACAGTCCATCCAGGCTCACTGTGTTACAGGTGTCACCTTCATCTTTTTCTGAGCTTCAAGGTAAGCAATCAGCTGTCCTGTAACCAAAAGAAATCAGGCACTTAGGTGCTAGCAAACACAGCCAATAAAAGCACAAGGCTTTGGAAAGGTTAACATTATGGGTAACAGAAACAGCAGTCAGACCAAGATTCCCGCCCTAGCCTGGACTGGTGTGTTTATCAGAATGCTGGTGGTTGTGAGTCAGGGTGGAGCCCTGGGCTGTGCAGGGCCAGGGCACAGCAGCATTTGATCAGGCTGCTGTAATGATTCTCAAACAGAAAAGTGTCCAAGTCCTCAAAGCACATGGTGACACCAAGAGGCAAACCTTCGCTTACAGGGTGACAGTAAACGCACAGCGCTGTGTAGAAAACAGGGATCTAGGTCTGATTTGTCCTTCTTCTGAAAGTAACTCTTAGGCAAGAGGCTATGGCAGATTTGAGTGAAAAAGTGTCCTGAAAGTCATAAAATAACCTTATGAGGCCTCAGACTTTGGCAGGTTTTGAACTTTCTTGGCTTCTGCTGCAACTCACCTCAGATTCTTGTCTTTCCGGGAGGGTTTCTATTCCATTGTGATTGTGTACGTGCTGCGGGGACTCGGCTTCCAGCTCTAGGTCAGCCTGCACGTTGGGCTTTTCATTCTCCCACTTTGCAAAGCCTTTGTTCTTCCCAGCTTTGCCATGGAATTTAGACTTCATTTTGGGGAAAGTATGGGAACCTGAATCGTTCCAGCCTGGCTCATGCCAGAGTGGTTCCGTCTGCGTGGCTTGGCTGGTGGTTGCCCTCTGGAGCCGCACGGAAATCTTGCGTGAGGAGCCCGTGACGAGGGTGATGGCTCTGCCATCCAGCTCCTGGTGCTCTGCAGTGACGCTGGGAAATTCAAACACTTCATCTTGCACTGAAAGAGAGGGGGGAATTGTTTATTTTAAATATTCTTGAGCTTTACAAAAAGATAACTGTGCCTAGGGCTTAGTGCTGGGGGTAACCCCCTACATGAAGCAATATATATATAGTAATATATATAATGGGTATAATTTGCAATACCCACATGTTGCTTGGAAACGGCTTCTGGCTTTGTTTGCGCCCATTTCCTTTTCCACCAATCATCTGCAAGAAGTTCAGGGATGAGGTGGAGCTAGGATTGTGCCCCATATCTCCCACCCCCTGCCCCTAAAGTGGCTTTATAAGGAGGGGTACAGTTTCCCTGATTATAGTTGTGTTTCTTTTCAGCTGGGAGAGAGGTGTTAGTACAGAGGACACCAGCGTAGAAATGGATGTTGCCATCTGAGCACTGAACAGAAGCCACAGCATAGGGGAAATTACACAGGCTGCTCCGTGCCTTGGTACACAGGACAACTACGGATGGCAGCAAGGACACTGGCCATTAAAGAGGATTTCCAGAAATGGCTTAAGACAGGAACAAAAGGGCTCTCACCTGGAGGCAGAGACGGACTGCTAGGCAGAGAGCCATGGTTGCTGCCCACAGAGGTTCCTCTGGAAAACTTCCTGCATGCCAGCACCAGCAGGTCTCTGCACTGCTTATGGCAGTTGGCACCGCAGTCTGAAAAGAAGGGAAATGTCAAGTCACCAAATGGAAAGCTGTCAGAACCTGGTACTGCCTCAGGGCTGTTAGCAGACAGATACTAGGAGGGACTTTGAATGATTGAATTCTTTGACAGAAGGTGTGAAGGGATTTACAGAAATGGATCACTTGGTTTGAAGGATGTTGCAAAAAATGGGATAATTTCCATGGCAGCCATTAATAGAAATCTGGCAGCAGAAAGGAAGAGGGTGATGATAGTTTCATGAGGAGGGTGATGATAGTTTCATGAGAAATTAGTCTCCAGAAAGAGATCGGGAATTACTGGTATGATCCTGTGTACATCGTGCAGAAAGCTTCTGCTCCACTGCATGAGTCTCAAATAAAATATTCTTTCTTTTTATTTGATTCAGAAGGGCCAACTACACTAAACACACTTTGTCAGAGGAACGGTGGAGCATCCATACTCTGAGCCTCCAGAAGGACAACTGGAGGTCAGTGTAGACCACTAGTCGAAGCAGCTCAGCAAGCAACATCAGCACAGAGTAAGCTCTGTGGATGTGTATCATCCACCTGGGAGAAACTGACTGAGCACCTGCACACCCAGACTGTGCTGGGTTTTGTATCACTGCTGACACACTCATCACTAGATATGTTTATCTGAAGTGGGACTGCAGTGAGGACCTTGTCTGCCAGAAAGGGCCAAAGGGTGGAGGATATGCATCTCAAACACAGGCTCTCCCTCCTCTGTGTCCCTTACCCTCGTTTGAAAACTTCCATTTCCCTTGATTGCTTGATTGATTTCCCTTGGTTGCTGCTCCATGACCTAACATTTTGTTCTAGGTGAGCACTTGCTTATAGCTGTGGTTATAACCCTCTGTTAAAAGACCTGTTCTGCTCAGAACAGCAGCTCTAGCATGACAGGGCAAAGTTGTGGCCTCCCCCATCATGTTCATATGACTTACACAGAAGTAGGTCCCCTTTGTCTGCCCTAAAAGAAACAACCCCTTCCCTTCCCCCCAATACAATAAAGATCTTTGGGCATTGGAGAATCTCTTTCATCACTTGTAGACCACAGAGTCTAGCTTGATCCCCATGGTCCACAGTGCTGGCGTAAGCAGCAGACCTGAACAGATGGACTCCTGCCCTCCTTCCCCTGCTAGCACAGTGCTAGAGGTTTAAAGCAGAAGATGACAGCTCTGGGCTTAAAGGCAGAAATCATCTACAATGGGTGCAGCATTCCAGTGATGCTGGCACACACAGCAGCTGGTAGCTGCTGTGACAAAGGGCTGGCACTAATTATACTTGATGACCAATTTAAGATGTGAGAGAGCAGCTCTGCTCTCTTACCCTCATGCACCATTGCTTGTAATTTTGACTTTACAGAATCCTTTTTGCACTCTCTCCCCTGGGCCACTGTTAGAAGCAGTGATGCGGGGCAGAGCTGGGCTTTCAGACCTCAGGTTGCTTTTACGGGGCTGCTGTGACAAAACTCTGCCTTCCTTCCCTCGTCCTACCAGTGAAAGCCTAGACTGCAACTGACCCTATCACAGCTGCTCTGAGGGCAGCAAGTCAGGACTAGCTGAATTACATAGGGTGGGCTAGCCATGGGTGTTTTTATGGATGAAGAGGTATTTATGGATGAAGAGTGAGATGCAAATATGGTGTATCCTCAAAAATACAGTGTATTCTAAACTAAAAAAAACCCAATTCTTGACCTTTCTCCTGGGGGTCAGTGTAAGACTAAGGGAAAAGAGTGTATCTAAATATGAAGCCCTGGCATGAAGTTTCCCCTGTCAATAACTGAGATGCAAATACAACTGTGCAAACCAACAGTGCACGTCAGCCAGAGTCGGGCTGCTGGTGAAATCAATAGGTCCAGGACTTTAAAGCCAATGAGGACCAGTAATCATCCTTCTGACCTGCACAACATGGTGGGAGCAGTGTGTGAGAAATTAAGCATTTTATGAAAGCAAAAGAAAGGGCTGTGAGATCTCTAGTTTTTCTTTTTAAAGTTGAATGTCTGGAGAAGATCTTGCAATGTGATCTGCTGGGCACTCTAGGAAGTAAATATTTATTTCTAGCTCAGCCAGGATTGGATTGCAAGGCCAATCAGGCTTCACTACGGGCACATGACAGCAGCACCAGTTGACCTTTTCCTGACCCCAAACCCTGAAGAGATACATTTCAGGATGTCTCTGTGTTAGAATGAGGACACTTGGTTTTCCAAGATGCAAGGTCTTTGCTGGTAGGAAGTGACACCTCATTGAGTCAATGGCTGCTTTGGACCTTTGGGTCTCAGCTGCGTCTTATGTCCCCTAATGCAGTGAGACCAGCAGGTGCTGCTGATGGACAGTACCAAGTTTAGAAGCAAATTTTGGATTAACAGATGTCCTCAGTAAAAAAAAAAATACAGTTGACCTACTTGTGCTAAACCCCACTACCTATAGCTTGAAAAAAATCCATGCAATATTTATTTACCTTTGCATTTGTAGCCTTGTTTGATTATACCCCAGAGCTGCAAAGAAAGACAAAAGAACATCAAGGTATCAGAAGAGAAAGCTGCAAGGAAAATAAGGTCACAATGAGGAAGTACCAATGGCTACAAAAGCATAAACAGGATACAACTGCTCTTAACACCCTTCCTGTTAGGCAGACCTCCCCCTCTAATTGTGAAAAGACTTGTGTGGCTTCCCTTTTGTTTCTACTACTTACAGTGGGTCTACCAGGGGAGGAGATGACATTTGCTTCCCTGAACAGGTGAAAAATTGCCATCATATCAAGCTTACTGAAACCAGCAGAGCACATTCTGCTTCTAGGCTCACTTATCGTTATCTGCAGGGGAATTTCCAATGCATGTCCATTCTCCAGAGACATGAATGACCCACGCCATCCAAACACAGCAGAAGAAAACACCACTGAGGGTAAAACCGAGGTTCTTGGTTGCCATACTGGTCCCCAGCACATCTAGCTATAGTAACCTGATCTGTACACCTGCCTTTTTCCATAGAAAATAATAAAATTGAAGACTGAAACCAGCAGTAAATTCTCTAAATCCCATCTTTGCCTTATCCCAGAAGCAGTCCTTGTTCCCATACATAAAGAAATGTCAAGCTTCCAGGAGCCAGCCATGTGTGGGCTCAGTTTTGGGAAGCTTTCACTGCAACTTGAGCAGGATTGCTTGGAAGTAAGAAAATTCCCTAACAAATTGTTATCTATACACTCAGAAGTGCTGTATCTACAGCCACGGTGTTCTAAAAACAGGCATTTTCACTGTGAGAGACAGAGAGAGAAAGGGGCAATTCTAGTTCTAGCATTAAAGGAAAAAAATAACCAGGGACTCCACTGTTTATTAAACTCATGTGAAAGTTGGCAAGGAAGGTGAGCACATCCAGACAGTTGAAACTGCACATAGCTTCCCACCATATTTACAAGAATCCATGCATGGCAGGGGGTGAAAATGGTCATTACAGAAAATATTCTGAATACAAACAAAATAGTAAACCAAACAGAATAGGAAGATTCTGGTGGAAAAAAACCCCGTACACTGCACAAAAGAATCTGCAAGGAAAAATGGGACCTTGGAGAAAGCAAACTACATTAGACAAGGTGGAAGAACCCTGAATTGAAGAAGAGAAGGGATAACAGTGGAAGAAGGGTTCATAGAAAGCCTGCTACTTGCTCTTTTCCTGCTCGTGCTGTATATATGCCCAGGGAATGCTGTGGTTAGGTAGCGACAGCTGAGATCCCAGTCCCACTTGGAGGGGTAGCAATTACTTTTTTCCCAGGATCACTGTAATAGATGTAAGCTGTAACCTGTTCTCAATGAAGAGCTTTCTCCTCATCTTCTTAGCAATGTGTGTTCCTCCTACTCAAATTTGGCACCACTGTTGTGGTTACACACAGCACCAAAAGCGTAGCTGAAGTGCTGTGTAATGATTTCTGACCTAAAGCTTTGAAGTTGTTTGACACAGCTTTGCCTCAAAGCTGTCTGGAGCCAGCTCCAAGGTAAGAGGATCGGTGCAAGTTTAGATTATAACGCTCATCAGGATGGTTCGTCACCTACCCTGCCACATGGTGCAACTCAAGCTGTGGCACGGAAGTGTGACTGGCCATGGGCATATCAATTTTACTGCTTAATGGCATTAGATTTTAGCTCGACATTTAAAGTTTGTATCACTTTCATAACAGGCATTTTGTTGAATACTGAGTGCATAGCACTGTCATGTCAACTCATCCCACTGTGCTGCCAGCGCACGTTGTTTTGACTGTGAACCGGTGCATCAGTTAGAAATTAGGTTTCCACTCATGGATGAGCAGCAGTGAAATGCAGAACAAGGATGCAGCAGATTTTGTAGTTGGTTCCTGTCCTTTCAGCCCAAGTCATTCACAGGACAATGCCAATGACTCAGTGAGTTGACAGGAAAAATGACCTTATTTCCATTTCCTGTACAACCCCTTACTCATTTGTATTCCTGCACTGCCTGTAATCAGAGAGATGTGAAAAAATCCAACAATGGCCAATTAGTAGATTGATGCAGGAGAAAAAATATCTGGTGGAGAGGACATTGCAGGGCAGTCCTTGGGCTTTGCTTTGCTCTGGAAGCCTTCCAAACATGAACTGAGTGTCACGAACGCATTGACATCTTCCTGAGGCTGCAGGCAGCCTCAAACAATAGGCTCAGGCCAGTGACCACCCCTGTCCCCCTTTGTCTGTGGGAGCTGTCAGCTCTAGAGCCCACCAGCATGCTCCTGAGCAGGCACTGACCGTGTCACCGCCAAGGTTTTTGCAGTTCTAGTGGAAATAGGTGGAATTCCTTCTTCCCCGTGGTCAGCGGTTGGTGATAGACACCACGAGCACCTGAACAAGACTGATTGATGTGTTGCAAAAGAAGTGAGCGGAAGATGGGAGCAGGGACAAGAGTAAGAACCCCAGGGCTGGTCTGAAACTAGGCACGTTTTTGCACTTAGCAGTGCTGTTATGGTTACTTTCAGTCATGAGGGAATATTACTTGAAGGGGAAAGTTCAAGTAGTAGAAGCTGGAGATTTTGCCACTGGCAGCAGAGGCATATGCACACCACTGGGACAGCATGCTGAGCTTACACCCTATACGTCACGTGTAAGTGGAGGACGTGGCTCCCTCTGTTTTATTGCTTTAGCTGTCTAAATGTGGGTTTCAGTAGGCGGTGTGCATTAAAGTCACTTTTAAATCATAGTAATCCCTTTTTATTTACTTGATTTGAAGTGGGAAAGTTGGAGGTTTACAAGCAACGCAAACATTCACAAATCCAGTAATTTCCCAGGTATGTACAGAGCCTTCTGATCAGGGGCATCTGGTAAGTTATGGCTGAGAGAAGAGGCAAACCATAAGAAAAAAAAATACTAAAAATTCATAGTGTACAGAACTTTTGATTGCTTGACCAAATTAGAAGATCTGTTAATTCAATAGAGAAAAGATTAAGGCTGTTATGGCCATTCAGAGAATTATGAACACAACTATGTTGCCATGTGCAATTTCCTGAGAAAGAACTGCTTTTGCTTCATCTACATCCTCTGTTCCAGACACCCATTTTCCCTTGAGCTTGTTTACATGGGAAATCAAGCCAAATTCAAGAACTTCAGATAAACCAAGTAAAGCCATTAATGTAGTCTCTAATGTCCTTTAGCTAACAATTTGGCGTTTTTTTACCCCCCTGCAACAGTAATTCTTGACAAATGCCAGTATTCATGGAACCACTAAAACAAAACTTGATAGCACAGCTACAACATGAGTGTTTCGTGCTTCAGAGTGCAATGAGGTATTTGGACTTTAGCAATGTGTGGAGCCAGTTTCACCCTGTCTACGCTAAAGGGCAAAAGAAATCATGTTTAAGATATATTCATTAAAAACATACTTACAAATCCTGCACAGTGCTCACAGAAAGTTGGTTTAAGATAGGTCATCTCCTGAAAGTTATGAATAAACCCTGGTCCCATTTTACACTGGAACTGTGACTTAGCTCTCAAAAAGTAAGCCATCATTTCTTCTTTGCTTATAAGACCATCTCTGTTAGTGGAAAAAAAATGTAGATCTGTTACTGCTCAGGGCACTGAGCAATTCAGGACTTTCTCATTGCAAAAAGTAGGTGGTACACAAAGCACATTCTTTGAAAAAGCTGTACCAATCCTAGCAGAAAAAAAAAAAACAAACAAAACCAACCCGTTATAGTTCTTATCCTTCATTAAGCAGCAAACACTGAACTTGGAGTAGGGACCTTGGTTTGTCATCTGTTCATGGTATCGGAGCATGGACCAGGCCATTAAGTGAAGGATCTTACTGCTCTCACAAACCAAGCAGTTATGTTCCTGGCTGACCAGCACCCTTGACAGTCAAAGAGATTCTGGACAACAAGAATTACAAAGCCCGACAGGCTAGGAAATATATATTTTATATACCTCCTTGAATATTAGTTACCCTCTCTCTGCTATATACACTTAATTTTCCTGTCCTGTACACAACTGATTTGTTTCATCAGTCTGATGGCTGGTCTGGATACAGCATCTTCACTGTAATATGATGATACTCCACAGGTTTTGACTCAGTGTCAGCAGGAATTTCACATTAAACTATTGCATATATTATTTTTTAAAGCACCAGGTAACACAGGGCTCCAACCTGCATGGGATTTTATATAACTGACTACAGCATAAAAAGTTAAATGAACTACAGAATTAACAGAATTACAACCTTCAAGTGATCTTAAATTCCTTAAGAGAGATGTCAGATACAAGATCCTTGGATGACATGGTTTCTCCAATATGTGATTTTGGTTATTTTCTTAAACTGAGGAAAAGGAAAAAAAAAAATCACAAACAAATCTCAAAACTCACTGGTCTTTGTCCAGCACACAGAAAGAGTCCAAAAAGGGGAAGTTGGCAGCTATACTTTCGAAGTCCTCCTGAGAAATATAGCCATCATGGTCATGATCGTAGTTCCTAAAGACAGACTGAGAAAAAAGAGAAAAAAATTATTGTCCTAGTGTCTAGCCTATCCTGAATCTACACCAGAGCTCTTCAACCTTATAGTTACATGTATCTTAATGCTCAACAATACTAATCAGGTGCTCTGCTGTCTTGTTTTATTCCTTTTATCCCTCCTTACTAATTCGACAGGTGTATTTCTTGGGCTGCAGGGGAAAAAAATGGCAAATTTTAAAAGAACACTTAACCTCAGTATTTGTCTAGTGATGATCCTCCACACCTCTTCAGACTAATTATTCTTGCTTCATTTCTCTTCTTTATTGGAAATGTCACTAATTTTCTGCCCCATGTGACGTTCCTTTTGTTTCATTAAGCTTGCTTTTGAATCACAGAACTGAAATAAACCTCAACCAACCCTACAGCAGCTTTCCCATGAGTATTTCGGATGTTTTTGGCTTCACTTCCAGTTGGTCGCTTCTGCTCTGCCACAATACTGTTTCAATCTGATTTGTTTACTAATGCTACAATATCCAGGCAATGAGCACTTTGTATCTAACAACCATTCTCTCCCATCAACCCACCCAAGCTCACTGCTAAGAAAAAAGCAGCCATACAACCTTTAAATTTGATCCCATACAGTGATGGAAGCTCTCCTTAGCTGATAAAGACTTACTATATTCTGTTTTTTGCAGAGATGTGCAAGGGGCCTTAAGGCTATGTGTGGTACTGATGGGAAAGACACATCAAAGTTAACCTGACTATCTGAAAGACACATATTGAAGCTCAGACTCTCTCATCAGATTAAGGTTTGGTTGCCAAAGACAAGAATTTAACATACTAAGTTTGCATTGTCCTTATTTTAACAAGAATATGATGAAGCCAGTTTCTAAGCACCTGTTGATTGACTTCTGACTGATGGCTGGCAGACTTCAAAAATACATCAGCAAGAAGGAACCAAGACACAAACCCAAGTAGTATTCAACCCTTTCAGTAATAAAAACAATGCTTTAAAGCACAACTCAAAGCAGCTGGTAAATCACAAAGACTGGCAAAATGAAGACAGCTGTACAGAGTGGTGTGGGCCTCTTGGTGTGCTGTATCCATAACAGCCTCAAACCATGTTTTAATCCTGTCAAACTTAAGATCATATATCCTGAACCAGGCCAAATTCATGAAATGGGAGATTCCACCTCCCCCATCCACAAGAAAAAGACCCTCCCCCTCCTCCCCCCCCCAGCACATTCTGAAAAGGTTCAGGAGTTGCTACAGACTTCTTGTTTAAACAAGCTATCAAAGAGAGGTTTGGATGTGGAGTCATTTCTATCAACACATTTGGCACCAGCAAAAGCAATATAGGAACAGCATGTGCAGTTCTGGCATCCCATATTAAAAAGAAAATGAAACTTTTTTTACAAAAGAGCATGTGAAAAAAGTCAGCCACAAGATATATCTGAAGTTTGAGTGAGAGAACCAAAGATTTTAACAAAAGCCAAATTAATGACCTGCAACACAGGCGAGGTCAGAATTTCATAGTTCCTCATAAACTTAGTTATTGATTTGTAAAAAGCAGAAGGAAATCTTGCTTTATTATCTACAACACATTCCTGGTTCCTCTGCATGCTGCTCACATCACTAAAAGTCCCTTACACATTGACACAACAGGACTCAGTCTCTCCAAAGAAAGCTGGTAGTGTTTGGTTTTGTTTGCATTACCTAACATGTCACTGTCCAAACTGAAGCTGGAAGATCCTGGCTGTAATTCTCTATGACCTCATGGCCAGATTTTTAAAGTAATACCAAGACAGTGCTTTCTTTAACATACACAGTGTGCTCTGGACAGTTGAATGGCAGCAATTTGAGAATGAGAAATAGCATTTCCAGAAACTTTCTTTGGGCCTAGTGAAGTGTGAGTTGTTTCTGAGTATTTTGATTTCCAGCTGTCTGTAACCAGACATAAGCTGGATGACTAGCACTGAAAAAGCTCAACTTTGCCTTCTGAATTTACATTTGCTAATCAGCCAGGCTTTGGATGCTCCTGAAAGTTTGCTCCTTTGTATAGAAAAACCTGCTTGCTAATCTCACCACTGACTGAAGGAATAACACAAGTATTTCTGAAAGTATCAGTAAAGGCTTGAATTTGTTACTGGATGTCTGAAATTCTTACCAATTGAAGCACTCTCTTGAAAAGTTTGAAATTTATGATAATGATATCAGAGCAATTGTTCTCTTTGACTAGTACATTCTTCCCAATACTTACATCCACCAGCTTTCGTATGTGCTTATTGATGACGGTAGGGTCGGGTTTTGGTACCACTCCAGATGCCCACTCCAGTGGCACTACTGGCTTGTTAGGAGTTGTCGGGGAGGTAGGCTGCTGAGACATGGATCAGAACACAAGGAATTAAAAAATCCAAATTATGAAGTTGAATTTCCTGCCAAAAAGCAGCTCTGTAAGTCAGTGTTACAATCACAAACTACTGGAGTCCCTGTGCTGTAAAAATCAGCAAAACATCAAGCAAGGTTTTAAAGGGTTGCTTGCCTCTGCTAACAGCTTCAGCTGGGCCCTCCATGACACCCTGCAGCTACTCTGGCAGTGGCAGTGCCCAGTAGGCTCAGAAACAGAGCCAGGCAGACTGTCCACACTGCTGTCTCTGGAGGATTCAACAGCAATGAGAAGGAAGGAGTGTCTAGACATAGCAGGCATCAGAAATAGGCAAGGCCAGAAACCTGCTTTTCTCCTTCCTAGTACATCCCCTGAGGAAGCCACCATCATGACACAGCCTGGCCCTAGCACTGCGCTGAGGGATCATGCCTAAGAGTCACACAGGGACCGCAGTGGCCCTGATAAGTTAATGTTCCTACCCTGTGTGGTACCAAGAAGAGGGTAGGATGCAGAAATAGGAGCAGAATCATGCTCAGCCATCCCCCCGGCTTCCAGCCAAGATGTGCTATGGTGATATGGCAGGGAGATGCCAACACTGTAGTGGAACGAGAACACAGTCTTATGGGACAGGAACAAGTTTACAGCAGGACAGGACATGCAGTCTCATTATTTAGGCAGCTTGAGCAAAAAGGGGCTAACCTTCAACTTGATTTTCAGATAACACCAGCCAGACTATTTTATTTTGAAAACAGCTTGGTCCTGAAAAATATGGTAGCTGGCAGCTCACTTGATGCACAGAACATGCAGCCTGGCTCCCTCCACACCTCCACAGTGCTTTGGAAGAAGCTCTGTCATGCAGCTTGTCTTGTTGCAGTAGAAAATATGGGACAAACCTGAACATAGTTTCAGGTAAGGCTTCAAATCCCACTGGGCAGCATAGAAAAGTGCTGCAAGGAATACTGGCCCATGTCCTGCATCTACAGCTGGGCAACTGGCAGGTGAAGCAGTATCAAGTAGAAAAGCTTCAGCATGGTTTGCATCAGAAAGGAGAGAGCCCACAGCCTCAGAACACCCCTATATTAGCTGATGAGCAACAAGTCTGGGTCCCATCTGTCTCCCTCTGAACTGATGCGAATTGAGAGGGAGATCATTAATAATGTTACATTTCTAGATGGCTTATCACACATAACATAGATAGTGAAGACTTTGACATCAAGACGAAAAATGGTCACAAGGTCATAACCTACCATGTTTGGAAGGGGAAAAAAGAAAGAGTAGATATGATAGTGAGCTATAAATTTTAGTTATAAAATTAGTTAGCAAGTTATACATTTTTCTTTATTTTATTCAATTATCAGAACAGCTTTTATCGGTTCCTCAGTGGCTCTTGACTCACCATACAAACCTACGCAGGTGAGTTAAAGGAAGAAAAAAATAAATCAGGAAGTGCAGTGACCACAGACATCCAGCTCTACATGCCTAAAGCACTTACAGCATCTTTCAATCTGAAGAATAATGTCAACGCACATTGATGGACTGATATGCTGGCAAGTGTTTTTGCTCTAAAAACATGCAGAAATGCATCAATCTTCTAAATATGACACATTACATAGCAACATGTAATGTGCTAGTATTGTTAAATTCTTACAGCTGCAGTCAGAGAAGAACTTTGAATTTATTATAAAAACCCCAGTGTTGGATACTGATGCTTTGAGGCATTTTAGTCTAAGTGCTAGAGGGGTGCTCGACTATCAAGTCCTCACAGCGAGCTTTTAGCTCCTGCTGGTCTGAGTGCAAATTGTTAAAAAAGGACAGAATCCACTAGAGCCTTCTTCTTCCTTCTGGGTTATTTCATTTGAAGCCTCAATCAATTCTTATAATTTTTTACAAGTTGCAACAAAAATTTCTCTACCAGTCCTAGACTTGTATAAACCAAAATTTTATTTATGTATTTGACATGTATGTGATCAGGAAAGGTACTAATCAGTGTTGAGAGACTATGAAGCTGAATTTATTGACTGTTCAGGAATGCTGACCTTGCTGTTTGTGATTCAGCTGGAATCTCCTGTGTGTTTTACCGGCACAAGGGTAATGGTGCCATAGATTAAAAAAAAAAACATTTTCAGATGGATGCAAATATCTGCCTATTTTGTCATTGAAAGAAATTGTAGTCAAAAGCAAAAAGATGTACTTAAGTGTGTCTTCAGTGGCATAACTGCACCAGGCGGAGTTGTCCTCTAGCCAAAAGGTCTACTAGTAAATAGTGCCAACAAGATGATAACTAATGTGCAGGGAAAAGCAAGACAGTGTAAAAGGAGGTGCTCTACTACAACTGGCGGTCAGGCTTAAGTATTTTTGCTATACTGCTATACTGACTGAAGAGTTTTCTCCTAGTTTTAGCTGAAAGTTTTGCACAAGTCCCTGTTGACAGCAGGCTCATATGCTTAATGGATTGGCTCCACTTTTGCCTTGAAAGCACTGCAGCAGCCTGAAGCACTTCCTCCATGGTGCACCTTCCTGGGACTTGTACCCATACAACACCACATCAAGAAGCAGTTGAAATGACATAACTATGCTGTCATATTGCCTTTGACAAATTTTTCCACATACAAAAGCTCTACAGATTCTTTCTCCTTTAAAATATCTTGTGTGCTTTGGCACTCCATCAAAGAGAAGTGTGCCTCAAATGGCCCAGCTTCTGTCAATTCAGATGTAGCTTTCTACCCATCAGCTCCATGTCACTGGTTACTCATTGGTTGCTATGCAGAGGTCTCCCACAATTACTGGGTGGTGTTAAAGTTCACAGTGCTGTTCATGTTGCTTTTGTCCTTCCCTAAACTGAGGCTGGAGATCAAAGCAGGTACGTGATAAATGTCTTCATTTGCAGTAATGGACTATTAGTTCTTCCATGACAGTACTACAACAAATTAGCTTTGCTGATCAGTACTGGGAACAAGAGGGAGCCAGAGTGACTGCCATCATCCGCTATGGAAAGCATACACATGTACCACAGAATTCCAGAATCATAAAGGCTGGAAGGGACCTTGAAAGGTCATCTAGTCCAACCCCCCTGCCAGAGCAGGACCACCTAGAGTAGGTCACACAGGAACGCATCCAGGGGGGTTTTGAATGTCTCCAGAGAAGGAGTCTCCACAACCCATCTGGGCAGCCCATTCCAGTGCTCCCTCACCCTCACAGGGAAGAAATTTTTCCTTATGTTTCTTTGGAACCTCTTGTGTTCTAGCTTGTACCCATTGTCCCTTGTCCTATCATTGGACATTACTGAGAAGAGTCTGGCTCTATCCTCCTGACACCCACCTTTTATGTATTTGTAAACATTAATGAGGTCACCCTTCAGTCTCCTCCAAGCTGAAGAGCTGCAGCTTCCTCAGCCTTTCATCATAAAGGAGATGCTCCACTCCCTTCATCATCTTGGTGTCCCTGCACTGAACTCTCTTCAGCAGCTCCCTCTCCTTCTTGAACTGAGGGAGCCAGAACTGGACGCAATATTCCAGATGTGGTCTCACAAGGGCAGAGTAAAAGGTAGGAGAACCTCTCTCGACCTACTGCCCACACCCCTTCTAATGCACCCCAGGATGCCACTGGCCTTCTTGGGCCATGAGGGCACATTGCTGGGTCACACATCCTGCTGCCCACCAGGACCCGCAGGTAGTCCTCAAACTGGTCTCCAAGAGTGATAAAATATCTTAAAACTCAGAGAAGCTGTATACTTGGAAACTAAGGAGCTCTTGTTCCTTGCCTACTTTGAAAAATACTTCAAAAACATTAAAACCACTGCAACGAAGCACTTCAGACTATTGGACTCTGTTCTCACACCTTGCTAAACATTTCCAGCCGTCCTTTGTTTCTGCTGATGTCAGAAAAGATGGCTCAGCTCAAGAGAACCATATAATGGATATGATAAATAATTAGGATGTTAAATGCACTGATTAAATGCTCAGAGGAGTTCCCCAACTTTGGAAACAGAAAAATAGAGTAATACTTTAAATGAAATTCAACTATTATTTAGGAGATTTATCTGTATCCTCAGACTTGCAAAGTATAATGAAAAATGCAGCAAAGCAACATTACCGGAAAAAAAAAAGCACATACCGGAAAAAAAAGTACCTATCATGCAGTGTTTAAAGATTGGTTTAGAGCCCAAGATATATTCTACATAAGCAAACAGGTTTTAAAATACTACAGCTAATTCTGTGGCTTACCTAAACCAAATCTTTGGCCTCAATATTACCTTATATAACTGCACCAGCATGCAGAAAAATGAAGTAATAGTCATATAATAAATACTTGATGTAAACTGACAAAGCATACCTTGACATAAAGCAGAGCTATGTTTTCCATGACTTGAAGTGCTTTCATTGAAAAAAAATTAGTAATTAAGTCTGGCATGTTGCATTAGTTACCTCTATCAATATGCACTAAACCATATAAATAGTGACTGTGTTTACTATACAAGCATACACACTAAAAAGCTTTGGGTGAATAGGAATAATGACATGAGCTATCATTTTAAAATGTAATACATTGCATACAGACAAAATAAGCAATATATGAAAATGCAATAAAAGATGACCTACCGATTTGGAGTTCCTCGGTTCCAGCATCAGTGAGAGTTTGTAGATATCATCCTCAGTGTGATAGAGGTCCAAGGACAGCTATGTGTAAGACAGAAAACCAGTAACATTTGTCATAATCAACTTGATGTAATAGTCTTGTAAACAGAGAGATAGCCCTCACCAAAGCTAAACAACTTTGCTGCTCAGAACTCAGGATCCATACCGAAACTGCTTGCAACTACTTGGAAAGAAGCAACTTTTCACAGAGCTAACATAACCCATGCTGGTGAGCACATGTTGCTGTTCACTCCTGTACTAAGTGATGTACTCAAGGGCTGTCACAACCTGCATCCTAACACATCAAGAGGGGTTGCGTGTTGACCTTCTCCAAAGAGGAACATTGGTACCAGAGATTGCTCTTACACAAAGCACTTTCTTTTAGCATCTCAATGGCCATCAGAGATCTCAGAGGAATAATAGCCTGGTGAATAAAAAAGATGCAGGAAAGAAGTTGTGAAAGGACTAGGCTACAAGGACTTCAGATTGCATATTGTTTGTTTCTGAAAAAGCGTCAAAGTACTGCAGCTCTTCTACCCAGCTCAGCCCATGCAGCAAAAGTCTCTCTGGAAAGCCCTGGACACTGACACAGGCTTGGGAGAGGCAAATCAGGTTTGCCACCACTGCTGATGCAGCAAGGTGCTCCATGAAGAGCAATCCCAGTTACTTTAGCTCAGTTTTGCCTGCTCCAAAATCCTCCCACAAAGTAAAGCAAATTCCTGTGCTGGTCCTGTTTTTACAGAAACAGAAGTATCTTCCCCACCTCAGGTACTCATTCTTTTCTGTACAGGATTTATCAAAGGAAAAGAAGGGGTATAAATATACTGGAAGTAAATTTTGTTTTTACTTTGGCAGCTGTGGTGTTCTGCTGATGCAGGTCTGCAGTGTATTCTTTCTTGCTTGGAGTGATGAAGGAGAAAAGCAATCAACACCATGGCTAATGTTTTGCAGTGAGAGGAAACAAATCTTGTATGTTTCCTGTGACCTTGTTCCTACATTAATTTGCTTTGGAGTAATTGACATGATGTGAAGTTATCTACCTTGCAAATCCTCAGTTAAGCTAAGATTGAGTTAAAAAGATATTTCCCAGCAGGCAGATAGAATTGCTACTAAATGACTGTGACAGAAGGTTATTTGTAGAGGATCTGAAGTGTCAAATTAGCATAAAGCAGGATCAGTGACACCATACTACAAAACCACCTCTAGGAATCTCCTTGTTGGCAGAATTTTTTGCCATGAGTATGCTGGGAATCGTGCCTTTCCCAAGGCAAATGCACACCCCAGAGAGAACATGGCTTCAGAGGTGCCTGGATTCTGCATTGTTCCTTTGGTCTCTTTGTAACCTTATGCTAATTCTCGCACTTTGTAATTTGGTTATGGGCACCAGTGAAAGGATGAGCGTGCTGCAGGTTCCTTTGCTCAGCCAGCACACTGCTGTCACTGAGTAGCGTAAGGACCTGTCCTAAAGGTAATGTCGATCCAGTGACTACCATAACAAATATCGCTCATGGACTTAGTTATGCAGTGACTGTCATGTTAGGTTCCTCGGTGATATAAAGTAAGCAGAACTCTTCTGGAGCAAATGGTATTATCAGGTCAGGTTGGGACTGACAGCAGAATTGCTAGTTTAAGAGGCCTTGCACTGTTCCTACTAAAGAGCATAGTCTTCTCAGCAGGTCAGAAGAGCAGAGTGTGGAATTGAGGATGGGAATGCATTAGCATTTACTTGGCAAGCTTCTGTCTCTTCTCCCTGAATTATCTGACCTTAACATAAGCAGCAGTTAGAATTTCTTTCAGCATACTGTGTAAGCACACATTGGACAAAGTATTGGCTAGTACAGAAGCTGCAAATAACAGCAAAAGAAGTTACAAGCATGATCACCATGCAGTTAAGTAAGCTTTCATTTTATCTTTTATTTTCAGTTTTGCTCTGATTGATTCAGTGTGATCAGAGTTTTCTTAGGACAACCTTTAGAAGAGGTGGCAATTTCCATGCTCATTTGACTTTCGTTGCTGTCTTGTTTTTCCAAGCAATTTGTGGGTAGGTTGAGGTGAGGGAATTGAGGAGGGTGTAGGAGGAATCACAAAGGCATAGTAGGTGGAACTTAGTGAACACAAGTAAGGGAGGGTGACTTTCAATTTGATTGTTTAGATATTTCTCATTCTCTTCACTAGACTGTACAAATGACTGGGACTTTCCAGACATTTGCATATAGTCTCAGAACAGGTTAGATAAATAGCTGTTGAGATCTAAAAATAGTGAGGGGAAAATGGTGGCACCACAGAAGTCCTAATGCAGTTAGTATAAATACACTGTAGACTAGTTGAGAGACTGAGATTCTCTTGTAATTCGCAGAAAAGTGCTGAAATATTTTCCCACAATCTTTTATTCACATTGCGAAATAAAAGCAATGTGGAAATACTGCACAGCAGGTAAGTCAGTTTCTTAAGCATCCTTACCAAATGTTAACTTTTCTAATGACGAAAATTAGAACTATTATCCCTCTCATGCTATATCTCCTTTCACTACTTCTTCTTCTTAGCTCCAGGTTTTGGATGCCAGGGACCTGTACAGTACCAGGTAGAGAGTCACTGGAGATGGAACGAGTGTGGCCCATAAAGAGGAAGAACACCATAGACTAAGAGCAAGCACACACTGAGATGTGGGTCTATCCCTGAGACACACGTTTGGGCTCACCCACAGCAGAGTCGTGGCGCTTTTATTTCTCTTGTGCATTTAAGTCAGATTTCTTTACATGTGACTAAGCGAGGACTCACATCACTAAAGCTCCCTCTCACCTTATTCAGTCTCCTATGCCAGTAAGCCTGGCATTTGTCTCACTGCTCTCTGTACAATAAACTTTGTCTTATTTGTGACATTTTAACTTCTATGCAAAATAATGGGTTTGTTCAGCTTCTTGTTCAAAGGTAAAATTCTGAGCTAGCAGCTGATTTTTTATGTTGACAATAAGAAAGATGGGGAGGTGGGGGCATGGAAAGCAGACTTCTGAGTTTGTATGCAGATACCTAAACTGAGAGAGAGCCCCAACTTTCCAAAATGCTGATCATTCAGCAGCTACCACTGAAACCACAGAGATTTAAGTTTTCTTGTTCTCCATTCATCCTTTAGGCGTATTCACACAGTAGTCTCTGAAAAATGCTCTTAAAGATACTTGACCAGGTGGCCTGAAGTTTATTACCAAGCTCTTGTTCAGCTGTTAAGTCAAGCTATCACTTTATATCTCTTAACACAGTCTCCCCAACTGTCAGCATTTCCACATTACCTGAAAGGTATCAGCTCTGACCCTCCACCCCCAAACACATAGGGCTCTACCACTGAGGAAGGGAAAGACCAGGGCAAATTCCCACGCGCCCACTTAGTCCACAAAATACTTATTTAATCTTTTTATGCAAGTTGTTGGACTAGCTAACCAGGACTCAGTGATGTGACTTGTCAGGCAAGCATAGACCAAGCTGTTAGTGCTTGCTAAGTGTTGTGTAAAAGGCAATACTGCAAAAGATGGAGGCCAGACAAGGGATTTACACATGGCTTATCAGGACAAAACACCTACTAAAACCCTTCCTGGATAGAAGCAGCTTCATGGGAAAACAGCAGTAGTGAACAAATAGTTGGGTTGGTTGATTTACACGGAAATGAAAAAGCACTCTACACATTTATACACATTTACTAGTTTTGAAAGGGAGTTTCTTGAAGTAAATTAAAGATTAGAAAAAAAATTATGGTTTACCTTAGAGAAGGAAGACCTAGCAATAAATAAAATAGCTATTTCTTCAGACTCTTAAAGCTGAGGATGAGTTCAGCAGCAAGGGAGGCTGAATCTGCTAAGAGACCATTTGCACATAGCAAGGTCAATGACTTTTAGTGAGCTTTGGGCTGCAGTCGTAGCTTTCTTCTTCAGCATATAATTCAAAACTTTCTTATTTAAGAAAAAGATTGTTCATTATTACTTTTGAAGAGACCACTGTAAAAAAGTACTGTAATGTATTCATATGTACAAATGAGGACAAAACTTGCATACTGGAGGAAAACTGAGAATATTCATATTATGAGATGTACCAATATTCAGGTCCAAGAGCCTTTTGTAGAAAGTTGGTTTTATCTTTTCCAGGAGTCACCAGCTCAAATAAAAACTCCCACACTATCAAACCTACTTGACTTGTAACTATACGTCCAGTGTCTACTATGAAGATAGAAGTACCTTCAAAAGGTTTTAGGGTACCTACAGCTGTCTACCTAGGATATCTATGGCTATCTTCATCATTACTGAAAGGCACCACCACCAAATCATTCCAACAGTTAAAAAGCAGCACAAATTAATTTATCAGATCTGAAACTAACATTGCAGCTTGCTGCTTCATTTATTTACAGTCAGATTGGCTCAATTGTAACCAAAATCAACACAGTTATATTAGGAATTAATACATTAGAGCTTAACAGACAAAAAAGTACTTCTCACATACTTCATTACTACTCCTGATAGATGAAATATACTGCATGGAATCGCATGCAGATATAAGCAAAATATGTGTCATTTTTCTAAAAAAAGCCCAAACAAAACAAGGAGAATGTTTTTAAAATGGAAAAAAAACCAGGAAAATATATAAACTTGAGTTGATACAATAATGGGAATGAACCTGCAAGGTCTTGGAAAAAATTGAAGCTTTCTGCACCTTTTGGAAATAAGGCTTTTGCCCAAAACATAGAACAGGTAATGAAAATGTCAGCAGTGGTTCAGCTGCCATCTCTCACTTCACATTGTCTAA
Source organism: Urocolius indicus (assembly GCA_013401255.1). Lineage (NCBI taxonomy): Eukaryota > Metazoa > Chordata > Aves > Coliiformes > Coliidae > Urocolius > Urocolius indicus. The sequence goes on from WBNH01001431.1 coordinate 98,547, forward strand.
TTTCTACCCTTTTGTGCTCAGTTTATTTTTGCTCAGTTCTCTAAAACCTGAGGTTCCTTCCACCTACTCACAGCCAAGCTTGTAAGAAACTATGAGATTTCAGAAACGAGTAGGGAGGGAAAGAGGGAAGCAACTCTCAGTCCCTACTAAAACAAAACAATGAAACAAACATCTGTCCATATGGTCTAATATTCTAATGGGTTGGGTGTGGCAGTGGGCAATACACTCTCCCTTCTCTCCCACTAGCTGTGGTGAGGATTTGTTACCAGATTGCTCCACGCAATAGGCAATAGAACAAAGTTTTCCTCTTCCCCCCAATTTTCCCATTCCTCATTACAATAAAGCTACAGCTATATCAACACCGTCTCAGTTGCTTCAAACTAAGGCTCATGTTTGTCAGCCTCCACAGTGTAAACCCCTGTACCTGATCAGTCCCAGCATAGATCTACCACAAACTACAATCTCTGCTTATTTTCTAGATATGCATGCTTTGAGCATTTTAAAGTAAAACATGAAAGGGAAAACATCCAAAGGTCCTGCCCAATAACCCTTGAGTTAAGACTTTTACCTAGAATGAGCTACGTAAGGAGAGTCACCTCAGGCCTGTGACCTAACTCAGAAAAAGATGGAATTTTGTTCCTACCTCCCCAGGAATTAAATTCTGAGAAGTTCATGCTATCCAAGAAAATAAACACTGGAAAAATTCTGAAATCTCCCCTAAGTACACACAGATCTTCATTACTTCTGAATTTATTTTCAAAGAATTCTATTGATTTAAGAAGAACAGAGGTTCTCTTTCATTTCAGATCAGAGATCCAAAAGACAAAGTTAAATAACAAGAAGAGAAATAGCATAAACTGATTATATATTATGAGTCCTTTGCTTAATCTGATGTATGTCAGACTACTTTCAGATGAGTAGGTGGCTTTTATTTGCTTGCAATATCAACACATCCATGTCAACACATCACTTGATCTTTGCATAGGAGTCATAGACATAAATTCTAAGTAGAGAGAACTTAGTTTTTACTTCTCTTACCACAAATATAGCCCTCTTTCTATCATCTTTAAAAAAACTGATAACAATCCTGTTGCTGCTTACAGACATGTACTATAGTAATGAAAGTGTCTTTGACTTTATTCACATTTCATGGGAACTTGTTTCTTTTTCATATTATCTCCCTTTTCTTTTACAAAGCTGAGATAACAGTGTGCATTTATCTCTACAGAGATGAGTATTCCTACTGACATTCAACATCTAAATAACCAAATGAATCAAAACACAATCAATACTTACAGTTAGCAGGTTAATTAAATCCAAATTGGGCTCTAAATGATGAGAAGCAGTTTGCAGGGAAACCAGTTCACTCAAGGTGATAGAAAGCTGCTGCATTTTCACTATGTTAACTTTGTTCTCATCTATCCAGTCAGGAAAAATGACATGGACAGCAATCAAGTCTTTCAAATGAACTCCTAAAATAGGAATTTTGAAGCCAACACAGTCAGCAAAAGCCTTGCGGTAGTTGCAGTAGTTTCCATTGGAAGAGACCAGCTCCGTCATTTCATTCCAGTCCTACAAATAGCCAGAGAAGCAAGTCTCTGTAAAAGCATTCATAGCATTTCCTTAATCTGTTTTAAATGAGCACCATTCATATCAGGGTGTCGACAGTGTTAATTTCCTCTCTGGCACAGGCAGTCAAGCAGAGAATATCCATGAATTGATCCTTTTCCACCAAGAGAAATACAACCCAAGTGCATTTTAGGATGCCTTGACACAACCCAAGTACTGTGCTGGTGAGACACCTGCACTGCAGAGCCCATCAGACCTCAGAGAAATGATGTTCTGGTCAATATGTTTACATTGTGAAGTCCACCATACCTTTGTGACTTCTGAAGACAGATGAGAATGAGTTTCTTTCAGACGAGAAATAGAGCTGTGGCTTAGACCTCCCACAACTGCCATCAGTGTGTTGAAGTTCTGGAGGTGAAGGAGCTTCTGCAGGATTTATCAATCATGCATAATTAAAAATCAAGGAAATACAGGTGGCAGCTGTCCGCTGCTAAGGCAGAAATCAGTAAACTAAGGGAGAGTAAGCCAGGGGTTTACACGATTTACAGACAGAATGGTTCAGCATTTCTTTTTTAAATTAGTCTATTTCTGCAAGAAATGCACAATGGTGACAACTGTCAATCAGAATGCAACAAAGAAAAATTATCTTACAGTTATGTTTGCTAGTTAAAAAATGCAGACATGTCACACTTGAACAAGTAAGCTACTTGATGCTGAACAGGCTCTTCACTGAGGAAACAACACAAAAAGTTCATGTGTTTACTGCAATCCCTATTTGTACTAGAGGAAAAAAGACTCATGTGTAAGACTTACCTGTGCAACATTGATAAACTTTGTGATTACTTCTGCCCTTTGCTGGGGTGTTGGTTTGCTGAGAACCATAAGCTGGACCCATTTTGAGATACCATTAAATAAAGCAATAGATCTCTCCAGAGTAGGATTGTTGTCCAGGCAGCCATGGATCACATAGCTTTGGTAGTCTGTGAACTAACAGAGGAAAGGCATTTCAGTTGAAAGCAATGACACCCAACAGAGGTTTCTTGGTCTTAACAATATTTCAGTGTTCAGATGCTTTAAAATGATTTCTGTTGCAGTTAACACTGCATTTCCTTCTCCCTGCCTCCCCCCCCCCAAAGTTTTATTTTAAATAGATAAAATCAAAGACAGGATTCAGACTCATCACCTTTTGCAATTACGTAGCTTTGGGATAACACTTTCATTTACCTTGCAAAAACAAGTGGTACTCTTACAGTTTATGGCAAATCACCTGGGCTCACTGACATCTCCAAATAAATTCTAGTTATTTCTCTGTAGTAGTTCCCAAATTTAAAATTAGATGGTGATACTGGGCTCATTTTTCAACCTCAATATTTTGAGGTGTGCCCTTCACTTTCAGGAAAGATACCATTCTTACAAATTTTGGGTTATCAGTCTCACATAAAGAAGCATCAGATCTTTCAAACTTCTTCATTGCATTATAGGGTAGTATAAGAGTAATTAACTCTAATTGGTTGCTGACAAACATCTGAGACAGCAAAACTCAACCTGACGAATTAATAGAAAAAGAACATTCATTGCAGGTCTGAGTTTTCTTTCTGGAATTCTCAAAAGAATTTGAATATATCTTAAGTCTAGTTAGAAATCCATCTCTTTTTTCTTGCCCCTCTGTCCTTGTTTGAGGTTATCTTTGCACAGATCATGGTAGAGCGTTTTCCCATAATTTGAAGTCTAGAGAAATAAACCTTTGAATGTAATTAAATTAAGTCAAAAGTGATTTTATTTAGACTGACCTCAACTCCTCATTGAGCCCTTTTTCCTTCCTGTCTTGAAACAAACAAAAAATCCTCATACATTTGTCTTAGTTTTGGTAGTTGATTTCTCCCATGCTCCTAAATACCTAAGAAAAACTCTTTAAGAAGAGTTTTGGGTTTTTTTCTGTCCTCTTGAGAACTTACTGCTTTCATTTGCCACCAGACACAGTTACATCATATGACCTTTTCCTATGGATATTTGCCAGCAGAAATCAGCAGTTCTTTGAGGATCTGAGTTACTCATTTGGTTTGCTTCAGATTTTATTTTTTGCCTCTTGCTCATGTACAATCCTATGTGAAACGTAGCAAGTGCATCTAAATTTGCTCTGTGCTAATATGTGAGAATGAGGAAAAAAATTTGTACTGTGTGTTCTTACAGGTTTTCAAGACCCAGCTGGCTAAGTCCCTGAGGAGGTTCTACATCAGAGCTGACTCTGCTTTGGGCAAGAGGTTGGGCTTACAGGCCTCCTGAGATCCTTTTCAACCTGAAGTATCTTCTGATTCTAAGTCAGCAAATGAACGGACATTTTATGAAGAAGTGGTTGGAAGCAAACTGAGACTACAGAAGGACTATATATAATTTCAGTTTCTTCAAAAATTATTCATTGCAAAGACTCTGATGGTTCTTGAAAAGTAACTATTTTCCTCAAAGGGGAAAAAGAAAAAAACCAAACAGAACAAACCCCTGAAGATTTGAACAGTATTATTAGTTTAATCAATGGCTGCCACGCATAGCTGCAGTAGCTTTTAGCAGTAACTTTTGACCAGGATTTCTCTACAAAATTAACTTCCGTCACTAAAATCATTAACAACAAAAAAGATTAAGGAAGTGCTGGTGTAGCTGTGGCTATGTACATCATATGAAGGATTCTAAAGATTTAATACACTGAAATGTTGAGGGAAAAAGTAATAAATGTTAAACCAGTTGAACACTTTTAAAGAACAGGCTCCTAATAGAAAGCGACAAAGTTGTAGGCTTCTTACAGAAATTCTCCTAAAAGATTTATGCTCCAGAAATGTGAGATGTTCAGCTAGCTCAATAGGCTCCAGATGGTCAAACAGCAGGCAGGCTTTTCCTTTCTTGGAAATCCTCTTCCGTTGTGTAACTCTTCTCATCCAGTCATAGGAGGGACTGCAACAAAAAATAGGTACAATTCTCATTTCTGTTTGGGTATATGTGAATGTAGCACATGATTTGCACACATAGTGTAAAATTACCAAGAGGCAGATCATGAGTTTTGTGATCTGTGACATCTAGCACATAACAAACACTAAGGGTAAGACCTGTTCAGGTGTATAACAGAAGATAAGTGCTTCAGAGGCACTACTGCAAATGAGAAATAATAGCAAGTGACTATAAGAAAAAAAGGAGAATATACTCTATCATTCAGGAAGCCATAATTAAAAAATGCTTTGGAAATACAAGAACAGGTCACACCAAACTCTGATATAGAACAAAAAAAAAGACCTGAAAAAGATCAAGGATTAATTTTCACTCTATGAGATCACAGGTCCATGAAATAACAGAACAACACAGTCAGTCAAATAGCCAATGGAACAGTAAGAAGGGGATGTAATTTGTTTGCAAGCAATGGAATAATTCCTGCCCATGTACAGTAAAAGCACTTCAGAGAGCAGAAAGAGGTTGCTAACAATATTTTCGGATATTCTTCTTGTGGAAAGTCTTGCAACCTTCATTGAAACTAATAGTGCTGTCCTTCCAGCTTGCTATGCCATTTTTAAATAAGAAAAAAAATCACTATGCATTTGCCATATCATTAAAAAAAATCTGGAATATTGGGTGAGATACATACAAGTGTCTGTCTGGTGATATTTAAAACATAACTTTAGTATCAGCATGTCAATGAAATAGTACTATAATCATTTTGATGTAATAAAACTACAAATGTGAGTGCTGAAGAACATTCAGCTATATCATAAAAAGTATACAGAATGCCACAAGAAAAAGGTAACAGGTTACTGATGAGAAAATAAAAAATTTTCCCAGAGAAAATGCAAGATTTATACAACATGCCAGTCACTTCATTGTTTGTAATCTCTATGAAAAATTATAGGGAAAAAATCATTTAATTGGCACTAGCTTTGTCAGGAAAATTAGTTATTTCTCATTTATATTAAAAACTTACATACAAATAAGAATCTTCTCTTTACTGTGACACTATAACTAGAACTGGAAATATTTTTTGGTAACTTCAAATTTAGAAGAAAATATAATCTTATTGTAACTGCCTTTTTGCTCTCTGAAGATCAAGATTGAATATTAGGAAGAACTTTTTCACTGTGAGAGTTGTTAGACACTGGAACAGGCTTCTCAGAGATGTGGTGGAGTTGCCATCCCCTGATATAATAAAAAACCAGGTAGATGAGGTGCTGAGGGACATGGTTTAGTGGTGGGCTTGGCAGTGTGAGTTTAGTGGTTGGACTTGATGATCTTAAAAGTCTTTTCCAACTAAACAATTCTATGATTCTATAAGATGGCCCTTAATCTTTTTTATTTTGCACACAACTGGAATTCTGCTGTTACAGAGACAGAAAGATGACATCCTCACATGCTGGAGATATCAATGAGATGGATGTGATCCTCATATCCAAGCTGGCTGGCTACTTCTTGAAACTCTTCAGTCAAACGAATCAGCCCAAGATCCAAGTTGAACTCTGCAGGAAATTCCAAAATCCAGTATCTGAAATCCATAGACAAGGGTTAAGAGGTGCCCAGGGATTCAGGCATAACATTCAATAGCTGCATATATGTATATACGCTTTATTTCATAGGATTTACGGGTATTTCAGACCCATTGTTCTTTAGGTAGAGAGGCTGGACTACCTTCTTTTGCTTAACTCAACACAGTAGTATTCTACCAAACCGCAAAATTCAAGTGATGCCTCAGGTAACATACAGACACACACGTGTGTCCTGACTCATGGGCCAGAAGGAAGATCCTGGGAGCTACAGGCCTGTCAGCTGTACCTTGATGCCAGAGAAGGTTATGGAACGCGTTATCCTGAGCACCATTGTGAGGTGTGTACAGGGTAACCGAGGGAATTGGGCCCAGTCAATATGATTTTATGGAGAGCAGGTCCTGTCTGACCAATCTGATCTCCTTCTAGGTGACTCTGTGGATGAGGGAAAGGCTGTGGATGTGGTCTGTCTGAACTTTACTAAGACTTTAGACATAGTCTCCCACAGCATCTTCCTGAAGAAACTGGCTGCCCATGGCTTGCATGGACCTACTCTGTGATAGGTGAAAAACTGGCTGGCTGGCTGGGCCCAGAAAATCATAGTGAATGGAGTTAAATCCAGTTGGCAGCCAATCACCAGTGGTGTTCCCCAGGGCTTGGTGCTGGGGCTTGTTTTGTTTAACATCTTTATCAATGACCTTGATGAGAGGATTGAGTGCATTCTCAGTAAATTTGCTGATGACATGAAGCTGGGCGGGTGCGTAGACCTGCTTGAGGGCAGGAAGGCTCTTCAGGCGCTGATGAGGCTGCATCTCAAGTGCTGTGTTTAGTGTAGCCTCTCACTACAAGAAGGACACTGAGGTGCTGGAGCCTGTCCAGAGATGGGCAACAAAGCTGGTGAAGGGTCTGAAGAATAGGTCTTATGAGCAGCGGCTGAGGGAGCTGCAGATGTTTAGCCTAGGGAAGAGGAGGCTGAGAGGGAAAATGATCACTCTCTACAACTAATTGAAAGGGACTTGTAGTGAGGTGGAGGTTGATTTCTTCTCTCTGGTAATGAATGATAGGACATGAGGAAATGGGTTCAGATTGCACCAGGGGAGGTTTAGACATTAGGAAGAACTTTTTTACCAAGAGGGTTCTTAAGTACTGGAACAAGCTGTCCAGGGAAGTGGTGGAGTCATCATACCTAGAGGTATTCAAAAGATGTATAGATGAAGTGCTGAGGTTTATGGTTAAATTTAGTGATGGGCCTGGTAGTGTGTGGTTAGTGATTGGACTCAATGATCTTAAAGATCTTTCCCAACCATGAAGATTCTATGATTTTATTCCATGATTCTATGCTGCCAGGACACACAAATGACACTTGCACTTAGACATTGGCCAAGTTAGACACTTTGCCTGCTCAGAAAAATGTTTTAGTGGAAAGGGAAATATGACTTTGAATGGCAGTTCTACCATATAACCATGCAAACAAAATGTCTTCTCTGCTATTTAAGGGGCTATGGGAGAGGCTTTATCAGTCCTGCTTTTAGTAATCCCCCTTGCCTTTCTTCACAGTCCAGAGGAAGGAAGAAAAAACATTCCTTTGAAGGAAGCTGGTTACATCACGTTAACTTAAAAATTCATACTTTCTTTTTAATGCAGGAATGTTCCTACACAAGCATAGCCTAATATGTGACAGCTTTCACACAGAAACAATGTCAGAGACGGGTGCAACAATGAGAACATCAAACTATAATAGCTTTGGCATTACTAACATACTTCTTTCGTCATATAATATGTAGGGACTGTGTGAACCGAAGCCAACAGCCCAGAGGTAATCTCCCTCTACCACTCTAGATTACATCTTGAAGCAAAAAGTATCTCTCCTTTGTATGGCACTGGACTAATGTCCCTCTAAGAGGTTCCACACTCACTCAATCACCAGGTAAATCATAGCACAAGTTTTCAGTTAGTTTTTTAGCTCAATGCAATAAAACGTCTTAAAGGCTGTCTAGTTCAAATTGAAAACAATTGTTTTCAAAGCACAGAAATTCACTCACTATGGACTGGAGATCAAGCAAAACAAAAAGGAAAGTAGAAAAGCTTGATATTTTCAAGATTTCGTTTTAATCTTTACGAAAAGAAATCACATTGATAATATTCACAGAAGCTAGAGGACCAGAAGCATGCTTACCTCATGAAATAGCAGATTTTTAATCTGAATTCATTGCAGTTGTCCCCATTGGCATCTCTATATGTATGCCAGTTAAAGAAAGCTTTGTGTGCCTTGATTCAGTAATGTTGCTTTTGTCCACAAATCACTCTGATTCTAGACCAACTGAATAAAAACCAGTATTGAACTTCTTTTTCTAGAGATAACCACATTATGCTCTGATATTTCATTCACTTTCACAGCATCTTAGGAGACAAAGACCATTTCCTGGCTGCTGCTTTGTTTTTTGCCCTAGCAAAAATGCCCCTCTTACACTATAGTACTCTTGAGTACTCTGCTGAACGGTTTCTTGACAGCTGTGGCTAACCAAATATGATAATACTTATGATTACTGAATTCTTTAAGAAGTATAAATGACATGCAGCTGCTTAGCTACCACTAGAAGTTCATAGCAGTTGAAAGCCAGCCCAGCGTGATGCATTTGTAAAGTTATCTTGGCCACATATTTCCACTTTGTTAATGCAAAGTAGGCCACCGTATGCTTGTATGTAAGGAAAGGGTCCACAAGCAGCAGCATGAGAAGCTCACAAACTTCCACTTTTTAGGTTGAAATTCCTCACCTTTAAACCTTGTTTGTTACTAATTAATGCATTTTTACAAGCAGTCACAGAAATAATCTACTTTTGACATTGTAATGTTGATTTGCAAGACTTTGTGAAAGGATATATGGACAGAAGCTTGCCAGCCAGCTCTGTGGAAGGCAGATACCACCGGTGCATTAAAAGAAAGTTTCTTGGCAAATGGCTGGAGCGCTGATTTCCTTTGTCATCTGGAAAAGAGACACAATGAGTTAACCATGATTTATGAACCAAGAGGAGCTATAATTCTTAAAGCAGAGTGAAATAGAAAGGATCAAGAGTGGATATGTTGGCTCATTATCTACCAAACAGGTAAGAATTAAAACCAAAGCACAAAAATGCTCCTGTAATAACTATTCTTGGATTGTAGTGCTAGGCATTTAAAGGGAAAAAACCTCAAACCAGTGTAAATAACAGGTCATAGCTTCATAGCTGAAAAAAATAGGGCATGGACAGCATCATGCTAAATATTATACAAAGACATGGCCAGTAATCCAAAGGAAAAATCCAAAATTAGTCTCCTAAAAGCAGCAGGAGGTGGTTTAGGAACAAAGAAAGACGTTTTATCGCACCTTTATAACATTATGTTAACAATTAAATTGTTAAAAAAGAGATCTGCCTCAAGGAATTACAGGTCAAAGCAGCACCTCACATCTCTGCCCAGGGTCCCATCTCCAGCTGCCTTACAGACACTTACGCCTTTGCAATGCATATGCTGAAACTAAATAAAGAGGCTCATTGACCATCAGCTTCTTCAACATCTACAATCTTAAACAATTCTCTGTCATTCTTCTCCGTCGTTCTTTTAAAAGAGTGTAGATGATATGCATGTGTGAAATGGGAATGACATATGGACTACATTTTTCAAGAGAGTGTGCATACAAGGAAGAGAGGCATGATTTCCAACTGACATCAAGTATATGGGCTCTGTTAATACTTTTATTAGGTTTTGGAACAACTGGTTTGATGGTGGTCTATAGAAATGGATACATGGGGATTTACTACAGTCAGTAGAAAGATGTGTTTGTCCCTCAATTATTGAATGTCTCTCACCGTTAGATACTTGTTTCTCTTCACAGGAGAAAAAAAATTAACACAACAAATTAATCAAAAGTTGTCTTGCATTTCAAGAGAATCTAAATGTAGCTTTGTGAATTAAAGCCCCATTTCAAAACATTTAAATCCATCCATGAACTTATCTGACCGCAATGTGACATATGTAATGGTTAGTAGTGTTATGGATCAAGGTCTGTTTCATCCATTTTTTCCCTCAGACCTTTTAATAAGAGTAAAAAGATTATATGAGCCTTAAGTCACATTCTTGCCAATTATTGCATGATGATTTGGAAAACCTTTCCAAAAAATGGCTGGTCAAATATGTAGATGTGTAACCACTCAAGATAAAGTTTAATGCCAGAAATAACTGCTTGAATAATTCAACTAAACACTTCAATTGAAGGCCAGCATTTTAAAAACCAATATACCCACCATTGTGCATTATCTGTATTAAGAAAATGTAATACAGCATGCACGTGACTGAAATTCTGGCCCAAGTGATTCTGGGCCAAAATGAAACATGGAAAACTTTACAGAACAGAAATGTTCTTTGTCAAGGGAAAGACTAGCTAAATCAGAAAACAGCAGAGGTTATATTTGAAGATGAATTTCAAGAATGGCAAAGTAAAATCTCAGAAAAGCATACCAAACATTTCAATACAAGTGTTCAAAAGCTCATCTAACGTTGCAGCTTTCCCAAGTGTGTTTGACCCCATTGTCTTTTAATCGTTGTCAAAAAACAAGAGACATTTTCACCAAGTAGAAGGATGCTTCTTCAGCTGCACGGCCCTTTCATTTTATTGTTGGTTGCATTCTTAGCTGGACTTCAAGGAAAATCTGAAGAAAGTAAAGGAAATCATATGACTCTATGGAATACTCATCAGGATGCAATGTCTACAGTTCAACTCTATATCTTTTCTGTAAACTGATTTTTCCTCACACAATAAAAAGCACAAGAAAAACTGCTGTAAGCTTTCCCTACATTCCAACTTGTGTTTTTAAGTGTTGTCCAATTGTTTGTCCACTAGCACAAAATAAATCCATAGCTAGGGTCATAAAACAGAAACCAGATGGTAAATGAGGGCACGTATGTACAATGACGCACGTTTTGTTCAGGTCATTTTATTTACACTTGATAAGCCTCCTTTTGTTAACCTGCATTTATGTTTTTAAGTGTAACCCCTTTTTTTTCCTAAGGTTACGGTTTCATGGTAATACTAATGGTCTTAATTGGCACTGACCTCATAAAATGTCTAATGAAGTTCATAGCAAACTAGGAGGCAATTTTCCAATGAACCTTAAGCTCAGTCCCTACAGCTTTTTAAAATAAATCCTCCAGTGGTAGCTGAACATTCACAGAAAGCTGAACACAGACAGAAACTTAAAATTGGACCATATATCTACTATGAATTTAATTACCAAATATCTGTTTACCTGAAAGATGCACAGAATAATTTTTCAGAAAGAATTTTACAGGTTGTATTTAAAGAAGGTAAGATTTCAGTATTTTGTTGTCTGTTACCACGCCTCACTACTGTCTGACCCCAAGCAAGTGCTTGAAATGTGACAAACAGTAACAAAGTACGTCCAGCAAGTTTTCTGGGAAAAAAAGCCAAGAGTAGAGTTAGAACAGTCCTTGAAGAAAAAGAAGGAATATGGGAATTTGCTTTTTAGAACTTGTTGCATGTACATAACTTTTTATGTTGGTTATGCAAAGATTTAAGGAGCCACATACCTACCTTAATTTACCCAAAATAGAAAGTTTTTCAAACCTACCATTATCACAGACCTTCATATGCAAATTCAGTCTTGATGAGACTGGCATCCTTTACTCTTTTTACTAACCCACCCTGAGCGTCTCCCAAATGTGCTGTTACTATACGCAGAAAGTGCTACAAGCTAGGTCTCGATGATAAGTTTGCAGACCTGCAGACATCACCATGGGATGCCCAACCAAGGGACACAAGGCAGTGGCAGCTTTGCCAGCCCTGCTAGTGCTGGCTGACCCTGTCAGCTCACACACATGGCATCGGCAGTCATGCTCCTTCCTCAGCAGAAAACAGGGCTGATACCTCCTGATACAACTCTCACTTCCCAGAAAGAAGAGAAAATGCTGCTCATTCAGGCTAGATCCATGCTACTGAACTGGCCATGTCCAGACTGGCTCCTAAATGCTGAGGCCAATCAAGCAGGCCAACTAAAGCCAACCAAGTACCAGTGAAGTCTCTCAATCTCCCAAACAGATTTGGCACATGCAAACTGACCGTTACTGGCCTGTGCTACCTCCCACCTGCACCTGAGATTCACAAGGACTCTCTGCACAGTGTATTGCATCACAACATCTGGAAAAGTGCCATGCACTGGATAGTTCTCTATAGATCTGGCTTCAAAGTCCTGCAAGGCCCAGGCTTCTATAAGCATATAATTCAGCCAAAGATACTATTCAGACAAAGATACTATTATATTTAGATGAGTACCTACAGTGAGGTTCTTTCTGATCCCAGCCAACAAAGGAGTTAGATATGACACATTTTTGCCTGAAGCTGAGACGAAGCTGTCAGGAAATAAGCACAGCTCACTGAGCAGGGAGTTTTTATAAGTCAGTGCACACACAGTGCACACACGATACAGCAGCCCAGGTCAGACAACAGGAAATACGAGCAAAACTCTGCAGGCCTAAGTCCTGCCCCTCCAGTGCCTTCCTCCTAGCTGCAAGAAAGCACATTCCTCTGTTTGAGTTTGGTGGTGCAGAACTTTGTCTCAAAGGAATAGGTATCTGTTTTTCCAGTAATAGAGCAGAGGTCCTGTTTGCAAAGAATTAGGGAAAAATGACACTTTTCACGCAAAAGTAAGTAGCCAGAGCACTCACCTAAGAAAAAGGGGAAGGTTACACAGTGGTCCTTGCCTTTGAACCCATGCTTGGCATTGAAGCAGAAGGTGTCCTAACAGTTAGGTGTGTGGCTAAGCTGGGCAGCCTCAACCCTTCCTGCTAAAGCTGTGACGTTGCTCATACCCCAAAGTTGTTCAAAATGGACCACAGAGACAATACTTGGAGATATGTCTCTCTTACCTGTTGGTCAGGCCACAAATGAGCCTCAGTCACCCTAGGCTCAGTCTTTCTTCTCAAGACTGTTTATGTGTTTCAAGGGGGAAAAACAAAGTAGAGCATTTACTTGGTTTACTTGCTTTGAGAGTTAGCCAGCAGCTGAGCAGTGTTTTTCAAGATCACAGCTTTGTACTTTGACAACTTACTTTTGCTAGAATTCCACTTTGAACTTGTTTGTCCTTTTCTGGCTATCCCCAAATCCTTTTCTATGTGCTTCTATGTGGGCTTGGTTTTTGACAGAGCCAGCTATTTAGCTCCTCCACATTTCTCTGACTTGGAGGGTTTTTTTCAAGAGAAGAAAAATAAAAGAAATATAACATTGTCTATGTCAAACGATTTTTTAAATCAGGTTTTGGAAAAATAGAAAGCTATTGCATTTTCAGCCTATCTCTTGAAAACTGCTGAGCATGCAATGTAGGATAGGAAGAGATTTGCTCTACCTTTTCAGTTCTGTTAGTATTACCATCCTCTATAATACATGGCATAGGAGCATATTGCTGTCTTCTGTTGGCAGCCATATACTAATCAACAAATAATGTCGCATGTAAAATTGCAAGATTCTTTTTTTTTTAATTACATGACAATTATTTAACCAGCAGACTCAGATGTTACAGTACCATCACCCTAAATAGCCTATCTGTCCACTCAATGGTTTTATTCCTATAATGCTTTTAAATGAAGAATAAAACATTTCCACTGGAGGAAGAACTGGGTGACTGGGGCTAAGCCACATATCCACAGCTGAGCCAAAACCTGCTATCACATCTCTTGACTGCTGACTTCAACAACCACAACCATTACCTCATTATTTGTGTGAATAAGCACTGCTGTTCTACTAGAATAACAAATGTCTTGTGTTTATCATGCCACAATCATATCCAACCACACCAACACCTCTAGAGATGGACGAGTAAAAATACAACTACAAATTTCACCTACATAAAGAAATTATATTTTGAAAGTCAATGGCTCAACACATAAGTACAAAAATTGGACATGTAACAATGTACATATATATATATATACACATATAATCATGTGTATATAGTAAAATATATATGTATAAAATACATATGAAGAATTAAAAACTTTGAAATAAGTGGTTGCTATTAAAAAATTTGATTCCCAAAGGTGCAGTTGGACTTCCATATAAAGATAACCTAGAAAATCTCTGTCTCCAGGTACACTGCTATTGAACTGTTTCAAAAGGACTCAGTAAAGCTGGACAAGAAAACCAGAGCTCCAGCAGTGAGATCAAAGTTAGTGAATACTACAATGAAACTACACCCCCTTCCCTTTTTTTTTACCTTATAATGGAATTATAAGTCCTATTGGGTTTGTTGTGGTTAACAGAGGCTATTAAGGACACAAGAGGCACACAATTGTCCACAGCTATCCATTCTCATTTCTTAATTAGGTCATTTGAAGTGACAGACTTCACTATGAGTCTTGCTGGGAACCTACCACACGCTGGAAAGTGATTTCAGGGCAATAGTCTGTAGCAGGTGAAGGATGGTAGGAACATGACTAACATAAACCTTGGTGTCTCCTCAAAGCCTACAGCTTTGTCTGAAGGACCCCCTTCTTTTAGTTAACAGATACAACCCCAATATTCCTACGAACCAAGTCACAGTATCAGGCACACCATGCTTTATTTCATGAAATATTTCCATTATGGGATATGCACTTCCCACTTAGGGGCAAAGCAGAAACATCTGCACTGATGTACCCAGAGAAGTCCCCGATGTACTGAACTACAAAACATAGAGTACCTTCCAGCCTTGCCCTCACCCTGATGGCCACATGAATGCAGGCAGTTACGAGGAGATGGCTTTCCTTAGCACTCTAGGTGATGCAATTGCATTTTGTGTTCAACATTTTGAAAGTCATGAGGTGGCATTATTGTGGACTGTCCTGATAGATGTATTTAAAATCAGTGTGTAGGCTGGGAGCTCCTGAGACAGATGTGGTCAGGTGTTAATACATTACTTTTCAGAAGAAACAGGATACACTGCCAGTAAACCTGCGGTCTTATGCAAAAGACACAAATGGTGTGAACAGAGTGGGCAGCATGCAGTCAAGTTTTAAATGTTGGTTACTATCTTTAGTAAAACCAAAAGACATCACTTTTACTGCTGGGGGCTACTAAGGGGAGGTCCACACCTATATGTTACAGCAGTCTAACTAGTGTTGAAATTTCAAGCCAATCCAATTCCCTCAGTGGGCACTTTCACATGGATTTCAAGCAAATTATACTGGTTACAGGTGCAAGCTAAATCATAAGCTGCAATTTAAGTAAGATTAAGTTTGATATAAAGAGCAGTACTTATTTAGCTAAATGAAATTTAAACCACTTTTTAGTCAAGCCAAAGTAAAGGTACATGTAGCATTTTCCTCATTAATTAAAAGTGGGCTATTTTTCTTCTGCTTAGGGACAATACATAAAGCCACACACAAACAGTTCAACTTTGACACAGAGGTACCTCAATGAATCTCAGTTTATTCATAAACTTTCCAAAGGCCTGCACACAGGAGTTGTATTCTTTACAAGATTAGGACATTCTTGAGGATTTAAGTAAGCCAGACCTCCCCTCATATCCCTCTCCTCCAAGCCTACACAACACAACACTGACTGCTTGCATTAAACACCTTCCACCTGGCTGCTGGAGAAAGAGTGCTAAATGTGAGCAGCTGAACAGGGAAATAGAATCAGTAGCAGTATGCAGACAAAGAAGCAGAGACGAAAACGAGAGCCTCAAGGGAAGGTTTAAGGCTAGCTTTCCTTGCTTTACGTTTTTGTTTATCCTGTCTAGCTCATGTCCAGGACAAGCTCTTCAAGGAGTCCATCTGTTACCCTGCCGATGTAGTGGAGGCTCTTGCAATGAGGTCCTTTCTTGTGACTACTCTTCATACCAATTAGTATGACCATAACAGTCCTAGCTGGGATATATAATGGCTGCACCTTTGCCTACACAGATGTAATCAAGACATCTGTGTGAGCTCAACACAGGTCTTAGGTTGCCTAATGCATAGTTTCTGAAGTTTTTTCTCTCCAAGCAGTTAAATATTTCTTGTAGGTGGTCAGTACCAGTTTACTTACTACTAGCTGAGTTACTACTATTGCAATAAATACCAAGGGACACACAAGTCCATGTCCAGAAAACTCTGAGCAACATATGTAGTCAGGTTTCTCCAGTGTGTGGCACATGCTGAAGCTGTGCTGGGCAGGAAAGCACAGTGATGCTGGGCTTGCCTGACAGCCTAACGCCACCGCTTCTGTCTCAGTCCATGACCTCAATCATCACATGCAACTGACTGCAGGATGGCACATCTGGCTTACTGATGTTTGTCATGTGGAGTGAGGACACAGAACAAGGCAGAGATTGTGGCACTGCTCCATGAATGCAAGATACAAGCCTTGCTGGGGTCAGAAGGGGAATGAAAATGAAATACGAGAGTCTTGGGCTCATCCGATGTGACTCACCAGTACTCACTCACCTTTGATACACACCTTCAGACAGTAGTTACACGTTAACCCACAGTAACTGTCTGCACCCAATTGCTCTGATTCACTTTTTTTTTCTGGATCAAAGGGAAACTTCAAAATACACTAAACAGAGTGAGATGTCTGTGTCTCAAAAGACTAGAGGACAGCAGGGTGGTTAAGTGTACACTGCTGGAAGATGGCTAACCTTTTGTTAACAATAGGCACTGCACAGGGGATGTTAGTGGCTCTGCAGTTCTACAGACACCATGTCATAAAGTTTCACCTGCTTCACTTCATTTGCTTACCTAAAACCGGTGTAATCTCTGTAAAACTTAATTCCTTGCCAGTTAACATAAAAATTTAATTGATGATTTGGGTATTGGTAAACAGAAACAAACATTAAAACACCTTTCTTCCCACTTTCCCAGGCTCAGCTTCACTCCAGACACCTCTCCTTCTACCTTGTTTTTGCTGCAGGTTGCACCCAGTCCCTTCTGCGAGGCAATGAGCTGTGCAGGAGGACAGGGTCAGTACACAGTAGTTTATCTCTGCAGCTCCTTCCTTCTCACTCTGTTCCTGTGCTCCACCATGCATCCTGTATGGGCCACAGTCCTTTCAGAGATGTTCCTTCTCTGCTATGGGCTTATCTGCAGGCCATGGTTCCTTCAGGGAAGTACCTGCTCTACCAGAGAGCACCTCTTTCTCCTCTGATTTTGCTATTCCCTCTGTTCTTCCCATCTCTCCTCCATGCTTTTGTTCTCTCTATGTTCCCTCCTTACTGGCACTTTCTGCCTTTTCTTAAACACTTTCACAGAGGTGCCACCAACTTGGCTGATGGGCTCAGCTATGGCCTGCGACGAGTCCCTTGCAAAGACAGTTGGAAGCACCTGTGTCTGACATAGGGCAGTCCCTGGCCTCCTCCCACAGAGACCATACCTGCAGCTCTTCTACAGCCAAAACCTTGACACATCCAATATACACTCTAAGCATTTGTCACCTTAGCACAGAAGTATGCATGTTACAAAATGTCACAATGCATTTCAGCATGCTTAATTTTGAAAGAAGAGTCCACTGAGCTAAATATTTGCTGATCACAGGTCACTCAATTAACATAGAAGGGTATTATGAATTATTTCAGTGCCTAAATATCTACTTTCTATAGGATCAGAGGTTAAGCGATGAATAGGACCACAGGTAAGAAGCCAAATAGATGTACAGATCCACTCACATGCACTACCAAACTTTTATCTTAGACCCGCAGAACGCCTTGTAGAAATTCTTAAATTAGCATATGGGTACAATGTATGCTGACCTAGCATAAGACAAGCTTACAGAAATAATGAGGAATGGCAATGGGCAGTCACACGATCAAATACTTCAGTAATCAGAAAGTCACTTGATTAAGGCTTGAGCTGCTTGGATAGCATTTTGTTTAATGTTCTTATCACCTTCTGTGAAATATAATCAGATTGTTGAGCCAACAGAAAAAACCCACAGGTTTTTATAAAATTATAGGATTTATACAGGGCTAAACAGGGAGGTCTTATTACCATTTACAAATATCTAAAGGGTGGGTGTCAGGAGGTCAGGGCATCCCTTTTTTCTATTGTAGCTAGTAACAGGACAAGGGGTAATGGGATAAAGCTGCAACACAAAAAGTTCCATTTAAATATAAGAAAAAGCTATTTTACTGTGAGGGTGACGGAGCAGTGGAACAGGCTGCCCAGAGGGGTTGTGGAGTCTCCTTCCTTGGAGATCTTCAAGACCCACCTGGACATGTTCCTATGCCACCTGATGTAAGTGAACCTTCTTCTGCAGGGGAGTTGGACTAGATGATCTCTAAAGGTTCCTTCCAACCCCCATTCTATAATTCTATGTATATAGTTCCCTCACACAATTTCTGTCTCTTCCAACCCCTACCATTCGATGATTCTGTGATAAAGGGTTTTAACAGGGTCACCTATAAACTCTCTAAAATTATTGATGACTTGGTAACTGGATTTGTAAAAACAACAAAAGTTTTACTGTCAGTTGCAATTCCAGCATTTTATGGAACTAGTTATCTACCATACTTCACTTTTGTCCCATCCACTTTTATATTTCCTTGCTTGACTGTGTTGCCATTTACCTCTGTAACTGCAACTCCGGCTAATAATGGCAGTAAAATCTGAACATACATCCTTGAATTATTCCAGGTACTATGATGATGACATATTATTTCCACTTTACTTGGGTCAAGATAGTACAATTGCCCAGAATGCATCAGGTTAAAAAGAAGAACTAAAGGAAGACTTTAGTTTATCTTCAAAAAGGAGAAAGCTTTCAGCCACACTTCTTGATAGATTTGTCACAGAAATGGTTTTGCTATTCCCAGTAAAGCAAAAGTAAATTTACAAATATTGGATATTTGATTAACACAAAATGACACCAGGGGATGCAGCTCTTCTGAGAATCTTTTCCTTTTAGGCATGTTAGCAATCTCCAGCATCAAAGTACTGTTCATAGCTAACAACATTAAGAGTTCTTACACTCTAGGTCAATCTTTTTTCAGAGATTGAATCAATACATTGTCAATACCTCTTACAAGCTGTACAATTGCCTGTAAGCCTTCAAGAGAAACTCTTGGCAAATACCACTGCTATTCCCAGAGTCGGGTACAACTCTTTACAGTCTTTCATGAGTAAGTTTGCCTTGTTAACCTAGACACATAGGTTAAGTCAGGGAAAAAAAGCAACCTTATCAAGCATATATTCGTGACGGATTACACTGTTACAAGGAAATTGGACAAGCCCAAGAAAAAAAAAAAATTTAAAGTTGTTTTCAAACTCTTCAGTTCTGAAAGACAAAGACTCAGTATACTTATTATCATATATCTGTTACAAAGTATTTTAGTGTTTTATTGTTATTTACTTTCCCAGATATATTCTTTTAAAGTCCAGTTAAAAAATTACACATATTTATCAATTAGATTATTAAAAAATCCTAGGCACTAATTACCTAGACTTTCTGATATGTTCAGCTTGGAGGTGTACTTTTTCCCCCACAAAGCTCAATTTGTCTTATTTTTAACTAAGCCAAAATTCTATAGTAGCATGGTCCCTTGGTTGTGTCTTTTGGAAGCTAATAATTAAACCTTCCAAGAGTTGTAACAGTTTTGAGAGTCAATACCACTTTCAGTTTCACACCACTTTTAAGTCAATATTAGGGCAAAGAACCTTAATAAGAGCCTCTGAAATTTATTAAAATTCAGCAAGTTTGTTATCAAAGTTTTTGTCTGATAAACCCATGGCTTCCAAATTGATTTTCCCTTGGAAGAAACTTTCTCTTTGTAATTCTGTAATTTCCAGTTATTGCCCACTGTAGACTAACTGTTCATGGCACAGTACTTTCGACGCCCATGTTGACAGACACAGATTGCAGACATCTGCACCACACATTATAACATTGCCACAGGAATTACAGACACAAATGGAGCTTCTCAAGCACATCAAGCTCTGTTGGTCACCCAAACAGTAGAGATTACAGCTAAGCGTCCCAGAAAGCAAGATGCTGAAACATGTCGCCTTTTCCATCTTTGCAGCTGTGTCAAGATAAAATGATTATCTGCAGTCACAGATGCCAGCAAAGGGACACTTTGAAACCTCCTACCTACCTGCTAGGATTTCCAGCATCGATGACCACATCTGATTTCTCGCTCTTTCCATTTTCCAGTGTTACCCAAACTGAAGAACCACTGCAGTTCCTTTACAGCTAAGAAAAGCAAGGGTATCACCTTGTGAAGAGCAGAGGTTAAGTATGTGTTTATTTTTTCTTCTTCAGCCCTGTTATCCCCTACATTACCTCACATTTCACCTCATGAATTCACAACCTATACCTATCGTGGTGTGAGGAATGGCCTCCCTGTGTAGAGAGCAGTTTTGCTCCTGACCTTTCCTCCTGAGACTACAATCAAAACATGGGTCAGCTTCAGAAATATCTTGACCACACATTTACAGCCTGTGAAGTACTTATCAGTGCAGTAAATTGAAGGCAGCAACTGGCAAAACAATAAAGGCAGGAAGAGGCTTGCAGAGACTTAAGTAATGAGAAGCTGGTTGTCTGAGGTGGAGCAAGACAGAGTTAAAAGGACAGAGGAGCAGGACAGAACTTTATCTCCTTTTGCTCATTTGGCTGTTAAGGTGCCTTTTTAATGGAATAATCCTTTGTTTTCCCTCTGATGAATGCAGAAAATGGTTCACATGTAACTGCTATTTCCCCACAGATGTGCTAATAGGTCCCAGAGGAGGAGAAAGACTGGACCAGTTGCTAATGGCCAGGAACCCTTCTCACTCCCTGGTGGCAGTCTCCCGTTCACTTGAGAGCTCAGTTGCTCTTTAAAGGGAGAATGCAAATAAAGTGGAATGCTGGAAAATACTGTCAGACACGTGACAGTAGACAGACCTGCTGTGTGATCCTAGGAACTCATGCAAATAGCTGTCTACGGCACATTCACATGAATCAGGGATGCCTGCCTTGTGCTATGCTACAGTTTTGCATCTGCAGAACTCACCAGTGACTCACAAGTCACAGACAAGCAGGTGTGCAAAAAAAGCTGGTAGAATTAAAACACAGCTTGAAGGTCAGGAGAGCTCCAGCATCTTTCTTGTGAAATTCTGTCAGCAGATGCTGGACTTCAAAATGCCTAATTTCCTTTTATCAAGTTATTTTCTATGACTTCTCCTTGGGAAGATGGGTGAAGCAACGGCAGCTTTGGATATCAAAATGATGCAAAGAAGGTATTTTAAACACACGTATACCGTGTTTCTTAAGCCAGTTCAGAGGTTTTTTAAATAGTAAGCCTCCAACAGAGAAGAGCAGGGAAAAGATTATTTGCTCTATCTAGCATGTCTGACTAGATTTTGTGCTTTTTTTCAGAGGTAACAAAGCAACCGTCAGTCAGCTGACTAACCTTGTTCCCTTAACTAAGCAGTCAACTAAGAAACTCACACTGGTTAGTGTAACCATATGAAGACACACAACAAACCTCTAAAACTTTATGATACAAGAAGCCTACAGAGTACAGTATATGAGAACAGTGTGACTACAGGGGGTTGGACTAGATGATCTCTAAAGGTCCCTTCCAACCCCTACCATTCTATGATTCTATGATTCCTATAGCCAAGTGTCTGGAACAGTGAGTTTTATTAATAACCACATATCTTCCTAACAATAAGACAGTTTGCAGCCAAGTTAAAGGTCTGTTTTAAAAAGAGAGTTATGGCAACACATAAATTTCTCATCAAAAGACTTGAAACACAAACACAAACTCATCTGAAGGTGCTATATAAAAAAATATACAGCAAGACAATTAGAAAAGGAGAAGGAGTGGAGTAAAAACAAATCTATCTCAAAGAAAATAAGAGGAAAGCATCTTACAGCTTCTGCCTTGATAAGTAATAGATTCAACAAGTCACTTTGATCTTTAGTTTGCTAATATTATTTTCGTAGTTAAATATTTATTGTTTTAAAGAATATTTAACACAGGATTGCAGCTGCACAAATATCCCACTTCCACAACAACAGAACACATTGCAGAGACACAAACCTTACCAGAACCCATTGGTTAAATCTGCAGTGCTCATGTCTTAAGGTACAACACTGTAATCCTCTAAAGTTCATGTACTTGCAGTGCAAGCTGATTTTCTGCCTAAAAGAGTGAGCTGTACAAAATCCCAAAGCGTGTACTTTGTCATGCCAAATGTCATGCATGTCATTCAGCATTACTTGAAATGTAACAAGAGCAGTTGCTGTAGAAACAGTTGAGAACCACACAACCAAGTATCTTTTAGGCTGTGTGGATAAACCCCCTTCAGTTAATTAGTAGTATAAAGCCTTTGCAGTGGCTGGTTCAGGCCATCCCAAATACCTGGCACCCTCAAGAGTAACTTGGAAGACACTTAATAAATTCATCCAAGCTTGTTTGCTTTGTATTTATAGAGGAAACTCATAAGTATTTAGTCTTTAGCATGTATTTATCAAAGCAGCTTATCAGAACTTCTTGAAAGGACTGCTTTAATTTCAATAATGATTAAAAAGAAAAAAACAATCCTGTGGCTATGTGGTAAAGCTAATATGAAGTGAAAAAATGGTCAAGGAGGGAGAGGAAATAAAGGGTAAGTGTCAGGACGATCTTGATTTAGAAGCTGAAGTAGAGGCTTAGGGACTTGTTTTGCCTTCCCCAGTATTCATCATTGAAAGACTGACTGCAATTGCAATCACTTGTCAAAACAGCCAACACCTTTTCTAGCTTGCTTACAGGAACAAATTCTATGTCTATAAACACTAGTATACCAGATAACCATGCTCGTCAGAGTTTATACCAAGTTCAAAATCACTATAGTTTAATCAGTGCAAGAACTCGAAAAGGAGCAGATTTTTGAAACACAGACAAAAAGAAAATTACAAAACCATCTCTCCTATTTTGGTTCTGCAAAATGAGCTGAGAACTATATCCTAAAGAAAGATAAGCACCCAAATACCCTCTCCCTTGCAGGGCCTGACTTCAGCAGTGTAATTCTCATCATGATCTTTCATTTCTCACCTCCTCACCCTAGAAGGCAACTGCCTAGAGATTTTAACCTATTTCTGTGTTTTTAGTATTATAGGCCCCAAATGCTCAACAGTAGGCTTTGAGAAGACTATCAGACTCAGCAACATAAAGAAGCTCCCTGCTTAGGTCAGTTCTAAATACTTTTGGGATCTGTATACCAGAAAGTCCTCTGCCTTGCCTGTGTTAGACATTCTCTGGTCACACCTAATGCATCATTCCCATACTAGATACTTGGGCAGCTGTGACACTCAAGCTCTTTATCCAAGATCTCTCCTTTAAGCTGTGAGAGATATAAGATCGAATCTTCCCATTAGCGGAGGGATTGTAAATCTCTCACTGTCTTGGCTGAAACTACAGAGCGGGTCTACCAGCCCCAAGAACATCAATGAAATTCTGTATGAAATGAAATAATGAAGTTTCTTTGGATTTCAGGCAGAAAGCAAGAAAGAATATGAATGTATAATTTAATGGAAGAGCAATCACTCAAAAAGAGGGAAAAAAAAGGTGGAAAAAAAGAAGTTTCTGCTCCAATGACTACTTAAGATAAAAATAAACAGATAGTCATGAGGGCAGGGCCTGGAAACCAAGATTTTTAGGAAGGGTGGCAGCTGTTCCAGGAAGTATGTGTTCATGAATTTGGTAAAGCAGAGCATGAGTAAGCAAGCTAAAGCAGACAAGACATCTTTAGCAGAGGAGATTATTATTAATCTTTTAAGGAAGCTATTTCATGAACAGTGTTGATAAGGCCGGAATGTCATGGCTATTCTGATTTGGATGACAAAAATCACTATATATCCGGACAGAAAGTTGACTCAAGCCCTAGTTCAGCAAAGGTCTTCTGATGTAATTTGTCCCACTGGCAATCAATTACATATTTGCATAAACTGTTTTTTGTTGTTTTTTTTTTCACTTCCCATTAGCAACACCAGAAATTTCCAAGCTAGCTCTGGGTTCAAAATTGGGTCCCTGCAAACTAAATATACCAATGCATGCCATAGGAATCAGCAGCAAGTTTATGGATTAGGTGGACCTAAGTGAATTATGGGTTGTGGATGGAAGTCTACCTGTAGCTATTTCAGATAAAGGAAATTCAAGTCGCTGAGATCAGAGATTAAGATGGAGCAATGTTACATCTTTTTAAAGGCTATAAAAGGAATATAGCATCATGACAGAGAATATGTGCAACCTTGGGTCCTGTCTCAAAGACAGCCTCATCAACATGTTTAGCAAATATGCAAATATACCCAATGTAAGCCACATTCAATCTATTTGGCCATATCAAGTATGACTACTAGCCTCTAAGACTGATTTCTACATTGAAAACCATCAGCCTGTTTCAGGCATTGGGAGCAAAATATGCTTCAAAAAGAATGAAAAAATCTTGTTCCTCTTGGAGATACTGTTCCTGCAAACACTTCCTGCACTTTGAGACTCTCTCAAAGCCCACCTCTACACAGAGTGCAACATCTGTTTCCACATATAGGGGCTGAAATGAGAGGCGGTTTTAGCAGTAGCAGAAGTAGTTGCATATGGAGAAGTATTGATATATATATAACATGTAATATCAATACATATTTGCTACTAGTATGTTAATCTTGGTATGACTTGTGGTAGTTCAAAGCTGAATCACTAATATGAGATTATTAAGATGACATCGTTCTTGTTTGTTAGCAGGAACTAAATATATAAAGTATCTGAACAAGAATAGTTAAGGCTTCACTAATTTTGCACAAGTCATTATGCCTGACAGGTTCTTGAGTTGTTGAAGCCTTCACTCCTTTATTAATGACTCCAAGTCATTAGTAAAAATATGCATAAATCACAGGTGGGAGAGTACAGTGCAGAGAGGGTCAAACCGTTTCAGCTATTTGAGTGTGGTCAGAAGACACTGCAGCAAGGGGAGCAGTTATTCAGAGAAGTGAGACAGCAGATGGCCACCAAAACAACCAAAATAATTCTCAGGGGTAACTGTATTTTCTGCTGAGCTGTAAACATCAGTTGTGTGGGTATTTCCACATGCCCACACTTTGATGCTGACCCCGTACACAATTAGAGGTAAGCTGAACTTTCTGATGAGACCACTCATAAGTCCAGCTCAGCAAATACCTACGTGTTTGCAGGATTAGTTTTTTTATCTAAACTGGACACACCAAGTCTGTTTTGTTGGTATTGACTGTGCTGCAACTGATCTTCTTTTACGTTAATTACAAGAAAAATATTCTCCCCTGCCCCAACACCTCTACCCTGGTGGTCAGGTGGCTTTAAGATCACAGGATCAGAGAATGGTAGGGATTTGAAGGAACCCCCAGAGATCATCTAGTCCAATCTTAATGAAAGAGTACTGCTGCACTGGTCATTCACATCAAATAGAAAGAATGCAGAGAAAAGCAACAAACAGCAAAAAATTGGGAGACCTAAGAATTTGTTTCAGCTTTTTTATTCAAACACTGTGGTATAAGTTATTGCCACTCCTGACATAGAAGAAATGGCCAACATGAAAACATATCTATCAAATTTAAGGGTGAAAAGTGATTATACCACAAATATGTTAATGGAAAACATTCTCTGCAAGTTGTTTAGAATACCTGTACAATGTGCTGTAGCCTGCCCTGGACAGCTTAGGGAAAAAAGAAACTACACAAGTACGTCTTCAGTATTTTCAAAAGTAGTTTCCTCTCTTTATTCATGAACACCCTGGGAGTGGTTCCTCTCTATAATGGCACTTTCAACTAAAGGGAAACTTCATTTAGTTCGTTTCATTTCAAACTGTGGTTACTCTTCAGCTAGATGTTTTGCTATGGAGCAGAAACATACCCATTCAGAGAACTGTAAGGCTGCCCCAATCGTTTCCTCTGAGTAAAGGAACAGGATTTAATAGGAACCTTACAAGAATATTAGTGATATAAGTATGCACTGAACAGAGACAGTAATGGTCATGCTGTTACCAAATCTCCTCTACTATGTAATAAAAAAAAAAATCCAGGATAAACAATTTCTGTTTGGTATTGGACTTTCTGGAGGTGTGTTAATTGAAAATGCAAGGGCTGAGCACCTCCCCAAAGCATGCTGAAATGTAATTTGCGTACTTCATGCATATGCAGGCCTGCCTTGACTTACACAAACATAACAGAGGTGTATATAAAAAAAGCTGAGAGATCAGGATGTTATAAATTAATACAAAAAAGTGGTGGTACAGAAGTTGCATCTTCTGCTGCCCAAGCCCAAAATCAGTGTGTGCCCTGGTGATGTTCTGTGACTGGTGCTGCAGTAACAGATATTGCAGTTGGGATTCATCAGAAAAACCATAAAGTGAGGAGAGCCCTAACAAAAGTGGGCTGGTGATGGATTGAAACAATGAGAACTGAGATTTCTCAAACAAAGAGAGAAACAATGATAATTGTGAATTGAGCCCTTGAGAATTTTGTAATGTTGATCAAGTTTTCTTAATTTAGTGGACAGAGGATTTAAAAGTAAAATTCTGAGTCTTGAATTTCCTTCAAAATAAGATACAATAATGACAGCTGCAAGCTGCAAATAAAGCAGGGTTGTTTAACTTAAATTTTGTGGACTGAAGTGATGAATTATTTTCTTTTATTGTAAATGACCATAATAATCAATAGTGTAGAAACCAAACTTGATTTCTTTGAGACAATACAGTGACCACTGTGATAACATGTTTTCAGACATTATTACCTGAAGGCAGGCTCAGTGGTAAAGCCAGCTAATGTTTACTATGTAATCATCACCAGTTCCCTTTTATATCATGCTTAATTCCCAGGAATGCCCAAGAATAAAGTCAGTTGCACACAAGGCACATATAGCTGGCTCATAGTTCAGCTGATGCAGAGCCATGTGGTTTTACATCAATCTTCTGCACGAACCCTGGCCTAGTGGTTGTGCCAGAGATAGGGAAGAAGAAGGTATAGCAGGAATGGGCTGAGATCCTAACAATTTTCTGGTGGATTTGAGGTTTAACTTAGGTTCAAATCATGGCCATTCAACAGTCCTTTTCATCTGACTGGGCAGTTTTCTTAACAAACGTGAAATCACAGCATCTTCATCACAAATATCAAATACCATATATGGAACAAGCACATTTTTAACCAAAATGAAGAATTCCTACAATTCTGCAGAAAGTTATTCTGGGATCAGAATAAAAACATGAGAGCAGATCAGTAATTTCCTTGCTCCACATTAGATGGAAACCTTGAGAGGCCTGAGGGGCCCCATGGCAGACAAGGTTCCTGAGAGACTAAGGGGTCCTGAGCACAAAGCCATGCACCTCAGGGACCCATAGGCCTGCTGTTTTCATGGCATCTTGTGCCATCTGTGTGGGATGGCTGCACTGTAACCACAGCCTGTCAGTACTTCAGCCCTTGGTTCAAAGGCAGTCTACCCTCAGAGATGCAAACAGGCAGGAAGCCAGGCAGACTTCTGGTTTTGTGAACAATTGAAACTGATTGACTTTTTCCTATCAACTTTCCAGTGTACTGGCAAAGCCATAAACTATGGTTTAAAAAAAAATAAGTCTTCAGGGAGAAATAAAGTTTCTCTTTTGTATGTGAGAAGTCTTTGAATAAGGATTATTGTCCCCATCTTTAGAGGGGGGACACCACATGATTCGATAAACCTACTCTTGGTCTCATTCTGAAATTTAGGGATTTTTACTCAATACACATGTTCCTTAATAGGACTCCACTGATCTCTACCTCTGCCCCTATTTCTCCCTTCCCAAAGCAGCTATCATCCCTAAGTCTCATCACATATCAAACTCCATCACCTATTCCTTTGTTGCCATTCCTTCTAAGTCTTCCACCGAAAAAGCTAATTCATTTCTATGTAAATATTTGATCAAAAGTTCCTTTATATATATCCTATACTCCAATTCTTGTGTTTTAGAGCAAAACTACAAACTATAACAGTTGAAAATTATCAGATGAGGAAATTAATCATTCATGAAGCAAAGAGATCAAAACCGCAAGTATTCAGAAATAAATGGAATTAAAAAATTGGGGATATTTAGGAGACATGCTCCCTGTTTTTAGGGAGTATTTTTTAAATCATCACAATCTAATCATGCATTATTATCCAGAATGACTTAATTATATCCTAATCAGTACATCTTCACTGTCTTCCTGTATTTCTCTGCTTCTACATTCTTCTTTCCAAAAAAATGTCTGCATTCAGACCAAAAAAGTAACCAGTTACAAGCAACTTTCTTCAGATTGGTCACAGTGTTTTGAGGGGGTACCTCCATTGATTGCTTGCATGAGTACTTTTAAGTCAAATACTGAAATTGCTCTATACCCAAGTTGCATCGTTACCTATTCACTAGCTCTATGGAGAAAGGAAAATATGTTCGTCATAAACAATCTCTTCACTCCATCATCCAAGTAAATAAACACCATTTTCTATCCCCAGATAGCATGAGAACAAAACACCGTACCTGTCTTGTTCCCGCAAGAGCAAAAACAACGCTATTGTTAATCACAGGTCAGAAAAATATAGGCATTCTGAGCATGAATGGCTGCCTATCAATGAAGTGACAAAAATACGCCTCACCCTTAAGTGTTTTTACGAAAGGTCTAGGATGAAAATAGGATTGCAGTGGCAGTTTAGGAAAAAAACCAAAACAAAAACAAAAACAGGGAAAATCACTTACTGTACTTGGTTATGCAGAGGTATTCAACACAAACATCACCCTTCCTTGTCCCGCTGCCAAGTGCTAAAGCATGAAATGAGCAGCTGTTTCCTTCAAGCTGGGGCTGTGTGTCTTAACTAGTCACATGCCCCTCCTGATAAATCTCTCTGCTGTGCCAGGAGGTCAGAATCTGAAGATCATTATTCCCCTTATTAGAAAATCCTTTTCACAACAGCAGCCTTTGCTAAAGCATTTGACTGGAACGTGGTGCTATGTGCTCCATAACTACCTCTTTTTTTTTTTTCCTTTTTTTTTTTTTTTTTTTAATGACTAACACCAAAGAGTAGATAAGCACTAATCGACAGCAGCAGGAGCAGGACAAATGGAAAGTTAAACACATCCTTGTTGATTGCTTCAGGTTTGTTTCTGACTTCATGATTTGCTGTGTTTGAATTTAGGAATTTAAACTGTTGGAAAGAAGACAGTTTAAAACACTGTGCCATTTATAGCTTTTAAGACCAGGCTACCCTGTGGGTCATGAAAAATATGTGAAGTATCCTCCTTTTGGGGATTAGTTGTACTTAGGGGGCAACATCACTACCTTTCATGTTTGGATAGTAGAGAGATGAGTGCCTTTTTAATACTGGAGATCATTTAAATTTTGGTATCTAGTATTTTTATAGCACAGATTATGAGGCTGCATTGTGCTAGACATTATCTAGTCAGCCCCTGATAGCCCTTTTGAGGTGAGGACTATCAGTCTAAACAGAGACAACGAAATGGGAAACAAAAGCATCGTTATCCCCATGTTCCTAGATGTAGGACAAATGAAGGAGAAACACTGAAGTCAAGAAATAAACATATTCTGACAGAATTTTCCAGGGTGATATGTAGCCATGTGTTACTGAAATTGAACTGAAACTCTGTGCCAGTTCATTTTAGCTTGGTCACATACTTAAAGTTATTTAGATATTTAATGACAAAGGCATAGTGTCAGTGGGATTTTTGAGAGCAGGATGTAAAACATCATTTTCTGAAATGCTTAATTCCCATCCCACTTACAGGATACACTGTGCCGAAAAGCTGGTAGTACTTTAGGTTGTAAAGACTGACAGGGCACAGGCAATTGCCATACCACAGTATAGAATGTGATAGCGATGTTTTATTGTTTGGTAAACCATCCAGTCTCATTGGATTACAAAAGGGCATTACAGGGCATTTTTATGAAATAGAACCTGCACACACAGTTAGCAATGCAACCGAGATTTGAACAAATTCAAGAAATTTCTCAGAGACAGATAGGTGCCTGTTGTTAAAATCATTAAATTATAATAGCATATCCAGCTGGCACGTTTGTCAGAAATGAAGGGAAGCCTGCAAATCACTGAAGATAAAGGCTGCATCAAAGAAAGGGTATTTTGGGTTGCTTCCTTTGACCTTACCCAGCCCTTCACATTACATAAATTCGCACATGGTTATGAAACCATGCAGCCATCAGGCACAGCCTGGAGCATGGATGAAGCCCTCGTGCTCATTACCCGTGTCTTTAAAGCTGTCTTGTTCCCTGTATTGCAGCAAAACCAGTGGGTTTCCTTGATGAGCTTTCATTGAAAAATCTCCTGAGTTACGTGGACTCTCATGGACATGGACATGGACATGGACATGGACAAGTAAAACTGGACTTGACATAGGTGGATGAGCCACCTTCACTTAACCCAGAAAAGAGACAGCTATTCTGTCTAAGTAATTAACCAGACATGGGTGAACCCAGGACCTGGGCTGTGGTCTAGGAGCTGAAGGTGGACCTTGTCAACAATCTGGGAGGTAAAGTTGCCCCTCATCAGTGGTCTGGGAGGGGAAAGTGCCCTTTGTCACCAGTCTGGGAGAGCAAGGTGTCCCAAGCACTCAAGGCCACAGCTCTGCTGAGAGGCCTCCTACCAGCACCCTGAACCTTTCACTGGTGACACTGCAGGGTCTGGAGCCTAATGTGTCATTGTTTGCTTCTGTGCCCATACCCTGGTAACATATGTAAGCAAATAACCAAGAAGGAAGCATCACTTGAAAGCGTCTTCGGTTTATGGCCGGATAGGCTGGCTCCCCAGGCGGCTACCTCTCTTCCCCTCACCGGTGGCAGGGCAGAGACACGGGTGAGAGTTCAGCCCCCCAGGGAAGGGCACCTCGTTTTCAGGCCCCACAGCAGCACCCAGCGGCCTGAGGCCTCCGGTGCAGCCGCCTCAGACTCTCGCTTTTGAGGGCCTGACATGTAGGTTCCTGCTTGAAACACTCAAAGCAGTCCGTTTTGCCAGGCCTCTGTTCTGCGCTGGTAAGTGAGGTAAGTAGGCAAACTACGAGTGTTTGGTGCAGAAGTGCAGCACCATTTTGTCCCAGTGTGCAGCCAGGCTTAGCAACGTCTACAAGTAGCTCCTCTTGGCCATCCTGGGAGGCTGCATGGAGGAGCAATGCTACCTAAGCTTCCGAATCAGGCATCTAAACAGCGTCCCAGTGTGTGGGGCTCTGTGACCCTGGGGCCATCTGAACTGCTACATAGGCTTGAAACACGGGTACAGGAGATTGTAAAACTATAGAAATAAGCCCAAGAGGAGTGAGTTTATCATCAGGATACTGGTGGGATGACAGTTTCTGAGAGCTCTCCCTGCAGAGCTGAGTTGGAAGCTCCTGCAGAACTTGGCCATGGATGGTTGCTCTCAGACCTATGCTTAAAATATCATGCCTTATTCAGAGAAAGGAGGAAGCTCCCACTGTGCTTTAGGGCATGGCCTATTGAACAAATGAGTTCCCTGATAAATGCCATTTTATTTCCCCGAAAAGGCATTTTCATCTGAGATCAAGGGTAACAGAACTTTATACGCAGCTTTAAAATTAATCCTAAATTTCTTTACAAACATGGTTACAAAATTGCTCCTTTGCTGATACTGAAGAAAATGCAATTGAAATGTGTTCTGCAATAGTCTACCATTCCACAAATACCCTTAATATTACTTTGTCCTTTTTTTCCCCTCCGATTACGCAATATCAATCCCACTCTTTTACATTTATCAAGGCCCTTTAATACCATTGATTAAATAGTGGGCCATTTGAAGTAGCACACAGAACAGAGCCATCACTCTGCATTGAATAATTGCCTTTTTAAATTTGGTAGTCATGCTCCACATAGGAACATAATTTGATGATAATGACTGAATGGCAATATTCCACAAACAACTTGGGATACACTCCTAAAAAGGAAAAAGTGCCTTTGTACTTTCTAAAATGAGTAGACAAAGAAATAATTTTTTATGGCTCAATAAAAAATGCCATAAACTCTGATTGCTATTTAAGTGGGAAAAAGTTTATCGGTTCCTCATGGCAGATGGACAGATTTAAGTCATCGTAAAACAGAACAGAGAAATAATTTGGGTATAATTCCTGAAAGTAAAAGTCTCAAAAATGTTGTGGAGAGTTTCTTCTTTCCCCCCTCCCCCCTTTTCTTTTTTTTAAAGAAATAGTAACATATGAAAAAAATATAAGGTAGCAAATGCAGACACAACAAATATAATGTTGTGTTCTTATGACTATTAGATGGCATCTTCATATGACAAAAGTTTTGCTGTTTGTTACACAACAGTATATTAGTTTCCCTTTCTGCTGAGAAAACAACTCAAGACTGGATTGAAAAGTGTATATTTTTCTTTGTGGACATTGATGCCTAAAAATGTAAGAAATAAACGTAGATTTCTCAGACATGATATGAGAAATTATGAAAAGGAAGAACAAAAAAATGAGTACAGTTAGCACCAAATTGTGATGGAGATGAGTGCATGTAAGGTTAAAATTTTAATGTCATATAGTATGGATAGCTGTTAGAAAAGTTGCAAAGAATTAAAGAATGGAACAGTTGCCCATTTTGGTTCAGTTTGAGGTTAGGGAGTTGTTTGTTGTTACTGATGCTGGATAAATGAATCCAGCGTGTCTCCTTACTTAGGAGACACTGTATTTCATGGCTTGCTTTTAACTATTGTTTCTCTTATCTTTGTAGATCTACTTGTCTGTATCTTGCTTATGTGTCATTTAATTAACTCTAGGTGCATACATTTATAAATCTGTCAGAGACAGACAGTTTATCTCAGCTTTGGTACAGTGCAAAACTTTGGAATGTAGAGTTACTTTCTGAATATGGCACTTATGGACAGCTGCTTTGTGGGTTGCCTGAAAATGCCTTTTTTTGTTAACGCATTCTTCTGGAGTTTATATAACAGGACATAAGACCCTCAGTGAGCATAAATGTCATAAAGATTATACTAACTGCAAATCTATGGTTGTACATTTACTTCCTAAATGCTTGCACCATGGTTTGACTGCAGCCTTTTAGAATACGTGGAATCTATAACTAATCAACAGTGCCTGGTTTGCTGGTCTACCTCACTGCCTCAGATATTATATAGCCTTCCCTATCAGCCAACGTGAATGAAACCAGACCATGGAAGCCTTCACTAGACAGGATGTTTTATAAATACCAAAGTGTGATTAAAAAGTCTGCTATAAATAGTCTCCAACAGCTCTTAATACTAAGTTGCGAGCTCAAGGGCATCTGAAGGACATGATGTAAAGGAAAATTTGCTGAAAATATTGTATATAAGTCTCTCAACCTTACATTACATTACATTAAATCAGTTTTAAACATCTATAGGCTATGTTATGGCCCCAGCAATGTAATTCAGCTCCAAGTTCTTCAATATAAGGCTCTAGGGGGCACAGGAGTACTGCAAGTGCACTGCGTACCTCCCCTTTTATGCCCAAGGATACACCCAATAGTCACGTTACTACTAAGAAAATAACTGAGAAGATAAGGTCATCTCTAGGTGTGACCTTTGAAATCAGTCCTTTCTTTCTATCAGCAACTGTATGTCCTAGGTGGAGTCTATGGCAATGGCTAGAGATAAGGTTGGCATTGCTTTCCACTGGGGGGAAAAAAAAAAAAGCTTTTAAGTAATTTTCAATATATGAGTACATAGTAATTTAAACTGATATTTGATATGCTGTGTACCTGTCTGAAATTTGGAGTTTATGAATTAAGCTAAACTGTCTGATAATTACAGTCTTAGAAACAACAGAGGAAAAAACTCTTGTGCTCTGCTAAATATTTCTTCCAATTATGGCATTGAAAAACAATAACACTTCTAGACTCTGAAGCTTTTGGCACATCAGGTGCAAGCAGTGGGGGATTTTTTTGTTGACCTACTAATCATTCAGCCCAGTTGTAAGCTTCTGACCAATGTTTTAACTTGCTTAGTAGAGATTTGGATGTTTGTCACTGTGGCTGCCGAATTCTTTGAGGATTAAGCTACTCTGCCAACAGTCCATGCCCCCAGTGCTTCTCATGCCACATTCCAAAGGGGCTCCTACCTATCTTTTTGGCCATTTTCCTACCACTTTTGGATGGCTGTTCATTTTCTCCTAAGCATTTGGTCTGCATAGTGGAAAACTGAGAAGCAGTATGCCTGGAATGGAGGTAGAATATGGAGAAGTTGTTACTGGAGTTAGGAGGAGGGGAGTGCAGTGAAGATGCTAAGGTGCAAAAGACGTGGTTAGGAGAGGATAGGATAGGATAGGATAGGATAGGATAGGATAGGATAGGATAGGATAAGATAGGATAGGATTGATTATTTTGGTTGGAAGGGACCTACAATGATCATCTAGTTCAACTGTGATGTGCAGATATGCAAGAGTAAATTAAAGAGGATCCAGGAAGTAGAAATGGGAGGTGGAAGGATGAAGTTTGATAAGGATAGGCTGTATGAGAGTGGTGAGTGACCAAATCTCGTAAGGCATCCTACAGTACTACTAGTACAGTACTAGTGGCTCTCCTTTCCTTTTCCTTCTTTCCTCTTGATGTTCTGCTTAGAATCAGTACTCTGCTTTGTGGAAATGCTGTGTACTCACAGCTGTAAGTTGATGTAATTGTGCCTTAACCTGTGTAATATTTTTTCTGAAGGCTTCTTTAAGAATTGTATTTGGTATTGCTTTTTTGTTGTTGCAGGACATGTTTTTAAATGGAAACAACTTGTTGAAAGTCTGCAGTGTAAATTGTGCTCTAATTGGGTGTTGCAGTGGAGAGACGGTGGTGGAATAGCGAGATACTCATTTTTAGAGATTACAAATTAGGCATGAAAAATAGGGGATGGTCTATATCTTTCTGTACCTTTGGTCCTCAGATTTAGAAAGGCAATGACAATAACTAATGAAAAACTCAAACCTATTCAAACAAAACCCAAATCCAGAAAATTAACTCTCCTCCTCCCTTATTCTCTCCCTCCCTAAGCCCACAGTATGCACAGAGAAGCTGTCAATTTATAGTTCCTTCCTTATATCAGTGTATGTAAGAAATTTTAATTAACTTTAATTTAATTATTAATTTTAATTTAATTGTTACTCTTACTGTAAGATTATAATGTGTTTATTTCCAGTTCATTTTACCTGGTTCTGTTTCACAGAGAAAGGTCATAATTATTGGTTTTAATTTTGTTTTGTTGCAGGACATGTTTTTAAGTGGAAAAGTGAAAAGTCTGCAGTGTAAATTGTGCACTAACTGTCTGTTACAGAGAAGAGATTGTGGTAAAATGGGAGTCTTTTAAAACCAAGATCCTCAATATTTTTTCATTATTTTAGCTGCGATAATGAATTACTCTTTTATCCAGTGTATTGTCTTCAGACATGGAATTGCATCTCCTGTTTTCCAGTCAAGGTGTGTAGATAGATCAGGATGAGGAATTCTCGATGTCTTGAAAAGCATCAACACTATGCAGCATGAGGCATTTCAGTTTCAAATTTCTCAATGATTTCAGCAACTAGTTGTTTGATGATGAGATTGCCTGCTGTCTATGAGTTTATCCACAATGTTTCTCAGTGCTGAGACTTCCATTTTTACAAAAGCAACAGGAGTTCATAAAATAGCTGATCCAAAGCATCTAAGAGATGAATATGTATTTATTTCTTATATTGTCAGTTATTGAAATGAAATTTGTTTGTTTTAGAAAGACTTGTTAGAAAGAGTGTGTTCCTTTTAGAAACAATTAAGTTTTCTCTTGTAATTCTTGAAGAACAGAGATGGACTGACAAAGTAATTTGTTCTATGCTGTGAAAGCTAAAGGTTAGCGGTACTGCCTTTACCAAGGGATAAGGTGAAATTGGGCCATGTAGTCAAAGCTGGTGATAAGGGCCTCTTCTGTAGCAATAACAATATAGTCAAGATTGTTTAAAAAACCCAACAGAACAAAGTGACAAAAATGCTTTGCTGTCTATTACCGACTAAACTGAATAATTATATTCCATGGGGTGAGTACGTTCATTTCACAGATAGAGTGTAAAGAGCATGTATAATTCTAGACCTGGATGTCCAATGACAGGACAAGGGACAATGGGTATATGCTGGTATAAGAGGTTCCAAAGAAATACAAGGAAGAATTTCTTCACTAAGCACAAAACCACTTCTGTTATAAAGGGTGTTTTTTCCAATACTACCTGGGTTGTTCAGAAGCTGAAAACTTCTGAAGAGACTTGAGGTTTTTAAAGAGATTTGTTTTGTATGTTTCTCCAGCCATCCTTGTGAATGACGTGCTGAGCAAGGATGAGGCATTGCTGTGATGTTGAATCTAGAGTGGCTCACAGAGCTCTTCATTAGGTCCTCTCTTATACATGAGGTGGAATGATAGTTACTCAAAACATTTTCAAGTCAGGGATTGTATGTTTTATAATGCATTTATATCTGTTTTACAGAAAGTACCTAGCTTTCTAGGACTTCTGTGTTTTATTTGTCTCTCATTGTAAGTTTCATCTGTTTTGTTAATTTTGATGTACCTGTTGCCATCACTGATGCCACAGTGGTTCTTGGTTCAGTAAGTCAGTCTGTTCTCAGTGAGTCAGTGTGAGGTAGTACTGTGTATGTGAGTATCATCCTGAAGCAATACATCCCACCTTGCAACTTGATGTAGTCCATTTGCATCAATTTCACAAGAGTGGAAACAATGAAGTCTAGTAACAGACCCAGAAAAGCGCAAAACTCCAAACCCGTTTCCTTCCTTTCCCTAGAAAAAAACCTAAACAATGATTTTTTAGCAGTCTCTGTCAAAATATTAAAAAATAATGCAGCGCTCCTTTGTAAACAACAGCACTTTCAGCTGTTGCTGTAAAACGAGGCATGGATCACAAATGCCTACCATGGTAGAACAAGCAAGCGGGGTTTTCACCAATTCCAATACACAACACATTCATCAGTCAGACTATATTACCCAGCAGCCTGTCTGAGCTCTGTTGCATTGTATGCAAACATCTTGGGGTTCATGCTCCTGAACTTACTGTAAGAAGAGTGAATTTGGATCCGTGTTTGCCTTCTGTGTACTCTATGAAGTACCTAGTTCAAAGACAAGTGAGAGGCTATTGCTTCCGTGCTCATTACTTGTGAGGAGATTTACTTATTATAGTCACAAAACTTAGTAGTTTTGTAAGCCAGAAGTCTGTGTGGCCAAAGTCTCTTTTTCTGTTGTTAATATTCCAGTTTCATGTCTCTTAATGAGGACACTATCCTGCCTTTTTGTCTTAGTTCTGCTTTTAATGATTGCTTAAGTTACTTACCTTCCTACTCTAATAAAATAGATGTGGATGAATAGCACAGAACTAGAATGGCATGATGTACTGTGTCCAGAATTCCATATAGGCGGTATTGCAGGACAAAACCACAGCCTAGTATGAAGGCAGTTTGGACATTCCTTGTTTTAAGAGAGAAAGAAGACACTAGCCATAACTGGGAGGAAGGTGACTGAGAAGGGTCATTGAAGAGATGGCATCCAGTGCAGAAATAAGAGCAAATTGCTGAAATGAGGTTAAAGAAGAGCTGAGGAGTGAAACGTGGTGTGTGTCTGCTTTTTTTTTCCTGCTGGCAAGAGTTGGTACAGATTTCTCCTTCCCCTAACCACTCTACTTCCCAGGAAGTACTGTGCTAAGTGACAAGGAGGCTGTCAACCCTGAAACTCAGTGCAAATAGAAAGAAGATAAAGACAAGAACGCTTCTCAAAGCTCACATGACTTTTTTGTGCTAACTGAAGATCTGAAGATGCCTGTATGGTTACTGAACTCGTAGGCTCCTTGGAAGAGTCTTTAGCCACTGTATCCTAGTGTATTTTTGATTAAATTTTGCTATGAACAAGCAGTGGTAATATTATAAAGTGGAGTTTTACTTTGTTCTAGGCATTCTGTGAATACAGTCACGGGCTATATATATCATCTGTCTTCAGAGTTTTTAGGCTTTTAGTCTTGTAAAGCACAGGCCATCTCATTTCACTAGCTTTGTTTTCAAAGAAGCCCTGGAGGCTATACATTCCAACTCCTGTGCTCTGCTGCAGTGTTAAGAGATCTTTTGTAGTTAAAGCATCTTTGAATCCTGGGAACAGAATATGAATTGTTTGCAAGGTAGACTTGTACTCTTCGACAGTCTTTCTTGTTCTCTCCCTCTTTGTTTTTTATTGTGATCCATGTTGTGTCTTTCCACAGAAATGTTCCACTGTTGTGTCTTCATGTAATCTAAACCCTGATTTTACTGATGCTTGTAAAGGAGGCCCCAGGTCAAGTCTTCCCCTTTTGTCTTGTCTGTTCAAATAACAAGCCTTTTTAAACTGCCTGTGTGTTCAAGTGATGATGAGAGATTTGCCAATTTAATTTCCACTCCATGTCTCCATTTGGTTAACAGTTCCATGTCACATCTGCTTCTGAACAGTGGCTCCTTATTTTGTACCCCATTTTGTGGGAAATGAGAGAACCAAAGGCAAAAAATATAGCTGCACTTTGGCATGAAAACTGACTTATAAAACAACTTTTTCATTCATCCTTGCTTATGCAACAGTAATTCTCTAGTCCACTAGAAGAGTGGGAAAGCATAGTAAATTTAATGGCTTTTTCTGATAGCCCATAAACTTCTGGGAGAAACAGTTCATCTTCGGTGCACACATTTTCCTTTACCCTTATACAGTAAGCTGGTATAAAGCCTGTGCCACTTTTAATTCCTGTTTGAGCTAAGGTTTTGTGTCAGCTTGGACAATTCTCACTCTAGTGGTTCCAACTACTCTTGCATGCAGAACATCATGATCTTCCCATTAAACTTTTCTCTTGAACGTACTACATCCATATGTTCTGTTGTAAGCTGGCAAGCTTTTGGGTTTCTGACAAGAGAATGGTAAAATTAGCATGCTATGTTTGAGTCAGACTAGATGATCTAATGACTCTGCTTGGCTTTAAATTTTATCAGTCTGTTGAAATAATTTTGCTTGAAATCAATGGGACTACTCATATGCTTAAATCTAAGCACCTGTATAAACATCTGCACGAGTCAGGATGTTATTTAACACATAGTTATAAGCTGGCTTTTTGGACATTATCAAAGAAGTTATTTTTTAGCACTGACATTTCTGTTACAAATGTTGAGCTGCTGCTTCTCTTTGAAGAACATTTTTGATGCTGTTCAATATTGAATTTTGATTTCTTAATGTGTTTTATCTTGTTTTTTGTTTTTTTTTAAGTTCCCTCTCCCCCAGTTTTGATTTTTGAGTGAGGCTACTGTAGACTGTACATGCATTCTCTAAAAACCTTACTTTGGCTGCCCCAAACAGATACACTGCTACTTCCCCCCACTGTAATGTTAGCAGGCTTGGCTGTGACTTGGAGCACAAAGGTCCCTTGTAAGATCACCTGGTATAGTGGAGTAGGGGCTTAGGGGGAAATTAAGATACTTAGACTGGAGCAATTGCATGAGGAATAATAAATCCTACTAAACCTGAGCTAGCTTTTCATGAAAGCATGGCATGGTTTGTCTGTCACCCAAAGGGCATTATTTGTTAAGTCATATGAATTTTCTTTAAGTCAGTCAGCTTTCCTGGAACCAGAAACCCCACGCTGCCCACACACCCATAACAGCTGACTGAAGTATTTATTTGACAACTTTAGTCTTCTTTACTTCTCCCAGCAAAATAATGGCAGGGTAGGAAGCATGTGAACCTCCACTTCCTTCTGGTATATCAGATTCGCCCGTTTCATTTTTAGCTTGGCCTCTTAATAGTTGCAACACTCCGAAGTGTTTGTATACAAAGAATCTCCTGCAGAGTAGTTAGACTCTACCAGGCAGTAAGATTTTACAAGGTGCTGGGGCATAAATTTCAGTCTAAGACCTACTGGAATGATTGTATCTTCAGGACAAAACTCTCAGTTTGCAAACTTTGAACTCACGAAATTGTGAATGCTTGAAGTTTTGAAACAGATCTTTTTATATGTGTAACTTTTTTTCCCCCTAAACCTACTTCTGCATTTATATGAGTGTGAAAGGCAATCTCTGTTTTTTAAACTGGAGCTACTAATACTTCCAGTTACAAAGATGAGCTTCAAAACACTGGCCTTAGAAATTACTGTTAGGTTTTCTGTCTTCAAGAACCTAAGTTTGCTTTTTTTTTTTCCTTAGACAATCTGTCTTATTTGAAAACAGCACAGTACGTTTTGAGCACTGCCAGACATAATGGTGACACGTTTTCCCTAGATGCTAAAATGGGAGAAGAGTTTGAGGAAAGATTGAGCTGCTGCCATGTTCCTCATACAGCATTCTATAAGAAACAGAAACTAGTTGAGTAGCCACTGGTTGTCCTTGTCTTCAGAAGAAAAACCTCTGTTCTGAATGCTGTGAGCAACTGTCTTAGGTTTACATCTATGCCTCTCACCAGAATTTGTTCTGTTAATTATTTGTTAAGGATATTAATTTATTAAATGTGAATTTATGAATTAGGCAATTTCGAAGTACCATCTAGAATATCTTTTCCATAGATAAATGCCAAAGTTCATCGGTGCACTGTTTTATGACCTCTTCCTGTATAATTGCATTGTAACTGGCTGATTTGCAAATGATCTTCTCCTTATAGCTAAGCAATAGTCTCTGTTTTGCTACACTCATGCAGTGGTACTGAGCTGTAAAATAATGTTGTGGTGAGTGCTGCAGACTTGAATAAATCTAAATGATCCGGTGTTTGCTGTTCAGTTGTATTCTAATAGCTGTGCAACTGACATCACATGGAAACGATCGCATTTGTTTAACAGCAATGTTTCTTTGCTTGGGTGAGCAAGTTTGCCTCCCCTCTCTCCATCTTGTGAGTTTTACAAAAGCTTATGTAGTATAAGGATGGTTACACAGTTTAATATTACATTTTTAAATTACAACCCTTTTTTGGTTTCTGCTCACTTTTTGTGCAGAGGAGCCATTTACTGAAACTGAAAGCAAGGAAGGTTACCTGAATGAGAGCATGTTACGCTGGTTACTCAAACGGCAATCTAAAGAGCTTTCTCTTGCAAATATCTGTACAGCCTTCTATTTTTACTCTCATTACAGGTGTTTTGTTCTTCACAAGACGAGGCTTATAACCTCTAGGACATGAGAATTACAGTAAAGAATTAAATAGTTTGACATTAGACAAAGAAAAGCCTGATCCTTTCTATGACCATTGACTAACATCTGCTTTGTTGGAATTGCTGCTTGGCACCTCCCTGGATCAGATTTTCAGCAGACCGCTGCTGTTTACAATTGTCCTATCGCAGCTTTTCACCTACAGGGATGACATCCTGCCTTGCTATCTCCACAATAACAGACTCTGAACATAATAGCATCCTACAGGGATAATAGTAGAATAACAACACATCACACTTCCTTTTTAGTCACCAGCAACTTTTTTTGATAAATCACTACCTCCAAGGAACATCTGAATAATAAATGAATAATAATCTGAACGGCATACTCATAGAGGTAATGTGTTAACACAAGTGAGACTAATACAGAGGTTATTCTCATAGGTTTTTTGAAGAAGATGAAAATTGGAAGATGAAATCCTGCATCTAGTATTCTACAGCTTCTGTCCCCTGCCTCCAAAACACAACAGTGTTTCCTTTGTTAGCAGAGCATACGTGTTGGAAGGACATGTTGGAAATCAAAGAAATCATTCACAATCTTAAAATAACTTTTCAGTTTTCCCACTTAAAAGTATGTCTTTTTTATGCTAACTCAATTAATTAATATATAGTCTGGTAGGTCTTTGGATGGAGCTTTTTCTGCATGCAATTAGGATAGTATAACTGTCAACAATTTTCCACTCACATTCTACTGTCAATTTAAATTAGAACTCAGAATGAAAACTACATGGTATTGCAATGCAAAACCACAATCAATAGTATATACAGATGTCTTTGTATAGTGTATTTTATGTAGTCACATGTGCAGACATATACATACATACACACACACACACACACACACATATATTATCTGACATGATATATTATTAAAACTGTGGAAACTTTCAGGTCCTTTAACTTTGGCTAAGTTCCTACCTTCAAATGTATCTCATAAGACTAAATTATCACAAAACTTCAATTATAAATGACAACCATTTTGACATGTTGATTATTTTACATATCTACATATATTACATATACTTCTTCCTCCCTCTCTCTTTAACCTAAGGCAGAGCTGACTTCATTATTTTTCTTTGGGGCACATAGTTACCATCAACACTTCTGTAGAACTTAATCGCAGGTTATAAAATGAACACAACACATCTGAGGAAAACAGCAAATTTATCTCATGGATATATGGCAAAGGTTTCCTTTACTTAAGGAAAGTTGTGAAGAACCTCTAACTGGGTTCAGATTTCTTTATCTGAAAATCAGACATCCTGCCAACCTTTATCTAAAAATCAGATACAAAGTTCATTCTGTTTTCATTTATCAGTCTGGCCACATCTGAAAAAGATATGGGGAATGCAGCAAGCAAAAATGCCAGGAGGAGACACTTACCTTAATTTGAGAGGTACCTAACTTTCAGCACACTCCTTTTTTTAAAGACTTCTCACAGTGTTGAGATGCTGAGATTCCTGTACATGACTCTCACACTCAGCAGCCCTGGCAGGGCCCTGGAGAGACTGAAGCCAGATTATGCTCTGTTCACTCCCAACAGCTTCACTGAGGCTGAGGCTCTTTTGTGCTCAATTAGTTCTAGATTGTTTGGCTAAATGGCAGCCACACTTCCTTCTATTCTTTCCCAACTTAGTTTTCCTGCCTCCAGTGGTGCTTTTTCCTTTCTTTGGGCTATAAATAGTCCTGCCACAACACAGTCTGCAGCAGCAAGGAAGGCAGGAAATGCATTTAAACAAAGGAAAGATTTTAGATTCCCCCCCCCCCCCAACCAATATAAGTAAAAGAATTTGATAAAGATTGTTCTCCAGACACAGCTGTCTTGCATGAGGACAACACTTGTTCAAAAGTGAGCTAGGATGTCCTCTTTTGTACTTTACCAAAAAAATGCAGCAGTAGGCCTTTTGACCTTAGCCTCTTGAGTAATTATCACTTCCATTAAGTAATTATTTTTGAGTAAATCTTTTGAATTGTTTGAAACTAGAGAGCTGGAACAACGATTTTCTTTGGTTTGTAAAAGAGTACAAAGATGGCTAACATTTTAGGATGGTAAAATATATGTTATAGGAGGTGCAGATCTTGCATGCTGAAGAATGATGTTCAAAGTCTGTGAATCATTGTTTCATCTGAGTCCTTGCTTCCTCAATGATACTTATCCTGCAGCTTGAAGACAGAGGCTAAGATGTTGGAAGTGTTTAAGCAAACTAAGTGTATTTACGTGCAAGGAAACAATTGTTCATGTACTCAGTGAGGAGAGGTGTGCAGCTATAGCTCTTTGATAGCAACTATGTTAAAAGCCTCAAATAGTTTTATGAATGAATTTGAGATAAAGAATTATTTTTGTGGGCTCTGAGACAGGTGTTTTGATCAGAAGCTTTCAAATTTTAATCATTTTCAGCTTGATGATTTTAAAAATACACCAAGCTTGTAAGGCTCTGTCAGGCTTAAAAAAAACCCAAAACTCAAACTAACCTTTTTCATGTTATACTCAAGTAAAGTTAAAATATAGTACTGTACTTACCTGTCTCTTTATCTGTTCTCTCTGTTCCCTCTTTTTCTGGTCCCTGAGCATGCCTTTCCTTCAATATATACAAATTAGGTAAATTGCAGTAAAAAAGCTTTCTGCTGGTGTTCACGGTGGTAGTTTAGCAGTGTATTTATTGAAGATTATAATGCATAGTTTGCGATTGGTGATTATTTTGATGGGAAGGTAGAGACTTGAAAGATGGATATTGCTATGTGGACAAGTAATTTTTCTTCTGTTTAAGATTTGCATGTGAGACACATAGCAGTCCTGCTGAAAGGGGTGAGAATTAAAGACCTGTGGCATTTGAGGAATTTTAAAAATGTTAAACCCATTGTTTCATTTATGTTATGTTGGTAATGATCATGACTGTTAGCTAGTATGGTGTTTTATGTATGAATTTGAAAATCTGGTCTAGCTTTAGGTAGCCTACATGATGCCAGAGCAGTTGTTGTAAAAATCAAATGCATTTTGGAGCCTTGTGTCCAGTTCTGGGCTCCCCAGCTCAAAAGAGACAGGAAACTTCTGGAGAGTCCAGCACAGGGCCACCAAGATGATCAGGGGACTGGAACATCTTCCTAGTGAGGAAAGGCTGCGGGAACTGGGGCTGTTTAGTCTGGAGAAGAGGAAACTGAGGGGGAATCTCATTAATATTTACAAATGTCTAAATGGTGAGTGTCAGGAGGTTGGGGCATTCCTTTTCTCTGTGATATCTGACAACAGGAAATGGGATGAAGCTGGAACACAAAAAGTTCCATTTAAACATAAGAAAAAACTATTTCACTGTTCAGATAAGAGAGTCCTGGCACAGGCTGCC
The DNA here is from genome assembly GCA_013401255.1 of Urocolius indicus. Classification (NCBI taxonomy): domain Eukaryota; kingdom Metazoa; phylum Chordata; class Aves; order Coliiformes; family Coliidae; genus Urocolius; species Urocolius indicus. Next base: position 143,126 of record WBNH01001431.1, read on the forward strand.
CAGGGAAGGTGTGGAGTCTCCTTCTCTGGAGGTCTTCACAACCCTCCTGGATGCATTCGGACAAAGAGGAATATGATTCTTTGTAACGAAGAGTGAATCAAATACTGACTTCGGCTGAAGCACAAAACCGGTTTTAGCTGAGAAGATTTTTGTCTTGGAGATAATTGGAGCCAAGCTGCAGTCTTTCTGTCTCTTTCAAATCTTAGACCAAGGCTGAACCACTGGCAATGTGCAAAAGCTGATTGAATTCATTACTATGTAACAGAGGCGGAATAGGCCTTACTAACCCTGTTGCTGTGAAGTTGATCACAATATAACAGACTGAAATGCAAAGCTGCTTAGCAGTACTTCACTTGTGCATAATTTATTCAAATGTAGTTTAGTTTAAACCTTAAATCTGCTCAACGAATTGCTAGTGGTTACAGACTTGAATTTGCATCACACATTCTCTGTGTGCTGTGGTGCAATCAGCACCAAACACTGCCAGAGCCCTGGAGAGGCTTAGTCTTTAATAGTTGATTGCCTTGTGTCAGCCAGTGGTGCTCAATTGCAGGTGAGCCTGCTTGCACCGATTTTGCTAGCAGCCTTGTTTTCAAACACACCCATCTTTTCTCAATGTAATTCAAAACTTCTCCAGACATTAAAAGTAGAATGACAGTTTAAAGCAGGATTTCTCTCTCTGGTTGTGTAGACTCCCTGGGCCACATTGCTATGCTGAAACCAGCCACCATCAAGTTCTTGTCGTTCCAACATTCTCACCCAGTATTAAAACTTTTTCACTCCCGCTTTAACCTTGCAATCCTGAGGAGGGTGTTTCCCGAGTTTTGACTTGAGGGTTTCCTTTGGGAATACATCAGGTTGTTGGTAGAGCCACAAGAGAGCCAGGAGCAGAGTGAGAAAGAGTTGCTGAGGCCAGATTAGTTTTTTCTGTGTCAAAGCAAGAGAGACCTATTTTCTCTGAGAGCCCCATTTTTATTCATCTCTCTTATGCATTAGCCTTTTGGACAAACAATGTCTCTGTGAGCAGATGCAGAGTAACAGAATTTGAGGGGATATTTTTGGTCCTGTGGAATTCAAAGCACCTTGTCTTCACAGTTCATTTACACTCAGTGCCCTGAAAATACATGCGTGTATGCCTGTGTTAAGGATGTAAGCAAACTCTTTTCAGTGAGTTCTAGTGTGTGGTCCGCTTGTTCATGTAAGGAGAATCGTGAATTCTTCACCACAGAAAACTTAGAATGAGCTGTTCAGTGGCAGCATGACAAAACCACTGCTTTTTGCTGAGTACTTCAAAGGAGCTTCACACAAATAATTTTGACACAAAACACGACTGTAGATACTTTGCCATGGTTTACCTGCCTAGTGCTAATTACTGACTTAGTTCTGGCTCTGCATCTGGATTTTCACAATTAGCATGGTAAAAATGGTTTCCAAATTCCTATGAAATTTGTATATTGAAGCTCTACAGAATGCCTTCCAAAATAAAAAGCTAAACTTCTTAATGCAGATGGTCTTTCTGGATCGCAGTGCAGGCTGTGGGCCAGATCCCTAGCTTCTGCAAATTGGTGTTGCTTCATCAGGTTCAGTGGAGCGGCAATAATTTGAGCTGTCTGGGGAAGCTGGCCAATTGGCTTTAATGGATCTGTACCAGTTTATAGCAGCTGAGGAGCTGTGAGTTTAGGGCCTTTCTAATTGTGGCTTAGGTTCACTGCATAGAAAATGTATTGTTTTCCTTCCCTCCGTCCCTCAAGCAGATCATCAACGTGTAGAAATATCCCAACAGCTCTGCAGCTTACAGCCATGGGGCAAACTGAGGAACAGTTCATTGGGATCTTATAAAAAGCCTACAGGGAAAACCACAGGTCAGACTCAAGCTGTGAGTCAACATCTACATGGAAGATAATGTGCTGGTTGTCTGTCCCATATTTCTGGCCTCATGAGGTTAGCACAGTCGTAGTCTGTAATCTCCCTTATGCCACAAACTATTTGTGTGTGATTTAGATTGGGGATGTGCTAATGGAGGGAGAAAACAAATAGAAGTCTAATTTGTTTTTCACCTTCTTTCTTACCAAACCACAATGTATAATTTAAAATCTGTACCTGAAATGCCACAACCTCCCTGGGAAGCCTGTGCCAGGGCTCCCTCACCCTCACAGGAAGGATTTTTTTTTCCTTGTGTCTAAGTGGATTTTTTAATGTTCCAGCTTATGTCCATTACTCCTTGTCCCGTCATTACACACTACAGAAAAAAGTGTCATCTCATCCTCCTGACATCCACACTTTGCAGGTGATGATGAGTTCTCTCCTCAGTCTTCTCTTTTCCAGGGTAAACAGCCCCAGTTCCCACAGTCTTTCCTTTTAAGAAAGATGTTCCAGTCCTTTGATCATCTGGGTGGGCTCTCCCCAGAAGTTCTCTGTCTCTCTTGTGCTGGGGAGTTCAGAACTGGACACAGGACTCCAGATGAGGCTTCACCAGGGCAGAGTAGAATCCCTCTCTGCCGAGATGCTCTCCATCAGGTCACTCCCAGCCTGTACTGGTGCATGGGGTTGTTCCTTCCAAGGTTCAGGACTCTGCACTTGCCTTTGTTGAACCTCATGAGGTTCCTCTCTGCCCAGCTCTCAAGACGGTCAAGATCTCATGCATTAACCTTGATGGCATTATAATCATAGAATCACAGAATGGTGGGGGTTGGAAGGGACCTTTAGAGGTCATCTAGTCCAACCCCCCTGCAGAAGCAGGTCCACCTAGATCAGGTTGCATAGGAACGTGTCCAGGCGGGTCTTGAAGACCTCAAAGGAAAGAGACTCCACACCCTCCCTGGGCAGCCTGTGCCAGGGCTCCCTCACCTGAACAGTGAAATAGTTTTTTCTTATGTTTAAATGAAACTTTTTGTGTTCCAGCTTCATCTCATTACCCCTTGTCCTGTTGAATGTCCTTGTCCTGTTGGGATGCCCCAATCTCCTGACACCCACCATTTAGATATTTGTAAATATTAATAAGATCCCCCTTCATAGTGAAGTTTAAATTTAAAGCTTCATTTCAAAAACGTTAAAATTATTAAGGCCCAAACCTTCTGTATGTCTCCATCTTTTCACTGGGATTGATTTCTGTTCAACCAACCAGGAGTTCAAAGATTTTAGGAACGTGATGATAGCAGGAAACATTATCTCCATGGAAATGATGAGGAAATAATGTAACTTGCTGAAAGTCTCACAGGAAATAATATTTTTCTCTGGGAAGCTTATTCTGTTCTGTTTTGGTTTTCTGCTTCCCACTCCTTGTATTTTACTTGTCTCTTATTCCTTTTTCAGTCACGCCTTTGTATTCAAGGCTCTTTACGTTCTACTTCTGTCCTGCTTGGGATGTGTGTAATTTAGTCTAGTGGAGTTGATCTTTGCTTCCAGACAGCTCACAATTTCATCTTGTGTTCCCACTTGTCAAATTTTCATGCAAGCACCCTTGTGTTTCTTCCCCCACTTGGTGAGAAGCTGATATAAACAACTGCAATGTTACTTCACTGTTCTGCAAAACTCTCCTTTTTCCCACTGTTTTTCAAAATGTCAGTGCTTGCTGCAGGGTGGCTGGTGGTGTTTTGTTCCAGGAGGGTAAAAGGGACTACTTAAAATTTCAACAGGTTCTTGAATGGTCAGAAATTATCTCCAACAATTCCTTCTTCTGGTGCTACCCATCTTTGTGGGTGGCTTCTCTGCTCTCCTAGCTGTTCAGGATGCCATGTTAGAAGCCCTCATTCCTGACTGCATCCCTTGTTCATACAGAGTGGGCAGCTGCTCTCACTATTACTAGCATTATCTCATTGCTTCCTTGTGTACTTTTCCCACCTGCATCCATCTTATTCCCTCATTTTATATCTCTGTTGAGAGTCTTTTTACAGCACTTGGCACAATGTGGTGCCCATTTTTGACTCCCATGCGCTATGACTCAAAAGCATCAGTAACGGATAAAGACCTCAAGCATTCTAATCCTGCACTTCAGCCATTAGTTGTTTGATCTCAAATGCCCACTTTTTCTACTCTTGTATTTATTTTTAATGTGCGTCTTTTAGAATTGAAGTTTCCAAGAAAAACAGCGAGAAAACATATAGCAGTGACAAATTGTTTCTCCCTCTGTGTATAATATACTAAAAAAAGAGCAATAATATGATCTACAGGTAATGCATCTCCAGCAAAAAGCTTTCCCTACAGGAATCAGTAACTTTTTCATGTTTGCTGGAAGCTGGGTGCCCATCTACTTGTCCCTCATAGTCAGGTATAAATTAGGAAAGAAAATATTAAAAAATGGCTAAACTCCATCAGCTTTTTGTTAGGCTGATTGAGTTAGGACCTCATTTACACTAGTTTCCCAGTTTTTACTTGCCTTTCCTTCATTGGCCAAGTAGGTTACTTCCACATATGTGTGTGAATTTACCCTCCTGTAGTTTGCTTTGCCGTTATTCTGAGGGGCTTCTGTTTGCTGACCAAACATTTCTGAATTTCAAGGTGTTGATTTTCTGTATCTGGCTGAAGAAGGGAGGCAGCCTGAGTCGTGCTAAACACTTGTGGAAGACACTGTGGTCCAACCCCTTTTGCTGTCATTCAGGGTAGGGCAGTGTGTACTAAATAGCTTTTTAGGGTATGGCTGCACAGGTCTCTGTTGGAATACATACTGACAAATGGAAGACATACTGACATACTGGAAGACATACTGACAAATGTGGGCTCTTCTGCTGGAGCAGTGAATCAAACAACATAAACCACAGCAGAACACAGGCCCCTTTTGTGACACATGCACTGGGAAAGAAGGCGACCCGTTTGCCCTGCCACAAAGTGACAACTCTTCAGTACTAAATCTCTGTCGCCTGCACCTGTCTTGAGAGCAGCTGAAATCTCCGCTTCCAAAAGGAAGAGGAAGAGTTGCTCCTTCACAGTTCCTGTCAGGCGCTCTGATAGCGTGTCACCTCCTGGCAGACAGAAATCGAGCCTTTGAGAGGTCCCAGGGGACAGGAATAGTAACGTGCACGGTGACACACTCTAACCATGAGATTTCTCCAGTGACTTCAAAGGGACAAGGATCAGAGAAGGGATATCTGTTTGGTTGTGTTGGGAAGATGAGTGTCTGTGGTTTTTTTTGGGTTGTTTTTTTTTTTTTTTTCTCTGCTTTCCTTGAAATTGTTCCAGTGCAGTTAATGCTTTCCCTATCTCCTTGACCTGCATGTATGAGCTGGCTTTTCACGAGCTAGACCAGCTGCTCACAGCCTGGGGTGGGAATTTTGTTGTGCTGAGAGATGGTTTATTTCTCTTGCATCAGGAAGAGTCCTCAGAGTGTTAGTCAGCTAGGCTTTTTAGGTGATAGCTTTTACCTTAGGCTAATAAATGTTTTAAAAATAGCCATTGTTACATTGTTAGACTCTAATTGCTCTGCGGGAGCATGCTTTTAGTCTGACTTTTTTTTTTTTTTAGGCTTTTTGACTGCTGCTGTGGTCATCTTTTTCCGAGGCTTCACATTTCACATTTCTCCCATTGCAGAAACACAAATTCTTGGAGCTGTTTCTTAAGACCACCTTTTCCCTCTAACTGCTGTGAATTTTCTTATTGTTCCTTAAACCAGAACGGTGTGGCACTCCAGATGCTGTGCTGACCTCTAGTGACAAAGGCAGGAGAAAAAAATATCTTTACTGTTCCCCGCGAACGGCAGATTTTCCCTGAGCTCTGCTCTTTTTCTGCGGTTTTCAGGCAAATCAATTATAAGGGCTTGATCTCTCCTACTGTATAACCAGGTCTTTATGATATTTACTTATATTTCTGTCCAGTTGTTGAACAGCTGATGCTTGAGTCAGATCTGCTGCTGGTTGTGTGATGGGAGAACTCTGTTAACTTTAAAAAAATATTTACCAAGTGTAAAATTAATAAATTTTGCAAGCTGATGATATTTCATCCCATCTATGACTCCACAATTAATTGCTTTATATAAAGTTAATTTGACCCCCAAATGCCAGAATTAAACCAGTTTGGTTTGACTCTTACTTCGGGCACTTATTTTAATTACATTTTAGTTCATGTTTCATGTTGCCAGCAGGGAAGGATTCAGTGGGATAGATAGATAGTACTTGGTTTGAAACAGAGGAAAAAACCAGCAAATTTCTTCAACATTGCTAGATCACTTTCAAAAAGTTTCAAACACTTTACTCCTTGCAGTTTGTAATTGTTCTATTTTTCTTGGTTCATATATTGGGAGCACAGTCACTCCCTGTGTAAGTCACTGCAGTCAGTGGAGTTGCTGTCAATTTGTGCTTGTGCAGAGGAAGGAAGAGATGACAGTGGAAATCACAGAGAACTAAACCAGAGACAATAGAAGTGAATCACAGAGAGAGGAGTGCTGCAGGGACCTTGTGTTTGGTTTGCCCTGGGGGCTATGAGACCACGAGGAAGGAGCTCTTGCTCAAGGTCCTTGCCCTTGAGCCGTGTACGCCGCTGAGTCTCTTGGAGCTGTTTTGGGTTAGGTGTTTAGACAGGAAAAATACCTATAGTGTTAGGTTTTCCTAGACCATCTTCACTGTGGTATGCATTTGCAAGTGTTTTGTTACGTCTAGTATATGGTAGACTGTGTTTATCTAACTCTCAAATCTAAACCAAGTTTTACTGGATGAAGTAAGGGCCAGCTTGGCTAAAAATAGTTACTGTTGCCTTCTGGTGAAATAACCCAATACCAGAACTATTACCAGATGTGAAATTAATATATATGCCTGGATGCACTATGTATTGTTCCATTCTAGTGACACCCTCCAAAACTCCCCATCATCTGCTTTGGTTTATATTCAATGAACTGAAATGAACTAACACTCCAATGAGTTAATGTAGTTCCTTCTGGAACACCCACTCCCTTCCACGCCCCACGCCTCACACCTNTTCATTCAGCTCACTGTTGTGCAAATCAAAGGATTTCCCTTTCCTGTTTTATTTTTGAAACTTCCTTATTCCATATTTGCTATTTTTCTCAGTTTGGTGATGCTGCAGGCCAAGGAAGAATATATTTGTGGCTAAAAGCATGCTTGGAATCTCTCACTTGTGGTAAATGAAGGAAAATGAACATGTCACATCTCCCTGGGTAGTTCTGGGAAGGATACAAAGGTGACTTGGTGGTGGTGCCTCCTATTTCTGTGAGGAGAGAGATCTCCATGAGGGATGTGATCAGTTTATCTTGTTGGAAGACTTTTTAAAGTAGTAGATAGAGGCTATCAGTTTCACTACATGCCAAATCTCTGTTGAGAGACTGAAAACTACTTTGTGGCATCCAGTGACAATGAAGTGAAAAGCAGAAGCAGTCTGGTAGCGAGGACTGTCCTTGGGAAGGGACACCAAATGGGGCAGAAAGCCCCTATGCCCAAAGCTGAGCTTGATGGCTGCCTGCAGCACGAAGGGGAGCTATGGAGCCTGAGAATGGTGCCTTCTCACTGAGGTGACAGGGACCATTAACATGACAAGAAAGTTTAATTCAGTTTTAGATAGAAACAGACAATATCCTGTTGGGGATTTTGGAGCAGGTCCTTCCCACCCTTCTGGGCAGTCACCTGCTGGGGGAGAAGTTGCAGAAATTAAAATTTTTAATGTGAAAGAAATAATAAAAAAAATCTGCTTAGCTGTGCTCAAAACTTTTCTACCAGAGACATTCCTCATTAAACACACAGGGTGGGATTTTTTTCAAAAGACCTTGGCACAGCCTTTGCTCTACTCCCACCAGAATCCATGGATGTGCTACAGGTTTCAGTGAGAGGAGAGCTAAATCAATATGGAGTGCTTTGGAAAAATCCAGCCCAGAATGGATCCTGGCAGTGTGAGTAGATAGGGATTGGAGCCTATGCTGAAATTGTCACGTAGAAATTTTCCATGCTGGCTAGCAGTATTCTCTCCATCTCCTTTGGTTCAGAGCTTAACGGAAAGCAACGTGTGGCAAAGCATGACTTGAGGGAAAGGGAAAGACATTGTAGAAAGAAATAAGGATATCCCAATTTCCTCCCTCCTCTGTGTCTTTTGTCAGGGCAAAATCTTTACCGCAGAACTTCCTTTCTATCTGAGGCTGCCACTTCACTCTTCAAGAGGATGTTGGTTGATAGCAGGCAGCAGTGCACATTGTGCATAATGTGTGCCTTCTGGATGGGATTACCCTGAGTTGAGCTGAGCAGATCCGCATTCTCAAAAAGGGAACACCAATTTACTTTCAAAGCAAAAGGCATACTCCTGGCGTTGGCTCTGGGGTGGGAGAAGGACAATGGGTCACGTTCCCTCTGTGAGGTTCCCTGTCTCTTAAGGATAGGGAGAGGCTGCTGTGTCAGGGCACAGCTTCCTTTGATGGAAAGATGTAGCTTGGCAGCAGCCTCTCGAGGCCCCTAGTGCAATCTCTTTTTTTTCAGGCATAACGAACTTCAAAGTTCAGCAGAGTTGCTCAGCTGCTGGGACACAGTGGTATCTTCCCAGCCCTACAGCGTGAGAGGGAGAAGAGCAGAGCAATCACAGCCCTGACAAAGCTGAGACAGATCATGCAGCCTGAAGGCTTCCACTAGGAGTTTCTCAGTCAAAATACATATCTGGTCATCTTGAAGAAAATCTGACATGGCTGACATCCAGCATTTCTTTGGTTTACATCACTCTTCCCCCTCCCACTCTCAGATAGTAAAATCACTTATCAATGCAGATTGTGGCAACTGTTTCAACACAGATTCCCTTTTTGGTTCATGGGCTCTCCAACGGTAAAGGTGGTGGCGGAGCTGGGGAGGGGCAGTTGAAGAGGGGAGTTGAAGATCTTTTATAGCTTGGTGTGCAAATGTTGCCTGTGCAGCTGTGAAGGTGGTGCCCAGGAGGGCCTGAATTATCCAGTTCTGCCCTCTGAGGTTACTCCTGCAGGTGAATGTGTAGCCTGGTCCTTGGCATTGTCCTGAAGGGCATCGTTACTCTCTCATGAGCTAACATTGCCACTCATTGGGAAGCCTTCAGCAAGTGGCTGATTTTCCTCATTCATTCACTCTTAAGTTACTCTGCTGCTCTTTTGGACACACCACTTAGTTTTCTTTGGTGCATTTCAGATCTTCTGATAGTAAAAGCTACATAAATGGAAAAAAAATCTCAGAAATGAGCAGTAGCCTCTGTGACCCAGAGCAATTTAGTTCTTTGCTTGAATGGCTCCTTTTATCTCCCTTGCCCTTTGTGGTTTCAGTAGAGTCCCCAGCAGGCACAAACCACTCCAAAGTGTGTGGCATTATCATAAGAACAATACTGTAGTCTCTTTTAGAGGCAGCAGTGGGGCTTTAAAATTTGCTGTGCACTTTGAAGGAATGCACTGTGGTTTAATTGCTGGCCAGACTGGCCCATGACAAGCTCTGTCACCTTTCCTTTTGAGAAGGTAGGAAAGAGTGCCAACGCCAGGCACTCCTCTGCTGCCAAACTCTGAAGCAAACTGCCATGAGGGTGAAGATCACTGTGAGCTAATAAGTCACGACAACCACTTTGCCACTGTCAGCATTTTAGCGCTTCTCTTCGTCAGGAATTTGAGTGTGTCAGTTGCCATTGACTAGCTGAATATTTGCTATGGCTGCCAGTTTTGATCTTGGATGAAACTGATCTGTCCAGCTGTGACTGTGTTTTTTTTCCCAAGGAATGTAGCGCTCGCTTTGAATAGTTTTAACATTGGTTTTCAATGTTCAGTATCCCAACGTGAACACATCTATTCACATGAAGTGTCTTTCTGGCTGAAATGTGTGTAACTAGCTCTGTAGTAACTTCATTCTCATTAACACACCAGCATTGGAAGGGAACTAGCAGATCTCAGTTCTAACACGTCAGCAACTTTATTTTTTGTAGCAAGGAAAAGGCTGGCTGAAAAAGGACTCATTTTTAATATATATTTTTAAAGGGTCCATATGGATGTAAAAAGCATTGGTGCCATTTGGTATAAATTGTAATCAGTTCCAGAGCCTGCTGCAGTCAGAAACTTGAATTATGGAATTGTACGTGGTGGTTTCTGTGTTTTGAGGGCTCTTGCCTAAACCACAGCTCTTGTAATAAGTAAATGGCTACGTTCATGGTGTCCAATCCCTCCTCTTAATGATCTTAAGAAAATGTGTAACTATGAATCAAAATTGTATTCCTAAGCCCTGGAGCTTTTTCAGGTGAAATGACAGAACCAACCTTGCTACACTGGGGCAAAGTAGGTGGGCTCCAGAGGCTGAGGTCAGATGGGCTGAATTTCACTCCATTCCTTCAACTGTGGTTCCTTTGTGAAAGCATTTCTCAAGGCCTGGAGCCAGGCAATGTGGAATACCAAGTATTGGGATGTAAGTGGAGTTTAGGCTGTTTGGTCTGCTTTTGGCTCCCTGTGTGCGTTCTAAGGCATATTAGAGGTAAGAAGAGCAAAAGGGAAAGGCAGAAGCATGCACCAAGTATAGTGTTTGCTTATATAGTGTCTGCAACAGAGGAGTGTGGCTGTGCTGAGGATGTGGCTATTGAACAAGAACAATGTTTTCAAGCTTTATTCAGGGCTTGAGTCAATTGCTGCTGTCTTGAATCAGGCAGGGGAGATGGAAGGGGCCAAACACACCACAACCTCTTTTGTGAATTTTTGTTAAGAGAAATTGATAGGCCAAGAGGTCAGTTAGGCTTAGGTTTGCTGGTTGGCTTGATTTCTGTGGAACCAGGTCCCAGTGTATGCTGCCTCTCTGAACCTACTGGTACCTTTTAACCTCGTAACCAATTTCTACCAGATGTGTAAGGTAAATGAAAACAAAAGCCCAGTACAATTTGAGGTCTAGGAAGTTTGATAAACAGCTAGAGACAAGTGCCCCACCTAACCCTCTCTGCTCAGAGCACGGACATTTGGTTTAGCAGCAGTTGTGTCACTGCATCAGGACCCATCACCTGTCCTGGCACCTTCAACCGCTGGCGGGTGCTGCCTTAGCTTGTTGAGAGTGGCAGAGATGTGAAGAGCTGGAGTTAGTCTCCTGAGGAGACAGTTATAAGGAAGGGCTATAGGCATTCAGGCTTCAAGTTAATTTTGTTGCTCATGAAACAGCTTGGGTTTGGGTTGGGTATTTTTAGTCTGAAATAACACAAAGTACAGGGGCCAGAGTGTATATTGTCTGAGAATGGCAAAATCCCAGGCTGTTCTAAACTTGTTGCCGCAAGGAGCCAATCTCGTGGCTCGGAATTACATGTTCAGCACAGTGTTTGTCCCCAGGCAAAGATTAGGTCTTAGTTGCTCAGCTGTTGTACTGATGTACTCCCAGGAAGAGTGGGGACTTGTACTGCCATTTTAACTCCCTGCTGGGGAAAGACTGAAGGAGTACTGAGATGCTGAAAATCCAAGGCTGCGGTGCTGAATGGCAGCTTTGGGGCCTAGGCCATCTTTGAGAGGCGAGCACAGCCAGTTTCTGAAGCAGGAGGGGGCTGTCTGGAGGTGGGGCAGCACTGCCTTGCCTATGAATTTTCATGATAGCTAAAAGCAGACCAGAGCTCATCTTGAATCTAGTGAAAGTTTCTAACTGCGACCTTTGTTTTTATTGAGATCGTAGGATTAACCTTAAGCTGGACAAGTAAGAGCTCTTTAGTTACAGAATTGCCTAGTAAGACCAGACCTTCTTCCTCCTGAAGCACAGCAGGTAAGCAAGAATTAATTGTTTTTTTTGTTTGTTTGCTTTTTTTTTTTTTGTGATTATAGACCAGCTCTAGTGTCTGCAGTGTCCCTCTTTTGACTAAGTAGAGCAACTGGCCCTCCCCTCCTCTCCTGCTTCATTATAGAAAAGTCATTGGGGTTGGGCACTTAACAAAGAGTCTCTTCCTTCCAGTTCCCTCTCCTCATGGTTTTATTTGGACATTTATTTCTTGCATTTTAACATACAAACAGGCCTTAAATATACAATATCTTCACTTGTCCTAGTGTCAAATTGGAGCAGCTAGAGAGGAGGGGCCCCAAGAAGGACAGATGTTTCTGCATGTTAACGGGCACGAGGGTTTTAATGAGAGGTACCGAGTGTGTGGTGCTGAAAGGAACACAGCTCATGATTTGTGGTTCAGTGGCTGACCTAAATATTGGAAAATAAATTTAATTCAGAAGCAAAACTAGTATTTATTATTTTTTTTTGTGAAATGAGAAATATAAATCTAATTTTCAGACAACTGGAGCAAATTTGACCCACTTTTTAGTGTCTCGTTATCCTTTTCCTTTTAACGCAGGGTTGGTCTAAGAGACACAGCAAAAATGTTTAATTTGGAAAATATCAAAAGGACCTGTTTCACGATTTCCAAAACAAACTCTTTCACTCTGGAGAAGGTCAAAGCGAAACATCTGTCAGTCTCCTAATCTCTTTTTCTCCTTGCACTGAAAAAGAGAGCTGATGGGAAGGTACAGTTTATCAAGAAAAGGAAATTCTCCACCTTCTCTCCAGTATTTTCTGAAAACCAGGCCATCATACCGAAGAGCCTTATTTGCAGATTTAGTGGGAAACGTGCCTAAACCAGGAAAGAAGAAAAATTCCATGGGAATCGGATTCCAAGTCAAACAGTTTCTGTAGGTCTGTGTTTGAAATCTTCCCTCTGGAAGCCTAACTCCAGGCACTAACTAATTCAGATTCTGGCCTTATTAAAACAGCATGAGAAGGAAAAACCAGCCAGACAACTCCCTCTAACTATTGTAATGTAAATTAATTACAGGACTGGAAACACCTGAGGGCTCAATTCTTGTAATGTAAACAACCAGTAAAAGAAAGAAAGAAAGAAGTTTACAATTAGCAAATAGCCTTTTTTTTCTTAAAAAAAAAAAAAAAAAAGGTGATTTTATTGAGTTTTAATATACAGCTTTAATATGTTAGGGTAATCGTACAGGATCTCTCTTGTGTTCAATTTACACATTACAATACAGACGTGAGCTAAAATCTTTTGTTTTAATATACAAAAGGAATCCAATGTTGTCCACTAGCAGCTTTGAACTTGGCAAGAAAGGTTCTACAGACTTTAAGTGCAGTAACAACCATACAGAATACAAAATGAATAGGAGGACTTTTCGCCAAGGTATATAAACATTTGAAAACAAATGGTGCCTGCTCCACAGGGCAGACAACTAGCAAATTAAAAAACAAAGTCACTGACCAATGTTCCAGAGAAGGAGGAGCATTACCCTGTGTAACAATTCTTATAAAATGGCCTAAGAATACCTGCATCATAGAATTTGTACTGATCACAAAAAAGATCTGAAAAGAAACAGTAGGCAAGGAACTGAACAACCAAAAAATGACATAGTAATATAAAATATTTCCACCACTATTTAAATGCCAAATTAATTAAGCAATAGTAAAAAAACTCACCAAAAAAAAAAAAAAAACAAACCAAAAAACCACAAAGCTATTCTGTTTAAAATAACAGCACTGTTTTTGCTTATTTTCCAAAGATATTTTTTTTTCCTTATGAACACACTACATACTTGATTGTTTCTTTCATACAGAATTATGAGTCCATTTGGTCTGTCACTTCCATGAAGCTGATATGCAATCAGCCCATCACGTCGCACCTTTGACACGTTTTAATGCTTTTCTCCCCTTAAGTTTGCTACGCCGGTGCCTTCTCAAGTTAAATACTTTTCCTCCTTTTCTTTATACAGTGCAGAGTATATGGGCTTAGGATACAGAGATTCTCCTCTACTCCAGTTCACTGTCTGGTTCTGAGTTCAGTGGTGTGCAGTAGTTTGGCTTGTCTGAAGGAACATACCCTGGGAGACACAAACACTTGTACGAACCTTCTGTGTTGATGCATTTGGCATTCTTGCAGAGGGACATCCTGTTGTTCAGCTCGTTGCACTCGTTCACATCTGCAAGAAGGAGACATCAAAAGATGTGGGCTTAAGCATGGTGTGGCTAAAACTCATTTATTTCCAACACTGTCAGGAGTGGAAGGTGCTGAGTGCACACACCAAGAGCTGTATTTTTAGTTCAGCTCACGTGGAATTAGGCTGGGTCAGAAGCTGTAACAGATGAGTTGAGGAGAGGTGAAAGTTATCAGTAATATATTAAATGGCCTTATACTGCTAGATTACTGAGGTCAAATTCAGCCTAAGCTGCAAACCAAAAACTTAATAACCACTTACAGGTTTTTATCCGATGGCTGAAAAGTTGCTTCTAGCAAAGAAGCGCCAAGTTCTTCACGTAATATCTGCGTTCTTAAAAAAATCCAATACTTCAGGACCTATTAGTGTTGCCAACTAAACAGCTGGAACAGCAAACTACCTGCACTCAATATGGCCCGCAATACATAAGAGCTACATGTTTTCTCACTAAGGAGGCCTTGCTGTAAAATCCTAAAGACTGTGATGCACACAGGCAGCTTATCATGGTGGAAATGGGAGACCTCAGCTGTGAGTTCTGCAGTGTAACGCTAAGCAAGGTTAGTACAGTCCTTTAACTGAAATACCCAGGTGCAGCCTCTACTAGGCTTCTACACTGAGCAGTGCTGTTCTGCTTCATCTTCTCACTGACACTTGCTGTTCTCATGCTTCGTTGGTTTAATTGAGGACATAGTCATTAGATGTCCTGGTTAGTAGTTGTGCAGATTTACTAGGGTGAGAGTGAGAAGAATAGTCGAGTCTGTTGACTGTTGAAATCAGTGAGAATCAGGGGCCAAATCCCACCAAGTGGTTATTTGCATATTTAGGTGATTCAGCTGCTCTAAAAATCTGCTCCTAAAATGACTCTCCTACTCTGGATCCAGTTCCATCCTCTTAGCTCACTAGAGCCTTTCAAAAACGCTTACTCTGTATACCAAATTATTTATGTAAGTTTTCTAGGCTCTTAACTGAACCCAGCTGTAATGATCAAGACGAACTGAGGAACACCAGCACAGTTATTTCTGTAACAGTATTTACTGGCCTGTGCAGCAGATCAAACAAAGTTGGCACCTTTAATACAATTCAGGCGATGGTCTCTAGAATCTTGGTTCCAGCCCCTCTTTTGGTTAAGGGACTGAGCAAAGTGCCAGACTAACAGAAGGAGTGAAGTGTTATGCTGTCCTCACCAACACAAGTCATTTTGGCCATGTCCAGGTGGTAACCATCAAAGCAGTCACAGGTGTAGCCTTCCTGGACTCTAACACATCGGCCATTTTCACATCCATTCAGGATACCACATTCCTCTGCTTGTAACTCCTCAAAGCTGTTCAGAAAACCTGCATGGAGAAAGAATTGCCAACAAGTAAGGTACAGAGCTTTTGAATCAGAATACTCAAATGTGCAGTGAGAGTCTGAAATTCTCTCCCAAGTTTACTGGAATGTGACTTGACTTTGCAGAAAATAGGTCAGCTTTAGCAGTTCTGCAACATCTGGAGTTTTCAATGCACTAGAAAAGTGCGGTGATACGTTCCGAGACGAAAACTGAGTAACTGTGTGAATTCTTAAGTTTTAAATTTGGCTAAAAGCCTCTTGTTTGTTGGTTGTTTTTTTTTGTTTTTTTTTTTGTAAAACAAACTGGATAACTTGATGGTATATTTTTGAAAGGATAAATCAGTGTTTTCTAAACAGCACCTTTTATTTCAATTATTACAGATACCAGCCTTTATGGAAACAAAGGTAAGAAGTAGTATAATGCAGTTTGGGGTAAAAGTTCCTTAAAATAGTATTCCAGAAAAATAAGATGTGTGTAGGGAGGGGGAAGAGATGCATTCTAATTTATCTGGAAGAAAACATATTTTAAAAAATCAATTTAAACTGCCTTAAGTAAGAAGAAATCAGAGTCTGCTTTCCTCTTGTGGTCTTGGTTACAACCCTTTGGCTTGTACTTCAGTGACTGATGCCAGTACAAATACCTACAATCTACCAATTGCTCCTTGTCATATTTCTAGATGGTGAGTAGTCAAAGCTAAAGAGTTGTCTTTGTATTCAGTAGTTTCACAGTTTTGTATCCAGCCTTTTGTGCTCCCAGTCTTGGGGCTTTTTTTTTTTTGACAATTACGCTTTTATGTATATGGGGGGATTTAGACTTAAAACATTGTTAGACATTGTTACATGTTTGGAGATTCTCTCTAGGACTCAATTGCTCCTGCTAGTCCTGCACAAGGTTTTTTTCCCCAGCTTTCTATTCATAGAGCAGTGAAGTAACAGGACTGCAGATGGCAGCCCATCACACCAAAAGGCTTTTGAGGAAAAAGCTGAGAACATCTGAGAGTCGTATGTTTACTAACATAATGAATATATAACATAGAGGTGGGGGGGAAATTGGAGCTGTAGTGGAATAGAGTGGGACACATCTCTCCATCTGCCTCGTAACATATAATGAATAAAGTGACTCCACAACCAAACCATTGGTTTATCTAAAGCCTGCTTACTGATTGCAACAGTTGCGACCTGTAGATTTGCACAGCTATGTAGCAACATGAATTTAGCCCTTTCCTTGAGCCTGTTCTCCTGTTTTTTGTGTTTACTCCATCCTGTCTCAGTTCTTGAGGTCCTCCTTGCTCTTGTCCTGTTTTGCCTTTCCCACTCTGTACTTTCTTCATCACTCTCCACTTAACTTCTGTACTGTGATTTACACTCCTCTTCTCTGACTACAAATATAGTTTCTATCCTGGATTTTCTCTGGCACGGTGGGATTCTTAGTAAGGATCACGCCTGTCAGTCATACACTGAATAAATTCTAGAGACACTGAACACATAATGTGGAATAAGTACTTGCAGATATATACAGATATATACATCATCTCAAGAATATATATGCAGTATACAAGGATGCATACAAATATACAGTAAGTGGGAAACATTACCATCTTTTCCACAAAGCTACTAAGTGATGTCTCATATATGCATGTGCATAGACACAGGTTCACACATATACACATATTTTTTTATCTCCCTCTCAGCAACGCAGTATGTTGTGATTTTAACTAGCTAACCCCAAACTATTTATGGAAGTACATGGTGCTGCCACAGGATGGGAGGTACCGTCATATTGCTCATACAGACAGCAGCAGGACTGTCGCCTTGAAGTCTTTGATTCCCTAAACACATGGCTACTGTATCTGCCAGAGAATATGCCTCTGATCTGGATGGTCATCCAGCTGTGTGTTTTGGGGTTTCTCTTGCATTTGTTTGGCAATGTATCTGATTCAGTGGCAGGATGAGAGCATGAGACATGAGCTCTTAAGTCTCTGTCCCTAAGACAGCAGATTGTGTGTTGGATTCAAAACTGTCCACAATTTTGTCATATTTATTCACCACTGCTTATAACTTGTTTCTTTCCCACTCAGTATTTTATCTATTACATTGGTTACTCAGACACCTTTCTGAACTTTTCTTTGTGTTTGGTAGTTTTCATGTCTGACATTTCGGTTAAACACCAACACTCAGTATTATCTAATTAAAGTCATCTAGATAGAAAGAAAGACAGCGTTTTCCAATTCTGAGTAGAGCTTTAAGGTTATGATTTTCATACATCCATATATATGTATGAAGTGCATGTGTGCCAGAAATGCATATCACCGCCCGTTAAGAGAGTGCTGTAATCCTCCAGCCCTGTTTTGACCTATTACTCTTATTTTAAAAGTAACTGCTTGAACAGGAGAAGCACTTTGGGAAAGAGCATAGTGGCAACTTCTAGGCCATGTGCATAAAAGCATGGGAAGTTACCAATTCCTCCTGATACCTCCACTTTTCTAATACTGTGATGAAATATGCTGGATCTGTACAGGGTGGCTGATTTTGAGGAAAATGCTGAGATCTCAAGCATTCCTCTCCCACAAGTCTTAACAGTGAGCTGGGCCAGGCCTATGCAGAACCCTTATCTTCCTTGGGTACAAAGGAGATGCTGTATGCACTTCCTCATGCCCTGCTTGGCAGGCAGCCCCTCCAAGGCTGGATGCATGCATGCCCTCTGATCATACTGTGCTGAACAACTTAACAGGGTCTCCATTTCCCCATATAAATTCTGCTGTAAAATCACAGAAAGTGGGCTTGAGGGAGTAGTTTGTTGTTTTTCTTGTAAACTAAATGCACTCTGAAGAAATCCATCCCATGCTCCGCAGGAAAATTAATTTGTGAGAAAGAAAACTGGCAATCCTTTTGACCTTCAGCTGTAAATCTGTTGGTAAATAGGAAATTAGTCCACTTGGCACAAACTATTTCACTATATTAAAAATTTATGTTGTACTCTGAGCCCAACTGGACTCTTATATAGCACTGGCTCTTGAACTAGAACACCTGACTGAAAGCTAGTGTCACAGGAATACCTAAAATGTAAATACGCCACATTACTCAGGAGCAAACGGAAGAATGAAGGCAGCTACAAGGAAGTCATCCAAGTTACAACTCTAATTTCAAGTATTTTATATAATGGAGGAACTTGCTTACGGTCTTCAACAAAGTATGGATTAGTTTCTGGAGTGTAGTGCTCCTCGAAGTCAACCAAAGCATCTTGTCCATATGGCCGTCGAGATCCTGGAATGGGAATGTTGCACAGCTGGGCATAATCCTCTGAGGGGAGAAAGAAAATAGGATATAAAACTAATGACACTTGTAACGCAGGCTGCATTACATTAGCCCCAGTGAGCTGTGGTTCACATTAGCTGGAAATAATCTTATCTTCCTAGAAACACCATAAGTCTGCAATTTCCAGAAAGTATTCTCTTTCAAGAAGAATGTCATTAAAATGTCGATGAGCCAAGTACACACAATGAAGTCATAACAGGGATGACACCAGGCATAGACTGGAGTCAATAACTCTATGTTATGGGTTACGGGTCAGGTTCTTCTGGCCTGCCCAGGCAGCAAGGGAAGAGGGATGTGGGAGTCCTGCTGCCAACGCACTCTTCTCTGGGGCTGTCAATGGTTTACACTACCTTCTGAGGGAACTATCTGGCTGACAGCAGGAACCACCCCAAAGGTGAGGCCATATTTCTGGCATGGTCAAGTGACCTGCAGAAATCACAGGATGAAAAATCCTTCTGAAACAGCCCACACTCATCTGCAAGATGAATCTTCAAACCACAGGCTTATGTATGGATGCTGCTCAAAGTCTCCTTGGCTGTGAATCCCAGGCAGGCAAGGAGAAATAAATGCATGTTAGAAACAGTTACACTCTGATTTTCTGCCTCTCCCCAGTAGCTAGACTACACAAACTGAAGCAAACTCTTCATTGTATGTCTCAGCATTCATGTCTGAAATGCTGGTGCAGAGTCTGATTTTTAAATTTGATTTCTTTTCACCTCTGTTTCCATTAACATTTACTAAAATATATACAAGGCAATATATTTGAAAATAGAAACGTTGAAATACAACAAACCAGGTGCTCCTTTATTGTTGCTGCAGACTATTTAGCATCTGTTTCTGTGAAGATTGCCTGGTGTTCTGAGAATCGGGCAGAATAGAGACAGGAAAGAAAACCACCAAAAGAGAGAGAGAGAGAGAGAGGAAAAAAAGCCCTAAGCAGATACAAAATCCAAGAATTGCAGATGGTTACAGAGCCAGAAACCTCATGCTGTGTAGAACTGTCCCAGACAGCAAATAGTTGGATAAATCCAGACTGCCTCTAGACAGTGCAGAACACAACTCCACTTGCTGCCCAGCATTGTAATTTTATTTTCACAGGTATTATCTCCTCCACCTGGAATTGTTTTATTTCATACCGAGAACAACAAAGGTTCAAGAAGTCTGTTTGAATTCTGCGGTCAACAACTTGACTCTTTGAGACCATAAGACTGTACAGTAAAGGCAACGCTCGTCTGTGCATATCCAGAACTGTCCTGGGTGCCAGACCGAGTCTGCAGAATGAACTCCCTAGAGAACTGACAAATCCTTGTAAATCTCATCACCTTCTGCTTCAAGCGCAAAGCAATCTCCTCTGGTGTGCATCCTCCAAAATATATTTATATACAGTAGTAATTACATTCAAACAACCCTCCCCTCTCTCAGATGACAAAGCACACTACCCAAGAGAGACATCCCACAGCTTGTGAAAGCAAGCCAGCCTAAGAAAATAAAGGACATTTAGCAAACGTTACTCACATCCCTTACTGCACAGCCTCCCATCAGATACTGTGATCACGAGCATAGTTTCAAGAGTGGTCATAGGTCCAGAAACACCCTATTTTTCCTACCTCAATTTTGACGTCAGGTAATAGCCATGTAAGGAGACAGACAGGTAGTCATCTCAGACTGACTCCTCCATTGTTTTGTGCTGAGCTATTCATTATGCCCAAAGGCTTTGATATGTACATAGAGAAAAGCACTTTCTCACAGACACACACAAATGTTCTTGGCAACGGAAATCTATGCTCTACCACAAAATACTGATTCATCTGGCTGCGTGGAAGAAACCACCACACAAAACCAGCCAGTGAACAGCAAAGGGATGAGGCAAACAACGCCACCGTTTCTTCCACATGAATGGGATCTGATGGAAAGGATCACACAGAACCTGGACATTGGCTTCTCATTACTCAGAGCTAACTTTGCGCTTAAGTGATATTGGTAGTAGAAACAACGTTTTTCTTCTGAAGGAAGCAGTCGGAACATTTGAAAATCCATAAAGATGGAGCTCTTGTGTACATCTGAGTTGGGCAGTTTGAAGATTGTGCAACTATTTCCTGTGGCGTGTTTCTCAACATGAAGATGTTTGTTATCTAAACAAGAATAAAGAAATGTTGATAATAGAAACTTGTTTCCTGCCACACTGGTCCTTTGCCAGTCAAGTTCTGGATGTCTGCATTTTTAGGTCTCATTATAAGTAAATTAGTGGCTAAAAAATGAAGATCTGTTTTAGGGCATACTGTAAACTTCATATTTTTTACAAGGAATTGTAACTATATCAAGGTCTTCCACAAGGCTATACATACAACTGTCATAATCTATTAACCTCTTGGAGTCTATTATGCTTAATTAACCATTTGTTAATACACTTCAATCTTTTCATACTTTATACATTAATTCTATATAGAGCTTTAATACAAAAGCTGACAAAGCATTTAGTCTCAAGCCACTTGAGAATGTATAAACCTATCCTCATATACAATTCATATCATTGTTCTGATATGAACTGTGATGACTTAGAATGATTTATCGTGCTCTCTTAATGCTGTTTATGTTCTACTTACTTGTCCAAGTAATGTAGAGTTTCATCTTTTGTAATGTAGACTTTCATCTTTTGTAATGTGTTGATTCAGTTACCAGGCACTCAGGACATAAGTCCAAGGAGAGCCACAGCAACTCACCTAAGAAACCAACAGTAGAAATTCAGAGCCACTAGCAATGGCAAGTTATTGATGGCACCTTCCTGAACTTGTCTTTTTAATTTTACCATAGGGAAGAAAAGGGTGGGCAGAGAGGAAAGTACAAACACTGCTTTGGCGGGGCTGGGGTGGACCAGGAAATGAACCCATCAGAGTTCTCCTCTGCAGGGCAGGCCAAGGTAGGGCAAGGCAAATGAATGCGTCTGATTTCCTTGTTTTAAACTTTCCCCTTTGCTATGCTATGTTCCTATGGGTCAAACTAAAAATAGTGTATTTCAGGTCACTGTTGCTGTATGCTGGTGACAGTTTTCCAAGGAATGGGACTAAACAAAGAGAATGCTGACAGATTTGTGGCTCAAGCATGACTGGCACACAGAGAGTTGCAGCAAATATACAAATGAGTGCTTGAGGGAGATGACAGTAGGGGATTTAGATCAAGAATGTGGTAAGAGAGCAACGAGCAGGAGAAAATGTGTAACCACCCCTGAATTGACAAAAACATTTTAGTTGTCACAGAAATTAATGCTCACTTGCAAAATAATCTTTCAACTAAAGTAAAAAAAATCCCAAATTAATTTTCTGTACTTCATAATCAATGATAACACCATTTTTTATATTAATTTATTTTCTTTGCTCATTCATCTCCACTCTGTGATCAGGGCAATCCAACTGCAGTTCAACAGTTAAAAGAAAGGACTTGTGTTTTTAATATCACTTAGTCTACATTGCTCCACATGTTTCTGTGTTTTTCTCATAACTTGCAAATGAAGCACTGAGATGGCTTGTTGTATAACTTAGGTAGCTGTTATAAAGGCAAGCTGACATATGCCTCCAAAAATGTAAAGGACATTTTTAAAGTCAGATGTACGCGAATAAAACAAGCGTGTTAGGGGATTACAGCTAGATGCATCCTGGCACAGATGTCAGCCATAATTGGTGATGAAAGCTGGGCTGACACAGACAACACAATATAAATGGACTGACTGGCTTCTAGGTGCTTCTTAGCACAAGTGCAGCTGTGCAAATGTGCATTTAGTTTGCATAGTTGGTGTAACTGCACGAGTCTGTGTGGGCCTTATTTGTACCTGGAAGCCTAAAAACCAAAAATTCTTTTGTCAGAAAAACTTATTCTGTATTTCACGTGTTTAAAGGAAAGTATTATATAAAAAAGCTTTTCTTGACATCACAAACAACTGCAACACGGCCAATCTTAGCAAGCTTTATTTCCAGCTGTTCAGAATCGCCCCACTCACAAAAAAAAGAGCCAAAACTATCAACACTAGGGCAGTTCCTTCAAATTAGTTAAGAATGCAACAGTTTCAACATGGAAGAAATCACCGGAGAGAAGTACAAAGTCATGAAAGCATTTGTTAACAGAGAATTTATTTCTGCCCTACATTTAAAATGTGCCATTTGACAATTTAGGTAATTTAATTGACACCTTCCATGAACAGATGCTGAGGTTTGTGGTGGACGGTATTCACATATATTCTACAACTCTTGGTGCTAAAGAATAAAGGAAGAGTACCTGTCTTAAAGGATTTTTTTTCATGAGTTGAGAAGGATATTCATATCCTCACATGGAGATACTCTAAATGAAATCACTCAGGAAAAGCTCACAGTGGATGTGAAGCTGTTGTTAAAAGTGAAACACTTACTAACCTGATTATTTCAGGACCTTTTGGTAGTCACCTTTTTATTCCTCAACTAATGCTGCTCAGATCCCCTAAAACCATCATCTCTCTCCTATTGCTTGAGATAGATTGTTAAAAAGTCGTATGAGTCAAGTTGTCTCTGCCACAATTTTGCAAATGGCTTTCTGACTCCTTGCTGAGTCCCAGATATGTCTGGAATGTGGGGTTCACAACGCGAGGAAACCCTTCCAAGGCTATTCGGCATGTATCTCCTAAGCTTCAAAAAAAGCACTGAAACTCTTCATTAACAGAGATGAAAGCAGCCAAAACCACACAACTGAGCTAAGACTTTTACTATTCAAGGCCCAATCACTGTAATATATTGAACCTAAAAGAGAATCCATTTGTCCAGAGTTCTTGCCAGAAAGGAAGGAGGCACAATGGTATCCTAAATGGAACAACAAACAATGGTGTCCAGAAATGAAGGCTGTGCCTCCCTGCTACCTTTACCATCTCAAAAAAAAGGACAGATGGAAACTCATCCTTTACACACACATTGGTTTTCCCTGTACTTCCAGTTCTTCGTGAGTGACATCGGCCAGGACTTGAAGGGAACACCACGTTCTCATAATATGAAAGCTCAGCCCAGAACAAACTCATAATGTTTACTAAGGATACACAAAGTTCCTTACATCAAAAAGGCAATCCAAACAATCTGTTCTGCCAGAAGAGGTAGAATTCAACAACTACATGTAAGCATCTCCAAGAATCTGCACCTGCATTAGTCATCCCATGGCGTTTTTTAGTCCACAGAAAGGCATAATTAGTTCTAGGACACCATCTCATCCTAAAGTAGATGTCTAGAATAATAGATCAGAGGAATCTAATGCTCAGGGTGCCTATTTCTCTTTCCTGATGGAAGGGGAAACTGGTAGGACCAGCACAGATGTGGGTTTCTGTGTTTAAAAAAAAAATAAGTGGAATTGTCCTCTTGGCCAATCCTACATTACACACCATCCCAGATGATTGACCTCAGTGTCCTTCTAGTCTGGGCTAAGGTGCAGATGAAAAGAAACTTCAAGTACAACTAAGCCTTCAGCATTTCTTTACACGACTCCTAGTCCCACAGAACATCTGTAACATCTACTGACTGGAGCCCTACCATTGTCCTTTCTGTAGATCTAAACAAAGTTGTTCAATAAAAACCCACAAACTAATGGAATTTAAAACTAAGTAAGTAAAAAAGGTATGTTTGAGGTCACACAAACACGCAGGCTGATTACCTGAATGCTGGTGTCCTTCACAGTTGCCTAAGAATGTGTTCGCAACATTATCTTAGTAACCAGACCACCACCAAATTCTTAGTTATAGATGAAGTAATGTCCTCCCACCTCAATAAATAGCTATTAAAACATCTGTTAAAGGTGCAGAGTCCCAGCCTAACCGTACCCACTCTTCCTATATTAAAATTTCTCCAGGCAGCCAGCCACAGGAGGAGAAAGTGCCCTCCTTAACAGACTGTCATATCTTTAGTTTAGGGGCACATCATTCCACTTTCCTAGCATCCTCAAGTGTCACTGAAGCAAAGGTGGTACTGCACTGAAATAACAAACTCCAAGATCATTTAAGAAATAAAAAAACAGGCAATCTCCCTAAATTAAATGCTGACCTGGCACACTACCATACTCAACACTTTTTAGCTGTTACTTCCATCTTTGTGTAACAATATACCTTGTCTAAAGTCCAATCCAGTCCCATAAAGTTTTCATAGGAGCTTCTGGTGGCTCAGCAGCTTTGTAATTCAGGTGCTACACATTGAGGTTAACATGAGACCTATATGACCTTATTTTAAATTCCAGACTTTTTCAGTCGTGGCCAGTTGCTCTATTTTCTGGCATGGATGCTTTCACCCAGCTGCTAAACCCATCAGTGCCTGTCCTGCTGCCAACAACTCTGGATGGAGGCAGTTGGGTCATAGGGCACCAACAGTAACTTGACCAAGGAAGCAGAAGCTCTGAAGGCAAAGGTTTCTTTGGGGTAGGTGCAAGGAAGAAAGAATGTTTTGCTTTTGTTGTCTAAAACTAAAGTATCCAATTTTCTAATTTTCCTCCATTGGTTAATTATTACAGATTACAAATGACAAATCTCAAAGAACCCAGAGGGTTTTTACAGATAATTACTAAAAGTTCCTTGGGCAAGCACAGCCTAACACCACAATTAGCCCAGAGAGCATCCATTCCAGCTGTTATCATTTTGGCACTGTATGCAATCCAGGAAAGCCTTTACCTGTAAATTGATGATGTCATAAGACCATAATGTTAGAACCAACATAATTGAAAACAATCTGTCTTTCCTTCCTTTGTTTAATGACAAGAAGATTGGATTTCTTTTTCATTTATATAGATCAGTTCTTATAGAAATTCTCTATCTTGTTATGAAAAATGAAAATGTTTCCATGACAAACTAGGACATGGAAGTTTTAGAGGTTCTTAATTTGGTTTAGAAGGGACTTGCAAATGTACCAGTCCTGGTGGTAAGCCTGTATCTCCTTTCTAAGCGTAGCCTCTAGATCCTCAATGATCTGCTCCATGATCCCACCCATTTTATGATACAAGTCTTCCAGTGATAACACTTTTCACGTCCCCAGATCTTCTTTAACATGTGTTGCAAAACTTCAGAATGCCCCTAACTTGGGAAATAAGCAAACATCTTCAGCAGTAGATCTGGCCAACACAATGCACAAATATTTCAAAATGGAGAAATTCCAGGTTCCTCAGCCAGGACTTGAACCTGTGACCTGCTGGCCTAGAGGTGTGAAAGCACTCTCTCGAGCCAATGATATCACTTTAAGTGCTACAGACTGAAGACATGTCAAATGAATCATTTACGCGGTTCAGTCAACTTTGAATTTTTCTTGGTAAATGTTCCTGAAAACAGAGAAAGTCTTCCAGGTTGCTGTGTGTGTTAGGACACATGAGCATGTACCACCTCCACTAAGAAAATTATGCTTGTATGTTTCCTCTGACATAATAAAGATTCAATATGCTTTTATATTTTTAGCTAGCTGTGTTCAAATCTATAAGGATGATTTAAAGTATTTGGGATCAAAGCATGCCTCATAAGTTTTAGTTAAAACAGACAGTTTTCAATGTGTATTAAACTTCACATTAAAATTATCTTATGTCTGGAGGGAGAAACATTTTATGGTCCAACATAATGCTCTTCAGCTTTGACTGAGGGTAATCCAAGTGATGTTGAGCATGAATTTCTCAAGTTTCTTCATAAAGTTAGTTGGGATCTGCACCCCACTGCTGTCACGGGATGGCTGCTCCAGAATCCTGTGGTCCTATTGATCAAAATCCATCTAATTTCAAGCCTAAGTATGTTCAGACTGAACTTGTTCCAATTTTTTTTCCTGCACATCAGCACTGTTGTTTAATTTAAAAGCTTGTGTGAATCCTCCATGATAGTGCTCTAACAGAAACTCTTACCATTTGCAGCTTTTGTTCTGCAGCTAGGCTTGGCTTTTTTCATCTTTCCTTGTAAGACAGTTTCTCCACTCGCTGACCATCTTGGTAGTCCTCCTCTGTGCCTTTTCAAATTGATCCTGCTTTAAACGTAACTAGCTAGAAATCTTCAGGAGCATCATATCTACAAGAACACTCTCTGTCAACAACAGCTTTCCTTCATTCTCTTAGGATTGCCCACTTGCACAGATAGGTGACTGACACCACCTGACGAACTTTGCACAAAGAAAAACTTCTATGAGAGGAAGCTCTATCTTTCCACTTGAGGAGCTTCAGTTCATAGCAACATTTCTTGCTACTAGCTGCTGCCCTATATGTTTTTTTTACCGGTACATTTCACTCCATTGCAATTGTTATTCTAGCAGGTGTAGCAACTCAGTGCCTGGGTGTAGTAATTCAGTCCTCCTATAAGATTTGCTCTGACAAAGACATTTCAGAGGTTTCCATTTCTTATAAATCAAGATGCTGTCATGCCCTGTTTTTCTTCTTCAGTCTCTTTCTGGGGTAAGCATCAGCTAGCAGTTACCCCAGCCAACATCATCAAAATCCGGCATTTTTTCCAGTTGCTACACTTCCAAAGCAAACTCAAAAAAGTAAAGATATATAAGAACAGGTTCAGAGATCTTGCAAGAAAATTATAACAACACAAAACCCAAGCACACACAAACGACGACATTAATGATTCACTTAGCTGCTTTACATACTTTGAACTCCAGGATTCTTGCTACAAGTAAAACATATACTGCTTTAGCCACAACATTATGGTTATAGCAAGACAGGACCAAGTGAAAATTCATGTATGATCAGAACAAAATGCTTAACTAGTGTAGCATGGAATTCCTATATGGAAAAGCGTATTACTGAAAGCCACATACAAATAATAAAGATGCAAATTAGGCCTTGGAATAGTTTATATGGGAGAAGTTAGCATGGTACCTGACTGTATATACCAGGACTGACACACCTCAGGCACAGCATAATATATACCTCCACTGCATCCACAGGTCTCTTCTCCAGTCCCAGAAATACGTCTGTGTGCCAATGACAAAATTTCTCTCTCTATCCATTACAGGTTTGTAGTCACCGCAAGAGGAAACTTCTAGCCAAAATACCTTGGAACAATGCCTGCTTTCTAACCATGGAAAAAAAAGAGTCTTTGAAAGGTATGACTGTCGGTCAGCTTTCTGCAACTTTAATTCATATTCCCTGGAAATTCTCCAGTCCTTACTGCTGTCCATTTCCCTTACCTATCGTAAACTGCTCATCAATATGTTTCATAATATCTGAGCACAGAGTCGCATAACAACAACTCATTCTTTGACGGGTTTGGTGATCCTAAACCACAACTTGCCAGATCCCTACCAAGCAAACACATCTAATCGCAGCCAGCCTGGCAGAATAGCACACTGAAAAACACATCTCAGGTTATAATACTAGCAACAAAAATCCAAACAGTTGCGTAACTTTCCAAGTACCACATGAACATCATCTGTGCTTTCATAGAGGACTTTTAATTTGTCACTCATGTTAAGACACTCTGCTACCCTTAAAATGCCCCCCTGAAGCACCAAGGTTCTAAATCGCCAATATCTGAAGGAAACGGGCTCTGTAAGTGCCAAATCCTACCCTAGCTGCATTTTCAAAACCTAAACTGTAGTGATTTTTCCTTAATTAATGAGAAAAATTTCCATTAATTCTTGAAGGGCTAGGGTTTTTTTTTGTTGTTGTTGTTCCTTATTATGTTATTAGCCCAAGTATAAAGGTAAGAGATTAAAGTGATACAGCATGTTGGATTTCATTGCAAGAAGTACTGCGCACGCTCCCTTACCTGACTCCTTCATGGGACACAGGGCGCACTGCATTCCCCAGGCCTCGCCGTACAGGCAACAGCACTCCGTGTATGTAGTCTGCTTTCCAACCAGGGGCCGACTACAAACAAAATCATCACTTAGATGCTGCCAGCAAAGATCCTGGTAGACTTCAGTTTCTTCAGTTTGTTCTGATGGGGAAGACAGTATTAGATCATCATCACAGCACCGTTATTTAAAAGAAAAGACGCTGAATTTTCTAAACCTAGATGTGAAAAACAACCTAGCTTTGCTGAATACAGTTGGAAGCTTGGAAGTCATGACCATTTTCAAGTGCCTGAAGTGGCACATCCCTTGAGTGTTCAGCTTTGCAAGATCTTAAAAGGTTCTGATGTGGCCTCATTAGGCCAATTTAAAAACACATTGGGTTGGTCACCCAAGAAATAAAACTTCTTAAATCAACAGTAACTGGTGAGATATTCAAAACCCTCCTGGATGAGTTCCTGTGTGACCTACTCTAGGTGGTCCTGCTCTGGCAGGGGGGTTGGCCTGGATGATCTTTCGAGATCCCTTCCAACCCTTAACATTCTGTGATTCTGTGAATGCTTAACACTATCTCAACTCTGTTCTCATGGAAGTTAACAGAACTTGACAAAAAACGGTGTTAGGACGGAAGTGAATATTTGGGGAACTCTATCAACAGAATGCATATTTAAAAGCTGTTATTTTGCTTTCCTTCTATTGCCATGAATGGCATCTGAAAGAACTCTTGCAGCTAAGGCAGAGCTGAACAAAATTTTAACATGGGCTCAACGGGAGACTGCATAAATACTTGGAAGAGTCCCATTAACTAAACAGACAAACTACATCAGGCTCAGGAAATCCCCTGAGCTGAAAATAGCTGGAGGCTGAGAGAGTGCTAGGGAGGGAGAGGAGAAGTATTGTTTATCTGCTCTTCTGGTCCCTAATCATCCACTTACAGCTATTGTTAGAGAAAGAATACATTCCTATGAATGTTAACAAAAACACATATTTTTGTCAAAGCTGAAATATTTCAGAGGCATACTAGTTCTGACAAAGATCTCAGTAGGAACAATTCCTAGCCCTAGCAAATTCTGATCACTGCTGGTCAGAGGGAGACAAACTGTAAACTTAGTCTTCCACTTGGAATGTAAAAAACCTCAGCACATTGTTCTGTAAAGACATCTGCAAGGTTTTGATTTTGTTCCAACCGAATGAAAGGTAAGCATTGTCACAAAGCCTTGTTGTGTTTTGTCTGGGCACATGTATTTATTGCGTTTTCAGACCATGCAGCTGTGCATGGGTGAGCACAGAATTGAAACCTAGCTAAAGAGTTCTGACAGCGCAAAGGTGATCACCATTTAGCTCCCTGTTCTACTAGGAACTTGCCAGAACATGCAGTGAAGAGCCACAGTGGGTCTCTGCAACCAACTTCCAATTCTGCTGGCAGCAAAGGAACGAGCCTGCCTCCTCTCCCTCCTCTCCCTTAGGGAGGACACTGCCAGTAGGGACAGACAAGGCTTGAGCACTTGGTGCTGGATGAGAAGATCATTGCTGCGTCAGCTCAAATGTTGCTTGACGAAAGGCCCTTTGGGACCCTGGCATTCTCTTCACATCCTAGGTGAGCCCAAAGGCCAGTCCCACTCTCGGGTTGTTTAACTGAAGATCGAACAATAGAAATGCTGTGGTTCTTTCACAGTTTGAGGCAAGAGGATGACTGCATTACTCCTCAAAAGTATCAGTCTTATAATTTGGAATGACTAAAGCAGGCATTCAGTCTGTATTCCCATTTCCTTTCCCAGATGCATTTTTTGAAAATTCATTGCAAGTTGCAGGGACCAGAGGTCTGGATTTATGGCTGTACTGTGCCAGTATTAATCAAACCCATTGTAACATTTCTTTCAAAGATGTGTGTGGCATAGACAAAGCTGTGCTGACTGCACAATGCTCTGGATTTCTGAGACGTTTCTAAGAATCTCATAATACTTAATTTTTTCTTTTTCTGAAATCAGTGTCTACTGAAATTAAAAGAACGTGCAAAAACCTTACTTCAACAATGATGCTGCAGCCCAAAGCTTGAAAATGTGAGCTCAATGTACCCTCAATGGAATCAAAGGCACAGACACAACTTGCTATTCCCTCCTATATCCTGTCATCCCTGGTTTTATTCCTTGCTGTGTTAGAAGCAGCCACTCACTGCAAACTGAATCTCCAGAGTGAGCCCACAGCCAAACCCCAGACTCAGCGAGGCATGAAGCAGGCTGTGCCTCATTACCTACAAGGCAGATGCAGAGCTGGTGCATCACAGGGCTGAAGCCTCCCCAACCTAAGCCTTATCTCATTAACACTTCCAGCAATCCCATTTGCGTTGGCAAAGTGGAGCCCTCTGGAGTCCTACATCACGGTGCCTTCTGGATCAACAGATGACGGTCCAAGCATTGCCTTCCAAAATCCTCCAGAAGAGCAGGCTCATCCGAGCATGACCCAGTCTAAGCTCTCTGGGGTCTGCAGCCCACCAGCAGCACCTCGCAGAGGTGTACGCGCTTCAGTAATATGTATAATGGTTCATACCACTTGAATCTGCTGGTCTGATGCATCGCTTTTCTGTTGCGTCCAGAACCATTGGGTGTGTACAGAAACAGTTGTAAGATCCTTCTGTGTTAATGCACTGGCCATCAATACAGCTGTTTGGGTCCTGACATTCATCCGTGTCTTTAAAATGGAAGGAAATGTATCAAGGAGAGCCACCACAAAGTAGTCTCATTGCGTTAATCCATCTTTATATTCTTCTATATTAGGAGCAGATTTCCCTGTTAATTACCACAAATACCAACTGCTGGCAGCACGATCCTGCCTGTGCCCCTGGAGAAGGACAGACACATCAGCAGCATGCTGATCTCTAATCCTCAAGTACCAGGGAGCTGGATGAGGAGGCTTGCAGTAGGAGTTGGAGTGCCAGGCAGATCCTGCACCCAGCACAGCTGCAGCTGCTTCCCATGTTCCCCTCCCTTCAGGACAGTACCCACAGGCATTACAGGTGGGCATAGTCTCTAAAAGTCTTCATGAGCTGGTCAGAGGGGATCACCCTACCTAGGCCACAGTAGTTCCATTCCTTAGTTTGTCATGGAGAGGGAAAGCAGAAATGTAGCTCAAAGGGAAGAGCAGGCCATTTAACTTCAAATAAATTACATGGAATCAGCAAACCCCTCACCCCGGGTAAAGGGATAATCATAGAATCCCAAGGTGAAAGGCTCTCTTATTGCAGTTGCAAAAATTACTTCCTTTCATTATGCTATTCTGCACATTATCCATGGTTTTCTGCTTACAAAGCAAAACCCAGGGTCATGGTTATAAGTAATTTTCAGTCAAATACCAGAACCAAAGGAGTACGAGGTTGTGCAGACTTAAATGGGCTTATCGATGCCCTGAACTGTAATTGCACACTGCACATTAACTCCTTGTGGAAAATATCTGTCCTTGAAAACAAACACCTCTGTGTTAATTTGATTTATTACAGTAAAACCAGCACACTTACCAAATGAAAGGTGAGCTTCAACATCCAGCCTTTGACTGCTGCACCCCCCACACAAAGAACAGAAGGCTGAATTGTACCTTGACAGAGGGAAGCAGCAGCGGGCACGTACGGAGGCAGCAACCTCCGACTTCTTTGTACTGTCTGCTTAAAAGCTGGTACCAGCTCTAGACTGGGCACTCCAAGGAGATGCTTTGGAGATGCAAACTCCTGGGAGCAATTTGCTGAAAAAGGAAGCAAATCAAGCAAACCCTGCTCAATGTGCCATCGCTGTGTCAGCCAGAATTGCTGCCCAACCAAGCAGAAGGAAAGGGAAATGACCCAATGCCTCTTAAAAAGCTGCTACAGGAGTTGGGAGGCCTGGCGTTCCTCCTCTTGCTGGGAATACCGCAGCCCCGATGAGAATCCTGCCGTATGAGGCTGCTTGGTTTGCCCATCTGCATACCATTATAGTGACAAGACCACTTTAAATAAACTTACCAAAGCACTGGAGCTTAACAGGGTCATAGTAGGTGCCTTGTTTGCAGTAGCACTCATAACCTGGCTGCGTATTCAAACAGAAGCCATTTTTACAGATTTCTTGTCCAAAGAGCTGGCATTCATCAGCATCTGGGGAGAAAAACATCAGAGGCTTGTAACCATAATTATTACGAGGCTACGCAGAGGAACAAGAAGGAATAAAGCCTACACAATTCTCTGTTTGAGCAAATTTGACTTGAAACAGAGGGTCTCACAAGCACACTCATAGGAAAAATGACTGGTGTGGAAAAGGCTACGATGTAGTCAGAACAGGAAAGAGAAAACTGGTAGACCACGACTTTCCACTTCCCGTGTCAGAAAAACTCCTGTGGCACACAGACTGGAAGAATCTACAGCTCTCCTTTCTTTCCTTTGCTATCACTTTGCTCTTAGCTCCAAGCAAAACAGATGAAGAATAGTATTTTCCAGTACAAATTGCTTTACTCAAGGGACTCAAGGGATCTAATTTAATCACACCATTTAATTGCAAAACTAAGTGGCTGTGCTGATGGATGGACTTTGTGACAGCTCTCCTGTCTCCATCATACAGTGTGGCGACTCTGCTCTGTGTGGTAGGGAATCTTCACATCTGTGCTGCTTGTGACTTCTTTTTCCAAAGCTATCTGCACAACTTCTATGGAGACTTCCCGCCACAGAGGGACAATTGTGTCCGTTGTGAGATACAAGGCTGCAGCTACTAAGACCAAGTGATAGCTGACAAAGAGAACCTCTCACACTTTCAAATGAGGCTAAATGTTTTCAGGAAGGTTTTGTGGGAAATATATGCCAGCTCCTATATGGCTTTGCACAGTTGTGCACATTTTTTTCCCCTCTCAGTCTTTATGTATTTGTTACTGTTGGAATTTCACTCACTTCCTTTCTTCCAACATACTTTTTATTTTCTAGGCCTACCTAGAGTAGTCTGTTGAAGCCAGACTAGTATCAAAATGGCAATAAAAAGCCATTTTTATGTAAAGTAGGTGATTGTCCTCTCAATACCAATTGTCCTAATCCACTGTCTTCTATAGACTTCCTCCTCCTTTACTCTGGGACAACACAGATTTTAGCCCAGAGCTGTCATTTCCATCTGAGCAGCAGTTTTAAAGGTGTATGTCATGGTTTAGCAAGGAGTTGCTTTTGCTTAGTAACAGGGGGAGCGGGTTGCAGTGAAGACCCGGTAAAAGTTTTTTAGACGTGCCTTCAACTCCTGGGTTCAGACCCACCCCCGGCCCGGCTGGGCCAGTCTGGCGCCTCTGCGATCACTATTTAGGGACGGGAATTTGAGGTGCCAGGCAGGAGGTGTAAGAGTGGTACAAGATGGAGGCGACCATGCGGACCCCACAGTCGGAGAAGGAGGAAGGATGGAGCATCAGACCAGAGACCCCTCTGCAAGCCGTGGTGAGAGTGCAGCCGGTACCCCTGCAACCTATGGATCAGCAGCAGCAACTTCATGTGAGTGTGCCCGGACGGGCCAGAGACTGTGTGGGGGAGGCGGTCATGGCACAGGACATGCTGGAGAGCCTGTGCACCGCAGAGCAGCCCCACACGAGAGGCAGAGAGGAGCAGCAACTTTTGGGACAAATGAGCATCGGTACAGCCCGTGCAGGGCTTTGGGACAAATGTGCGTCGGTGCAGCCCGTGCAGGGCTGCCATGTGTGTGTGGTACCTCACGGACTTGCAAGGAGGACTGGTGCGGAACCCACTTGCCCTGAGGTGAGACAAACGGCAGAAGCCACCAGGAACGGACTGACTGAAACCCCCACTCCCTGCCCCCCTGGGCCGTTCAGGGGGGCCGGAGGTATAAAACACCGGGATCAGGGCTCTGAGCCCGGGAAGAGGAGAGGGGTGGGGAGCAGGTGGTCTTAAAGGGCTGGTCGGACTCTTCATCTCTGTACCATTCTGTGTTGTTTTGTTTTGGTTCTGGTTTTTGGGGTTTTATGTTTTAGTTGGTATTAAATTGTTTTCTGTTTTCTTCCCCAAGCCGAGTAGCCTGGTCTGTTTTGTCCTGCACCTTAAGCGGCAATTAAGCTCTGCCTGCCCTTTAGCAATCCTTAAGTCTTCGGTACTTGAGGCTAATCGTGGTCTTTTGTTCCCTGATGGGCAGAAACCACGACAGTGTATCATTCAAATGTTTATTTTTTTGCAGAAGAATTGAAAGTGCTATAAAACTATTTGTTTTTACAGCCACTCTTCTGGCCACTAAGTGCCTTCAAACATTAAATATTTTTCAGTTTGACTGTTTAGCAGCAAAAATTATGCAAAGATTAATGAGAAATGTCAAGGATGTATCTGTCTTTTTCTTGTGGAACATTTGTGTCTGGGGGAAAAATTGAAAAGCCTGGGAGTGGGGTCAAGGCAGGCTAGCTAGGTATCTTTGCTTCTGAAAATTCCAGTTAATCGCAGTTGCTCCTACAAGCAGAAGCTTGTAGACAAAAGCAATGGGAACCTATGAGTTAGCATAACAGAGAGAGACCACATTCCTAAGAGTCCTTGTCCGAGAGACCACATTCCTAAGAGTCCTTGTCCATTTATTGTTTGTCTTTTGTGCTGTTCCTGAGTTTATTACAAAATAAACTTACTAGAAACAGCCTTCTTATGGCAAGGATTTGTGGGAGATATTTCCAGATGAACTGTTTCAACGTTTATGTCAGCTAGAGATATCAACTCCAAGGAAGCACAAGAAAACCAATGCTGACTTTCTCTGAGACTCATTTGGATATACTAAATACACAGCATGGCCCAAATCTACACTGCAAAGATACAGAGAAATCTGAGGTCTGCAAAGATAACACATTCCCTGAACAAAAATATTCTCAGAGAGTATTAGGACCTTTAAGATGAGCTCTGTGACAGTGTTCTACTTGTCTAGATGGCAAACTGTCAGTCTGTCCAACACTGGTCCCTGATGCCATCAGTCTCAGGTCTGTATTTACCCCATGGCATTTTGTTCTTTACTCCAGATTGGAGGGTAAGAGAGTAGAGGTCTTACATAAGTTACCCTGTTTAAGCACTCACTCCAGTTTGAATGAATCTGGGTGTTAGTGCTGTATAACCTTTAGTCTTGTTTCCATGTCCTGTGCACTTTACAGGTGCAGAAAAACACCTGCAGAGGATAACACACAAAAAATATCAGTAGGACAAAGAACTGAACTTAATCATAGCCTGTTTGCTACCTTGAAAGGAAAATCAACCTCACAGTGCCCTACCCAGTGAGGAAGGATCATTTGAAAAGGTACATATAACAATCAATAGGGAAAAAAACACAGAAATCTTTCAGTTCCCAGCAACTTTTGTCATCTCTCAGAATTAGGTCTGACTGATCAGTGATTCTAGCTAGAAACAACTCTGACAAATGCCATCAACCATGTGACACTATGTCTCTGTTACACTCTTTAAAAACCATCAATGTTTTCTTATTTTTCTGATGCGACCACACAGTACTTCTACGTTTAGTTCTTGATTTGTACAACAGCTATTCCAATAGGGACAAATATATAAAATGTGTGCTTCCCTAAAGATCCTGTAACTGCTATGTAACCCAAAGATAATACGTTGACATCATTTTAGCTAACAGTGTATTTATGCCAAGGAAACTTAACTTCACAAATCATTAATGTTGATGGCTATTTCTCAAACTTGAAAAGGAATTTCGCTGATCTCATTCTTCCTTCTTAGTGATGCCAACTCCCTCCTGCCCACACCCACCAACTCCTCCTGTCACTCATATTTCTCTAAAGTCTTCTGTTCAATAAATATTTCATTAAGTTCTGTAATGAAAAGACAACTGCTGTCCTCCTCTTCAGTTCTTATATTCATTCTCACTTATAGATCCAATGTTTAACAGAACTTTTCTTCTCTCTCCCAGTGCCCCAGACAGTTATTTACAAGTGTAAGGTGGCTTTGTCTTGCATTTGTAAATCACAGAATGGTAGGGACCTTTAGAGATCATCTAGTCCAACCCTCCTGCAGAAGCAGGTCCACCTAGATCAGGTTGCACAGGAATGCATCCAGGCAGCTTTGAAGACCTCCAAAGAAGGAGACTCCACACTCCCTGGGCAGCCTGTGTCAGGGCTCCGCCAGCCTCACAGTGAAATAGTTTTTTCTTATGTTTAAATTGAACTTATTGTGTTCCAGCTTCATCCCATTACCCTTTGTCCTGTCAATAGATACAACAGAAAAAAGGGACGCCCCAACCTCCTGACATCCATCATGTATATACTTGATAAATATTAATGAGATTCCCCCCTCAGTCTCCTCTTCTCTAGACTAAACAGCCCCAGTTCCCACAGCCTTTCCTTATACAGAAGATGCTCCAGTCTCCTGATCATCTTGGTGGCCCTGCGCGGGATTCTCTCCAGCAGTTCTCCATCCCTCTTGAGCTGGGAAGCCCAGAACAGGACACAGGAGTCCAGATGGAGCCTCACCAGGGCAGAGTAGAGGGGGAGCAGAACCTCCCTCGATCTGCTGGCCACACTCTTCTTGATACATCCCAGGATGCCATTGGCCTTCTTGGCTACGAGGGCACATTGCTGGCTTATGGTTAGTTTATTGTCAATCAGGTCTGTCTTTGCAGAGCTGCTCTCCAGCAGGTCAATCCCCAGCCTGTACTGGTGCATGGGGTTGTTCCTTCTCAGATGCAGGACTCTGCACTTGTCTTTGTTGAACCTCATGAGATTCCTCTCTGCTGAACTCTGAAGCCGGTTGAGATCCCACTGATGGCAGCACAGCCTTCTGGGGAATCATATTTGTGGTCTCAGTGCCTTCTCTCACAGTATATAGCACTTAGTGTAAATTAAACCAGAATATTACAGAGACTGTATAACGGACATTCTTATTCTGTCAAATGATGATTTTTGGTAATGTTTCATATCACAAGCTGGTTTTGTCACATGTGAATTAGTGTGATTATATTGCTGGCTCACATTTTTAGTCAATTAGCTACCAGAACTTCTGAAATAATTAAACTTCATACAAGTCAGGACTGACCTTTGTAATTCTGAGCAAGAAGCCCATAAGATGATTCTCCAGAGGGAATGAAACCTTTTCCTTCAGGACACAAGTCAGTAAATTCAGCTAGGAGAGAGAGAAAACAAAAAATTACGTTGTTAAGAAAAATGTTACTCACATACACATGTGTTACATAGCTGTTTCAGTGTTTTGGGAAATCTGAGGTGACGTTTTGCGCTATTCCCATCTATCAGGCAGTCATGCACACCTTCAGCTAAACGTAATGCTACCCCTGCACTTCCCCTGCTCTCTGTCTGCAGAGCTGGCTTGGAAAAACCTCGCTAAGGTATCCAAGGCATCACAGAGCTCCATCCAATCTAATTTGTCATGTTCCTTGGCAGGTGAATGTAGTCCTTACTGGGTTTCATGGTGCACTGCAGTTATAACAATACCAGTAGCCAAACTATCTTAATTAAAGCTAGCATGAGCCTCTCTGAGCTATACTGCAAACTGCAATCTAGACATACCCCAACTGAGATACAATCCCCCTTCCACATTCTTCATTCCTTATACAGTAAGAACATTAACTGATTGCAATAGAAGAATATGGTGTGGATTGCAGAGGGAAATTATTTAAAGTGTCTTGGAGACTATATGGAATTTTACAGTATAGCTAAAAACAGGAATTAAACATGATGATACATTTGTGTGTAATCTTTAGTAATTAATCTCAAAAAAGTTTACACATGTTCTCTCAAGTGATTCTTTCCAGCTGGATTCTGAATTTCAGCTATCACTGTTTATGTTTCAAGTGCTGTTTTCAATATTTATGACAAATATCATATGGCTATGTTTTTATCATTTAATATTTGGGGGTTAAACAATGGCCTGCAGACAACATGATTAATGGAATTGTTCAGTAAGTAGCAAAATGTGAAACTAATGTCATAATACCTATCAGTAATTAACAGTATGTATAAACATCACTGCAAGGAAGAGCTTCAGACTTGGAAACACTAGAACGTTTACCTTTGTTTTTCAGCTTGTGGGAAAATAATCTAACACATTACTACAGCATCTGGAAAAAGCTTCTGTGAGAATTTGTCTTTGTTAAAAACAGTTGCAGATAATGCTGTTCGGTAACAAGCTGTTTTATCCCTAGGGCAGCTGCAGTGAAGTCACTAGAGTAACACCAGGTGTGAATTATTCCTGCAAACGTTTCCTCTGTGGAAGTCTCCCATGGATAAGTCATGACTAAATACTCCAGAATATGGGATTTAATGGGCAGGCTTTCTCTGGTGGAAAAGCATGCTACCGTTAAACACTTTTACAAAGGGACAGAAGACCTCCTCTTACCAGTTCCAAAGACAGGGCATGGGAAGATTTCACAGTTATCACCCCAGCCAGCACCCAAGGTACAGCAGCATTCTTGTTTGGTCACATTGGACGTAAGCACGTTGTCACAGAAATTAGCATCATTCAGATTGTAGTAGCACTCCTTCTTTCCATCTTCGTGTTGATCAGCCTCTACTGGTAATTCTAAAGGTGAAAGGAAAACATAAACCATGTTAAGATGTCATGTGAAATGAATCAGTTTCTTTTTTTTTACAGTACCTCAGTTTCACCACAGTAAAGGGCAACGCTGTCAGTCAGGGAAGAAAATGGTTAAGTACAAATTTTGGTTTAACTTTTTTTTTCTTAGGAAGAATGATGGAAGTTGATAGCCTTTGACTTTTTCAGACCTGTTCTCTGACTTGGCCAGAAAGGGATTCTTCACCTTTGCACTTCTTTCATTTTTAAGCAAGGCATGAACTACCTCTCACCCTCAGCTCTCCAACTACCATAGCCAACCACTGACATGGTACTTTTCACGTATGAATCTAGAAGCTCTTCACAGAGGCAAGTAAAACTAACCACCTCATTTTAGAGGTAAAGGAGGAAAGGCACAAACTGAAAGGTCTAATTTTCAAAAGATGAACATTTCCAGTCCCTTTTAATTTCCCTGTGCAAAAGAAAGCATGTTCCACACTTGAATACAAGACCCTTTATGATTTTGGAAAAGTAACTGACTGATTCCATGATAAGCAGAGGAATATAATGCAGATGTCAAGTTAATGGACTCTTTAAAATAGGCATCCAGCCAAGAAATCAGATTTTCTGCCTTTAGCAGTTGAGTGGATCCCCTCACAATATTTATATGGACTGGAGGCAAAACAGTCTCCCCCATATATCCAATAAAAAAACCTATTAACAGTCAAAGACCTTTCTAAAGCAGCCTCTATGTTTGCAGAACTCTATCTAACCTTGAACTTCCACAAAAAAAATCTTACCGAGAGCTCAGAAGTAGGACCTATCACATAAAATTGTTATTCCCACTTGATCAATATGAAAGACTTCTCATAAGCTATACATAAAGTATTTGAGTCCTAAGATTACAAATGCTGACCCAAACCCCAAAACTTTGTTCAGGAACTTAAGACAGATAAATCTTGAGGCAACCACTTTCCTTTTATCTTGGGAAATTCTGTATGCTTAGCACTTCACAAATGTTTAATTCACAAAAACCTACTAAACATTATTGCATATTGTGAGATTTTCCATTGTTTGAGACTCAGACTCTTGCACACTATGCCGAACACAAGACATTTCTCAAATAACACACATATCCAAGTGGGAATCAAAACCTTATTTTATACTTGAGTGACAGTGCATTTCAAATGCTAGAAGATCAGCAAGACCCAAAGAGTTGTGGTGTATGAACTGCCTTTGTTTGCCTTGCACTCCTTTTCAAGGAAGAGCTAAAGGCTGTTGCAAGTACCCATATATCTGAAAGACTCAAGTTCACTTAGCCACCTCCTCTATCCACCTCTGTCTCTTGGATGTCAAGCTCAGCCTCTTTACACTACCTTTAAGATGCATTTGCTTCTAGTCTCATCAAATTAAAAAACAGTGTCTGTGAAGCAGGAGCTTGAAGATAGTGCCAAATGCTAAAGGAATTAAATTAATTCCAGCTGTTATTACCTCAAGACTGCTGTTCCTGGAAACCACATCCCCTCAAGAAGATGAGGCAAGGCAACTTTACTGACCATGAGAATATTAGATCCCTTTTCAGAAAGGTGCGTTTCAAAATGTCAGTATGGATTGCCTATTATTGCACTTCAATAGTACAAACAGGTGTAATAGTTCTTTTGACCTCTAATTCCAAACTTTTCCTCTGAAAAGTGACTGTTTCTGTTTTGGAGGTTGAGGGGCTGGCAGACACCTCTATTCAAACCTAGTAAAATGTTGCCACCTACAAGGCAAGCTTTTCTTTGCTGTTTTGCCAACACAATCAAGTTGTACATTAAAGGAAATACCCAGCTGGGTGCTTATTTCATCTTTGTTAGTGTAGCCTGTGGTCTCTCCCCCTCCATCAGATAATGAGAATTTTCCATAATGTGCTGGATTGCAGAAAGTGTGGTGGTCTTACTATTCAATAGGAACGATGCGAAGACTGTCCTGTGTCACAGAAATGCAACTGAACTACGTCTGTTATTCCAAGGTGAGAGGGCAATACTTCAGCACGCCACATTATACATTTTCCTTGGCCATTTGCCATCTAATTCAACCAAAGCCATGTCTTCAACAGGAGAAAAAGCATGGCAGTTTTCACGCTATTTACCAGAGAAAAAATATCAGAAACTGCCCAGGGAGGGAGAGGAGACAGTCTGATCATGTCATTGTTTATCCCCATTTTATGTATGATGTGTTGGTTTCTCCTCCCATTATCTGTTCAGCAGCTTAAAAGTCTGTTGTTTACACAGCTGTGACTGAGGGTTAGTCAAGCAGGCTTCATCAATGTTTGGAAAGCAAATGAGACACAAATATTTCTTTTTTTTTTTTTTTTTAAACCTAACACCAGTTTGTATCTACAAGCTTATAGTTCCTTTCTCATACATTATTAACCGTTTAGTAATCAGGTTGTTTTTGAAAGTGGTTTCACTTGGTATGTTGACAAAATACGATAGGAAATGGATAGTTACTTTTTTGCATCAGTATTTCACATTTTTTGTTAGAAAAATGTAAAACACCTCTGTACATAAGGCATGCTGGTAAAGGAACATAATTCTATCGGTTTGTCGATATGACTGTTCTAGTAACAGCCTGTAAGAGAGATCCTGTATAACTGCTGCTAGATTTAACTTTGAAGCATTTATTAGAACTAGATCTACACACCTTAGCGTAACTTTATTCCAACAACATGCTTTAGTATGTGTTTGATGCAAAAATGTGCACTAGTAATATAGGATTCAGTGGATAACCAGGATATTAGGATATGCTCAGATTTTGTATACACTTAAATTTTTGCTTAAGAAGTGTCCAGGTAACAACTGCAATCTGAAAAAAACCCAAATCATAGAGAACTGATGGGATCTTAAATACTGCAACTGTGTACCAAGGTCTCTTAATCACAGGTGGAATCAGTAAGGTGGCTGCTAAAGCTAAAAGTCATCAGTACATGTTCACGGCTGCTATGGCTTGAATAACACATATACCCAGAAGATGATTTTCAAAACGACAGTAAAAATAGATTGGTGTGGGCGCATCATCAGATTTTTCAACTGGCTCCACACACGGCAAGCTGCATGTGTGCAGCGTGTATGCATACACAGGCAAATGTACAATTCAGGGACCAGTGCAAGTCATAGAATCGTAGAATGGAAGGGTTTGGAAATGACCTTTAGAGATCATCTGCCCATCATCTATTTGCTGGCAAAGCCACACAGACAAGCACACGCAGTCCAGGAGGTTCCTATAGATTGTTGATGACAACTTCCTGTCGCAGGTGATTGAGGAACCGAGGAGGGGTGTGCTGCTGGACCTAGTACTGACAAATAAGGAGGGTCTGGTTGGGGATGTGAGGGCCTGGTTGGGGACTGTGAGGGTGACAGAACAGTGGAACAGGCTGCCCAGAGGATTTGTGGAGTCTCCTTCCTTGGAGGTCTTGCCTGGACATGTTCCTATGTGACCTGATCTATGTGAACCTGCTTCTGCAGGGGAGTTAGACTTCATCTCTAAAAGTCCCTTCCAACTCCTACCATGCTACCATTCTATGATTCTATGATCTAATCTAACCTCCCTACAGAAGCAGGGCTGCCTAGATCAGGTCACTCAGGAACATGTCCAGGTAGGACTTGAAGACCTCCAAGGAAGGAGTCTACACACTCTCCCTGGGCAGCCTGTGCCAGGGCTCCATCACCCTCACAGTGAAATAGTTTCTTCTTATGTTTAACTGGAACCTTTTGTGTTCCAGCTTCATCCCATTTCCCCTTGTCCTGTTGCTAGATACAACAGAAAAAAGGGATGCCCCAACCTCCTCACACCCACCATTTAGATATTACTGAGATCTCCCCTCAGTTTCCTCTT
Organism: Urocolius indicus; assembly: GCA_013401255.1. Classification (NCBI taxonomy): domain Eukaryota; kingdom Metazoa; phylum Chordata; class Aves; order Coliiformes; family Coliidae; genus Urocolius; species Urocolius indicus. The sequence goes on from WBNH01001431.1 coordinate 185,760, forward strand.
CTCCAGACTAAACAGCCCCAGTTCCTGCAGCTGCACATTTAAAAAGTATATCTATATATCTATATGAACAGTATAACTGTTCATAGATGACTGAAATTCAGATCAGGATTTACCTTAGAAAATCATGCACATATTGGCATTCAAAAATACTACAAATAAGATGAGTTTCCTTCAAAAACTGAGCATCCAGAGAGTACTTAAGGTTTTGAAAATTTGTACTTGAACACCAAATTTTCTATCATTGAGGAAGCTTCTGGATCAGATTCATAAACTGTTACTTGGTAGCCTCAAATTTTTTGTGCTGATGGTTGGTTACATGAAGGGGGGATTGATTTTTACTTATAAATCCTAGTAAACACTGTTAAATATCTTGCTTTAAATAATCGGTCACATTTTATGTAACCAGTAGAAAGCAACATCTACATAAACTGTAGGTAACTAAATGTATTGTAGCTAGCAACAGGACAAGGGGTAATGGGATGAAGCTGGAACACAAAAAGTTCCACTTAAATATAAGAAAAAAAGTATTTTACTCTGAGGGTGATGGAGCCCTGGCACAGGCTGCCCGGAGGGGTTGTGGAGTCTCCTTCCTTGCAGGTCTTCAAGACCCGCCTGGACATGTTCCTATGCAACCTGATCTAGGTGAACCTGCTTTTGCAGGGGGGTTGGACTAGACGATCTCTAAAGGTCCCTCCCAACCCTACCATTCTATGATTCTATGGTTCTATGATCTTAGTGGAGTTCTCCCACTAGAATTATTTTTATTGGCTGAGCTGTAAACCAAACTCCTGATCTTACTGATCTTTGTATGTGATTCCTGCTAATATGCTTAATGTTACACACACTTTTCCCATTCCCCCCCCCCATTTTAATTTAAAATCATGATAATCCTCAAATATCTAGTGTCCTTTATAGCTTCAGGACTCCATGCAATGAGATATACCAATAATATATTAGTAATTTAGATGCATACTAGAACATGCATTCTTTTTCCTACACAGACACAATGAAAACAACATTAATATGGATTATTACTCAAACTGCATTCAGTTTTGTACTTGCTAGAAATGAATCATAAATGAATTTATATATCTTGTTACAAGAATAAATGAGGAGACTTGAACACAAACACTTTTTTTTTCTCTCTTAGATACAATTAGGTATACCAGCAACATTTCAACTAACACAAAAGTGAATTCTTCCTCCTTTATCTGTTCTTCCTTCGGAAATATTTGCTACATGTTGTGATGGGCAGGGCACAAAGGGGAAAAAGCACAGTTACTGGAATGTGACAACATGGGCTAGAATTCCTAATACATACACTGGGAGGATTGTTTCAAGAAACAGCTAACAACAGATGAACTTGCACCACACAAAATAGAAGGATGTCTCGAGAGCCCTAATGGCAAGTAAAGTGTGAACATGCAGCATTCCAGAAAGCTAACAGCCTTTAACCATATGCAAAAAGGTTCCCAAATTACAGTAATATTTGCACAGACTTCACCTGCTTGCAATTGATAGGAGATAGATAAACATTTCTTTATACACAAAATTATAATATGAGAAACAGGCAAAAGCTGAGCAAACCACACTGAATTACAGATGTCTGTCGCAGGAAAATGCAGATTAAATTCTTCCTTTCTGAAAATAGCCATGATGCAAGCTAATGCTGACAGATGATGTCCACATGCACCATAGGATCTCTCAAAGCACCATGCCTCACTCGAGCATGTGGCTTACCAGAGCCAGAGGATGTGTGGCTATTTCATTGCTATTTGCAAGGAGATTGCATGCTATTCCTACAGAATCATGCTGCAGCTGGTATTGGGGAAGGCTGCAGTACTCACCACAAATGGGAAGGAAAAATTGGGTTTGTTCCCTCTTCAGGTGACAGCTGTGTAAGGGCTGTCTGTTGGTTCCCAGAACAAAACAAGAGCAAGCAAAGAGAGAGCATGCAGAAGAATTAATTGTATATTGTCAGCTCCTGAAATGTCAAATCCAGAGGTACACAGGGCAGTGTCACCACCTGACTAGTCAGTCTCTGAGATCTCGAGAAACAGAAGCCAACTAGTAAGAGAAAAACAACCTAGAAAGGCTGCAGGACATATAAGAAAGCAAGAATTCTTTTTAAGCAGAACTAACAACAGTAGTTTTATCCTTTTAATTTGGAAGAAAAACAATAGAAGAAATAGTAAGATCTCTGTTCCTATGACCCTCTTCCTTATTCTCGTTCATGAGCATATGGTGTAAAGTATATCTCACTGGGTCCTAATTTTCATGGTCTCCTATGAGATTTTCCTCCTTGACCTTATCAGAAAAGAGACAAAGGTGAAGCACATATTTTGTTTGGGCCTGATGAAGGCTGGAGGGGAAGGAAGCAAGGCTTCTTTCCAAACTGATCACAATAAGTGATATTCACTAGTGACAAAAACACAGAGTTAGTACCATTTAGTAACATTATGTCCTTGAATGCTCTTTGGACTTGACTTCTTTTTACATGGGCTCAGGTTCTCTACTGATTTATTTTGCCTCAGTTTTGTCTCAACAAGTGGTTGGCTTGTCTCAAGTACTACCTCCTCAGGGTACCAGAATGAAAACAGCATTCACATTTCCTGGAAATCTTGATAATATAAACACTCTTCTTCCATAAATTCATGGAAGAATTTTTAATGCTGCTACTTCAGTTATCATCAATAAGTGTTTAAGCTAATCTGTTTCATGGTGGAAAGGTATGGCAGTATTTTTTCTCCCAAACAGGAATGGAGGCAGTACCACCAGACGTTGCTTTGCTGCCTCACCCATCTTAATTTTTTTCATTCCTCCTTCATAAAACGAGGTCCTGTAAGCCTGAATCTTTCTCACAGAATTTTGCAAAGGTTTCAGTTTGTCAATCTGCTGTTAATGATATTTCACAGGCAACTTCTTGAGTGCTGCTGAGTGCTACATTCAGTCAGGGTTCACTTTGAATACTTGTTGCAATTAGGTCACAGATCTTTCAACCTTGTTTACATGTCTGAAAGACCATGAATGATAGGAGAAAATAGCCACAGCCTTGTAAGCAGTTATTCTAAAGGTTTCCGGAAGCTGGATCAACCTGCAATGTAAGAACAAAATAAGAAAAATACCAAGACTTGGCATTATGGAGGGGAAAAAAAAGAAGTTGTGTGAGTATATTCCTTCATTTCTATGAGTTCTAAACTCATGTTTTATGTTCGTAGTTCCAGTAGTATTTGCAATGCTCAAAACACCTGATAATAAAAGGTCACCACAAGTTCAGTACAACAGACTACTAGGAGAAACAAGACAAAAGATGGAGTAGAACAGGCGAAGGCACTCAACAAAGCACTCAGAGACTGACAACAACTTGGTGGTTTGGGTTTTTTTGCCTTCCTAACTACCTCTTCTGAGGACTTATGTTAGTACTAGATAATGCTCAGAGGATACCGCTATATACAAATCTTGTTCTTAATCATATGCTCCCTTAAACATTGTCCAAGTGTAGTAGTGGGTGTTTGTAAAAAACTGAACAAAAAGTAAAATCCCCTCAGGCCATAGACACAACTCCATATCACATTTCATTGTTGTAACAATGAAACACAGCAAACAGGAGGTTGTTCACTCTTAGTGTAACTGTTCATTATTACTGCCAAATCTGTTGATGTATGAAATTCAGAAGGTGTTTCAGATTGATTTATACTGCTAATGATTCACTGACAACATATTCCACCTTAAAAATGCCTCTTCTCATGCACACACTTTCAGGAAGACTAAGTTTTTAAATTTTTTTGTTATAGTTAAAGGCAACATCTGCATTTAAACCAACTTTACCTTTCCATTAGTTAGATATGCAGTGGAAATCATGGCAAAATCTGCTGGCATTTTACCTGGGGAGGTACGGAAGCGACACTGTCCAGTCATCGGATCATACTCCTGGTTTTCATCAGAGCACAGGCACAGGAAAGAACCATCAACATTTTCACAGAGGGCTTCACCACATACTCCACTTAGCATTTCACATTCATTCACATCTGGGGAAAAAAGTTCAAAACATAAATCAATTCAGGCCCATTACTAACAGTCTGCTCTTTTATCCGCTGAATCCGTGCCAATATTGTCTTCCAGATTGCAGATGTGATCTCCGGGGAAGGATTAAAAACTTGCTAATACCTAAGTGGACTCATAAACAAGCAGTCAGTCCTTTGAAATGAGGGTCCCTGAAAGCCACAGTACAGTTTATATACTACTGGTGCTGATTAGGTGCTGCTTACAGACCTGAACATTGGCTTTCAGTTTTTTCAGGTTTGGGCTTTTTGTGTTTCTTTCTCATTTTTAAATATTTACTTTCCTTTGTACTCATTTCTTGGGATTTAAGATTCAGTCTAATTTCATATGTTTTCTTAACTTTCTTTATTATCAAACTTCCACTGAACACAGAGCAAAACAAGGGTGTGATTCAGACGGCACTATGAAAAGAGGATTCCCTTGTCTCCTCAAAATCTCACTTTTCTTGTGATCATCCATTAAGCAACCAATTCCCCAGTCCCTTGTACACAACAGCCCCACAGGCTGCTCTGGAGCTCACAAGGGTTATGTCCAGGTCACCCAGGAAGCCTCTGTCAAACACTGCAAATTTCCTCTCTCAAAACCCCATATGTTTTTAGGTTGGATACCATATACCTGCTAACTAGTCCACCCTGAAATGCTTTTCTGATTGATGGGAGAATTGTCTGCTGTTTAAACAAGTGTTGCCAAATACCATCACAATCATTTAACTTTATTATCTCTCCAGTACTAAAGTTTGCATTTGAAAATCTATTTTGTCTACTAATGACAGAACCTGAATATTACCACTTGTGGATCACAATTCAGAAATTTCTATAATTGAGTGTGGTTGAAAGTATAACTTGTGGGGTAATATTTTCTCCTTTTAACCTCTTAAATCTAGTCATATAACTGACTGCTGTTTTTTGTGTATTTTTACATAAATATGCATTTTACCTTACAGGTTGCTCAGCACTTTTAGAATGTACTGAAGATTTTTTCTGCATTCCTATAATAAGGAGTATGTCTTCTTTGGGGAACGTTGTCTGGTCAGAAACTAAAGAGACTTATCTTTTCCTAAAATTCTTATAGATGATTGGCATGAAAATTTGTAAAAGTATTTTACTTTATATAATGTATACAAGAAAAAAAACCCCCAACATATTATTTTATGGTGCAGAATCACTTCACAGGCAACTGAAAATTAAATATAGTTTCACAACAGCTTTTACTTTTTTTTTTCCCTTTCTTTGCTTCATTTGTTTTCATCCCTGAAAAGTCACTTTATCCAAAAATATTCATTGGTATGTTGCAAAGTATGTGCCAAACAGCATAAAAATTCCGTAACAAAACTATCTAATATAGCAGAAAACACATACAAACACTTCTATAAAGCTTCTAACTCCTCTTCTGTGTTCAGTATTCCATTTAAATCTCTATTCCTGGTAAAAGTGTTTCATCTCAAGTCTGGCTTGATGAAACTGCTAACGAATACCTTTCCTTGATCTGGTATTAATTTCATATTAGAAACTTGTGTTGTCTCAGATGGTTCTCAGGTCCAACTGTCACTATTAAGAACAGATCTGGAAACCTCGCTCAAGACAAATGTGCAGTATTTGCACATCTACAGAAAAATCTCACATCTTTTCACAGCAATAGGCGTCTCTCCTGGAGCTGGAAGCCAACGTTAAAATCTGTTCAGATAGGCTGTGCCTAGGGAGATGTGCCTAGGACAAAGTGTGTTTTTATGCAGCCTGGCTCTACCACATGCCAGACGTTAATTCCTGTAGGGGGTAGCACAGAGTTCTGGTTACTCAGTTAAGTGAGAAAACAGATGTTGCATTTAAACAGGCTAAAGTATTAAATTCAATCCATTATGATTTATAATTGTGAATGGTCTCAACGTGCAGAAATAATGGACTTTCTTGGTCTCATTTTAAAGAGATAAGTGGCTCTGCTTATTTGCTGTTGGTTTCCATTCAGTCCTAATAATGGGTTCTCATTAAAACGATAGTGAGTCAATATTCCATCTGGGACAAAATTCAGCAAGTAAATTACAGCTCAACCTTATTTTACTAATAAGTGGTACAACTTTAAGAAAAAGTGATGGAAACCAAAAGTGTTCTTGTGAAGAAATGCTTTTTGCTTCCTAAGAACCTTTGCAGGGATGAGTGTTTGCACTTGAGAACTCACCTGTGCACCCTCGCCCATCCTGTGGGTCCTGATACCCCTGGTAACAGAGGCAGCGGTAGGAGCCATCCATATTTTCACAGAATCCATGACTGCCACATATTGTGCCGTTTGCACATTCATCAACATCTGCAAAGGACAGTTCTACCATCAGACAGGCCGTGTGACAGTCACAGGCTGACACGCATGAAAAGCACAGAAAATCAACAGATGCACCATTTTTGCAAACAGATGCAATGTGTAGATGTCCTTCTATACATTGGTAAGCATAACACAAAGGACAAGACACACAAGTTTAATGTAAGCACATGTGCCATTTAAGAAATTGTTCCAGTGTTAACTTTGCTGGAAATATGTCAGGCAATGGTTTTGGGTCAACTGTCTCCTATCTGTTTCACCCAACCTGCTAATAATGATGCTACATACCACAGTGCAAGACATAGCTTAAGCATGACTATCTCTCTGACTGACGTACAGATTCTGTCGGTGTAGCATTATACAGCCAACATCATGTGTGAAACTGAACTCCCATTGCCTACAAGAGAAGGTCAAGGGTATGCGCTGCACAGATCTCATTCTATCTCTCAGCATAGAAGCAAATCTCATGGTGTTTGTGTAAGCGCTAAGTATCTGTGGACTGAACTTTCTGGCTTTCATCCTATAGTTTGCATATGTGAATAATCTTAGCCATGTAGAAAAAGCAATTACAATGCCTGCATGTTTACTGTGCTGGCCCTTTCCTTTGTAGTTCCTGGTTGTGGTTTGCTGGCCTTACAAGAAAGAGTCGCTTGCCTGAGCAAGCCTGGACTTTGACTCAGCCACCCATCAAACTACGATGAAGCAGAGCTGTTTGTGGCAGAAAGCGGTTTATTTTTTAAGTGTATTACAAGTGTTAGGAATGTATTATTTTTAGTTTCATTCAAAGTAAGTCCTAAACCCAAGGCCCTGACCATCTGTGGTCATTAAAGATGTCAGTGTGTTTTTCAGGAAGAAAAACATTAACTGAGACTGGGGACCAGCCAGGACACTAGGATTAGTACCTTCTGCCTTCTTAATTCCTCTCCAGGCTGAAGCAGAAAAATTTTTGCTGTATTTCTTTCCTAGAAACCATTATGACTATGAAGTAAGGTTGCTAACAGCTTGGAATTATCTTCTCCACTGTGCCTCAGGGGTAATTAAATTTAAAATGATGAATAAAGTGATTCACTTTTAATCTATCTGGGTACTAGCTGCTATTGTTAACTCTGCACATTACAGTAGACCTTCACGTGACCGAGTTTACCACCTTCTACCTCCAGTGACGGCCTTACCTAATCGCTGAACTAAAGATCTGGTGGGGCTGAATCCTGCACTGCAAGAGAGAAGGGACTTTGAAGCACTGTTGCTTAGTGTCTTTCTGAAAGGAGAGCAGGGTGCAAACTTAGTCTTGCCTAGCCCTCCAGCTCTTCACAGCTATGTCTAACAAAGGTCTAGAAAAGTCAGCAAAGTTGCACCTTGTTCTTCTCCTGACAGTGCTCACTGAGCAAGGACATTTTAAAATTGTGTCTTAGGCTTGTGTCTTGGTCTTTGAACTGCATACTCCCCAAGCTATCCAAATTTGTGCAGCACATCATTACCATCCACACAGGCCACATGTTGGGCTGCCCTCTTGCTCCTCAAGTGCTCAAATTTACCCACACGTGCTTTTGTCTCCCTCAGGATGAGACTGTTTTGAGGTCTTGAAAACCAGAACAGACTGTCCACAACCTCTTGTCTCTGACAATTTCTGTGTCAATGGAGTAAACTTTGTAATTATAACATTGTTTTCAGAAAGTCATCTAATTTCATTTTAGGATGTTTAAGTGAAGGAAAGCTCACCTCTTCTACTGAACAGATCCACTGGTTAACAACCTTCAGCTAAAATACAAAATTATTGCAAAAAAACTATGTTCTACATACACTGAATTCTAGGAGACATACAAGAGTGTAATTTATAAAAGAAGCACTTGCAGATGGAACTGTCAGAATCATTTATTTGGCTTGTTGGTTTTGGCAACAAAGGTTTTACTGGTCTTTATATCTTGATTTATTAAACAAATGAAAAATGTAAAAGGAATTTATCTTAGAAAGTGTTATTTGCATTTGACAAATAATACAATAGCTAGTATGCCTGTTCTCAAGGAACTGAATACAACAATTTGGTGGCTTCTGCATGCCGAACTTACTGAAACCTATCACAAACTCTCCCTAGTTCAGGAATAAAAGTAAGCAACATATCTGTGTTAAAGACACCGTTAAAGATGAAAGTTCAAACACTACCTTCCATACCCTTTCCTTTTCCAGTCACCATAATGACCAGAATTATAAGAAGATGTATTAGGAGTTACTGAGAGGAAGCAGACACACATCCTTCACGGTTGTGTTTTTTCTGGCTCCTCTCTCTTGGTGCTGTGTCCTACACCTGCATAACATATTTTAATCTTCAGTCTCACGCGATCATCAGAGTTTCACGTATCTGCTCAAAAAACCTGAATATTCTCTCTTATTCAGAAAACCCTGCTAAGAAAAGGAACTAAAAATGAGTAAACAAAGGTGGATTGATAGCCAGGACAGCAGACAGTCACGCAGTGTCTGCATTTTCAGTGGCCAACTATAGTTCTTGAGCCACAGGGCAGTTACTCTGTTAAAAGCCTACACAGACGAGACTAAGACTGGGGAATTTAGAATTACCTAAATTACAGTAGTCTCTGACTTATTAGCTAAATGTTAAACAGATAGGGGAACACAGCTGTTCTTCAAGGGTGAGCTCAGGTCATTGCCTAAAAAGCTGCAGAAACAAAAACTTGTGATTGTAGCAAGTGTTGTAATTTAGTATATAAAGTAGCCACAGAAGACAGAGTTTTGCTTTTAAAAAGTACACAGTCTGAACATGACTAGATTTTTCAGTATATGGGAAATTACAGAGAAAGTCCAAGCACCAAATATTTTTCTCTGTCTAGACAGCTCACTCAAATGCCTCCTGTTTTACAGCCGGACAGGGCATTTGTTTCTTTAATCACCCTGTAAAGCATGAGGCTTGTAATCGATGGCTCCCTTGCAACATGGAGACAAAGTAAGGGGAAAAACTAAGTATGAAACTAATACATCCTATGTCTGTACAGTGACTAAAGCAGCTCTCTGTAATTACAACCTGCTTAAGATCCATGACTCAGTGCTGCCTGCTTTCATCAAAACTCCTTTGATCAAACATCATCAGGATGTAAAGAAAGGCATAACGTGTGTCATCAAGCACACTCCTATTCAGCTCAACCCTGCGATCCTGTTTCTGCCAACCTGAACAAGACAAAGGCATGTTTAATCTCAAGTGTGACATTTAGATCTCACTGAAATCTGCTTACATGGCACACTGTCTGGAAGAAGAACTGTATCCTAGGACAGTTCCGGATAGAGATCTCCAGGGCTGCCCGTAATACCCACATATAAAATTAACTTGTCATGAGAAAATTAGCAAAAAAGAACATTTGGATAAAGACATTGGCTGTCTACAGACGATAAGGTTGGATGGTCATTCCAGCATTGTGATAATGTGGGCAAGAAAGAGATTCTTGTTTCTCCCTTTGTGTTCTTACTTCTCTAGTCAGCATCCAAAGAAGCAGCTGATGCTCTAAAACATTTTTATCAGGAAATATGAGAAGGCTGGTGAAGTCTGTGATTACTCATTATGAAAGAGGAAGGTAGCTCCCAGGGCATCCTCTGGAAATACATACTTGTTAGGCAGATGCCTGACCTTTCTTACTTCAGTAATTAATCCAGAGATTCGGTGAAGGTGTAAAGTTGTCTGTTGCATAAAATTTACTCCACGTAACATATAACACTCCCAAAAGGAGTGCTTGATTTACCATACACTTTTCTTAAAGCTGTCTTCTCTTGTCTGTATATGGGCAATGTTGTGGTTGTTATGTGGTGTTACAGCAAATATCTGCTTTCTTAAAATATGTTTGGTGGCAGACGTAACAGTAATACATTGTTCACAGCTCTGCTCTTCGTTTCACTGATTTTCAGAGAATCATAGAATGGTAGGGTTGGAAGGGACCTTTAGAGATCATCTAGTCTAACCTCCCTGCAGAAGCAGGGCTGCCTAGATCAGGTCACTCAGGAACATGTCCAGGTAGGACTTGAAGACCTCCAAGGAAGGAGACTCCACACCCTCCCTGGGCAGCCTGTGCCAGGGCTCCATCACCCTCACAATGAAATAGTTTCTTCTTATGTTTAACTGGAACCTTTTGTGTTCCAGCTTCATTCCATTACCCCTTGTCCTGTTGCTAGATACCATCAAAAAAGGGGATGCCCCAACCTCCTGACACTCACCATTTAGATATTTGCAAATATTAATAAGTTCTCCCCCTTTTTCAAACTTTTTGGATATGCGGTCATCTTAAACGACGGACAATGTGGCATCTTTATGTACAGATTTGTTAATTTGTTCTTTGATATGTGGATGCTCCAAGAAAGCATCCAAAAGATTCAGATAGGATAAAGAAGTGAGAGGAAAAGAAGCAGCAGAGGTCAGAGAGCTCTGGTGGGATGTATAACTCTTTTTGGAGGGCCTGTTGAGGCAGATAGTGAAACTTGGGGCTTGGAGCAGAAAGAAAGCAAAGTGAGAGTGCCACTGAGCGACATAGGGGATTGAATGTGAAGACAGAAGTGCTGCTTCGGACAAGCAATTGACTTGAGCAACAAGAGAACCTTTAACTTGAGTTTTTGCCAACAGTGTTGACTAGCAGCTAACTGGGTAAAATGCTGCCTTTACAGGAACTCCAGAGAACTTGACAGGGAACTAGGGAGTGCTCTGAGTCTCCTGTTTAGGCAGTCTGGGGCTAGGCAGCAGTGGAAAGTCAACACTACAACAAAAGTTTGTCTACACCTTGGAAGAAGACACAGTCTCCACAGCTGTTCAGTTTACTTTGGCCAACGGCTATAAAAACTCCATACCAGAATTGAACCACATGGCGTTCTTAAATGTTTTATGTTATTGTTGTTTCTCACTTTAAAAAAAAAGAGTCAAACTTGTAGAAAACCAGTCTGGAGATATGGAAAATCTACTCCCCAGGTACAGAAAGGCATCTGAATCCAGCAAGATTTCCTCAGGTTCTTTCTCTGATGGTATAAACAGTTATTCTCACTCACTTAACTAGAAGTAACTTCACAGAGGCATCTAGTGTAATGAACAGTAGCTCCTGTGGCTGAAGGCCACATCCTTTCTCACTACCTGGAATGTCACACATTCCTTTTGTTTAGCCTTGCCTTTTCACATGAAGCTGACATCATTACAAATCTTGACACTGACGCCATCAGTGCTCCCTTCAAATGAATTTTTTCAACTCTACAATTGTTTTTATTAAATTGACAGAATGGAGAAACTAATTGCTATAGAAAAGGAGAGCTGCTGCTCCAGAAGGGCAGAAGTACCCATTCTTTGCCAAGTTATTAAAATACTTTTCCAAGTGCTGAATATAAAGCCTGATCTTTATTCCATACACACCAGCAATTACTTGCGAAGCATGCTCAACTGGTTTTGTACTTGTTGCTTTATTCTTCATTAAAAAGTTCCAAAACTACTCACAATCCTGGAAACAGGATCTTCAGATTTCATCTTTTTCTATTTAGTAAAAGTTTGGCTTTTTAGTTCCAATGGAGATTAACTTTGTACGACATCGTATGTGATAGTAACCCTTCCCTGGGAACTGTGCTTTATTAACTGTCAGAGATCCAGACAGAAGAGCTCGTTGCTTGTGATATATCACCTAAAATTAGATGCCACTGCCTTTGTAAGTTGCGTTCCTCTTCAGTTCTGCCTCTTTTAATTTCAGAGAGTTTGATTTCACAAGCCTATAAGTGCTCTTCGAACTTTGGTTTTGAATAAAGTGTTTGGTTTCTACTAAGAGCAGGCTGCATTCTTCTCTGACCACTTTTTTAGCTATGCTCAACACTGAGGTGAAACACCTGCTACTACTTTTCTTGTGGAGAAATCGAAGATATTTAACCATACCCTTCCTAAACACTGGGTGAAAAGCCAAAAGAGTCCATGAACATGCTTTTGAATTATCATCATTAATTGAAAGTATAATATACTGTCTTTGTCCATGAGTCACTGAAGTTACTCAGATTCACCCTCTCTAGCCTTCTTGACCAGGCTTTGTGTCTTGGTAGTAAGAGAACGTTTCTTTCAACTTATGCCATGACTACAAAATAAAGGTTTAGAGAGAAGAAAAGCACCAAAAATATGGCAGGGGTTTTTTCAGTTATCTAATAATTAAAAGACAGTGTGCTTGATGTCATGCCATATCTAAATATAGCACTTATTCCCTTACGTCAGCGTAACAGTATTCTAGCCAGTAGTGTATTTCATTTCATTAGATATTACATTACTAACTATATGGCAGGTTATATGCTGGCTCAAATAATAATGCTGCAATGCTGTTTTTCCTCTGGTAGAAGTCAGGAGAGTAAATGACAGGAGGCAGAAGTCCCCTCCACTGAGGGAAGAACATTTTCACTCTCCCGAAGTGAACTCTGAGCAAAGCTGCCCCATGAAAACCAATCATATATCGATTTACGGGCCTATAATTTGGGGTAGAGAACAGCTTGCTTCCTTCTTGGATGGTAAGTCCACTAGCCATAGGTTTTAACACCGAGCCATCTTCTGCTCAGTGCTTCTCCTCTACGTGCATCCTACCATGTAGATTTTTCCCTTTCTGAACTTTTTCCATAAGGCTTCTTTTCTTGAACAGCCCTCTCAGCAATAAGGATGGCCGGTCTTCATCCAGTTAGGAGAATTACTGTTTTCTGTCAGCATCATTGACTACATAAAGCCATGTATCTTCAAGGTACTACTGAGCACAAGTCTCTTATTTTAAATTCAGTGCAGGAGACCAGCAGCGCCAAGCAGCAAGTGTGTCTGTTACATTATCAACAGGATATATTCTCATGGTATACCCAAATAAAAAACCTAGTTACATCAAAATCCCAGGCTCCTAATTGATGTTTCTCACCTGCCATATTACTGGAGCAGCTTTTACAACCGTATATGAAAAATACCTGTACAAACATACCTACATACCTTTACAAAGAATAAGCTGTCTTTGGCACTCCAAAATGCCTAAAATTCTATCATAGACAGATTTTATTGCAGTTTCTCACTGGAATTACATTTGTTGTATGGATGCATCTTTTAAAAAAACCCAGAAAGTCTCACCAAATGAAGTCCTGTTGTCTCACAAAGCAGTGAGAATGTTCAAGCAGCTCAGGCTTGCTGCTAATGGAGCTTTGAACTAAATAATTCTAAACATTTATGGCAGGAAGGTCTCACCCATTGAAACTTATCAGAAGTCTGAGCTCCGAACTAGTTTTATATGCATTTTATGTGTATTTATTCTTTCCATCCTTGGTATAAGATGGAAGTAATTTCCTGTCTGTTAATAAATATCCACGGATTTCATATATTTTAACATAGGAATATCATTCATTCCCCCCTTTGCCACGGATAGGTTAGTATCCCTTCCTTTTCATTAATGTCATTTGCACAAAAAAATAAAAGACAATGTTAAGATAGAAAAATTATTAGAAATCAAGAAAAGTAAAACACGGCTTGTAACAATCATTAACTCCATTACATTGTCCATTTTGTACATCTTCTGTTATACTTCTTGTCATTCAATCAGTAACATAACAACCATGCATTTACCAAAAAAAAAAACCAAACCAGAACAAAGGGCCCTTAGGTGGCAGACCACAGTTAATTGTGGTTTTGGGATATGGGACCTAAACTGACTACTTTTCTCACCGAGCTAATGGGAGTAAATCAATGGAGATGCATTATCGTTATTTGTCTCACCTTCACATGTTCGGCCATCTGCAGACACAGAGAAGCCCCGTTCACATATGCACTGGTAGGAACCATCCGTGTTTAGACACTCCCCGTGAGGTGAGCAGAGGTCAGATCTCTCACATTCATTGATATCTGAAAACACAGAGACATTAGTAACTTTGCAAATCATCATACCCTTCATATTAAGTCTAAGTCTTGAAAGTAGCTTTTATTTCCATCGGCTATATAAACAGGGTTCTTTTTCCAGAGTAACTAAATCTTTTGGGATCTTTCTTGAACACTGTATAGGCATCAGCATGTTCTGCTGCATCATACTCTCACTACATCACTCTCTGTGGTGAGGAAGAACAGATGAGAATGATTTGAGACACCAGTATAAGCTCCATACTAGCCAACATTTCTTTTGCATTAGGGAAATGAAATTCTCAGGTGGCTCCATCTCACTGCTTTTCGATTGCTGCGTGCTGGTCAACTTGTCCATCTGGCTTCATGTGTTACCAGCAGGTCTAGACTTGCATCTTTCCTAGTAGGCTGATTTTCTGTAATTTAAAGCCAAATGCTCTTTTTTGCTGATAGGGAATGGGAATAGTCCCAAAAGGTTACTACATAGGAGTCTGTCATCATTCCCTTTTTTTTTTTGTTTAAAAACCCCAAGCCGAACAGCATTTTTCAAACATTGACTTTCAAACTTGTGAATCTGAAACCATACATTTCTTTCTGACTTGATGTCTCAACAACAAGACCTGCCATCAGAACTTAAAGACTGTGTTCATTCATTCATTCAGGAAGTACCACTTTCACATGAATTGCCATTCACACTGTAATCGCACTTCAGTATTTCACTTTACAAAAACCTATGAAAAAGTTTTTGGTGCCATGCTGAGATGAAGCACAAACTTACAAACAAAACTTACACATGTGGCTTGCTCATCTATCATCACACACACTAGAATTTCTTATTCTTAAGTGTGTCTTTTGTTGCTTAGATTCTGGCTGTTGTTACAGCCACACAAAGTGCATCAAAGTAATTTTCATAGATTAGAGAAATTATGATTCCAATGCCATCATTTCAAGATCCACAACAGAATTTTCTTTAGATACATACAGACTGATTCTGTACTGTGTGCAAACCTCCTAAGGCCAGTGTCCTGAAGTCATGGCACTTATGTGGAAAGAAGAGGCAGCTCAGGGGAAGGTATTATCTACATGAGATGCGCAAGGAAAAGTCAGTTTACTTCGTATAGCTAAATGTACAATTTTTTCTCTGAATTCACAGTGCAGACCAATGACACACTTCCTGAAGCTCTCCCAAAGCTGTGTGAGGTGGGAGATCAGCAGTGAGAATCAGTACTGTCTCAGGACCCTCACTGTTCTCAAGACTAAGCCGTCAGTTTCTTGAAACTGCCAGAAAAATACTGGAAACCAAACCGGCTGATTACACCAGGTAGAATGATGTATTAAAAGACAGGAAGACAAGATTAACAATGTTAGGGGAATAGAGTATAATTTGTCTGAAAGAGCAAACTGCACACTTTCTAATGTTTTGGACTCTTACCAAATGCATGGTCCTAATTTCTAGTCTAGTCCAGACTCAGCTTGCAGACACTGCATTCTGTGACAAATTTGCCAGTTTCAGTTCAATAGCTCTCTACTTTTGATTATGGTTTCCTTTCAATACAATAAGGCTATGTAATCTCTTTTTTTTGTTACCTTTAACAAAATAATCAGGTTGAAAGCATTAAATCCTTTCTTCCCTCAGGCCATCAGCTATTCTGGGTTCATCTCTGACTCTCCTCAGTTGATCAGCATCGATTTTGAATTGCAGGCAGCAGAATGTCAGTGTACAATCATGTGCCAAGAGCAGTTGCATCAGCGCAAAACAGAGGTAATCAAATATTGCGTACTCCTGATGGATAGCCTGAGCTTTCAAACTTCTGAGAGCACACTAGTCCTACTGGCCACAGGGTTGCACTAAAATCCTTTTCAGTGACTCAAGATGAAGTCCACTATCCTACAAGCATGACTGAGATACCTTCGTCAGTATAGAATTGGATACATTGAAATGTATACTGTTTGCGCGATCAAGATCACTCTGCACTAGTGTCCTATTATGTGTATCTTTTAACCATGCCTTTATTCTCTCCAGATAGTCAACACAGTAAAAAAAATTTAGCTATGTTTGATTTCACTAGCCAAAGATCTCCCTTTGCTTTCTTTCCCTGTCCCCAGTTCTTCACTATTCTAACTTATCAGCATTCACTCTATTAACTTTCTTTCTTCCACCTGTTTTGGTACTGATCTGGCTACTTCTCAAGCGGTTTCATAGAATCATAGAACGGTAGGGGTTGGCAGGCAGCTTTACAGATCATCTAGTCCAACTCTCCTGCCAAAGTAGATTCAAAGAAGTTCGCTCCCCTCTACAACGTTATTTTTCAGTACTGGTGGTGTTTCTCAAGCGTGCTGCTCTTATCACAAGTGACTTCCAATTTTCATTCACATTTTTCTGTTGTCTCTCCTTTAGTTGACTCCTAAGTGCTTTCAGTTTTGTTGTATTTATCCTTTTAAAACGTGGATACCATGACTCTTGTATCAAAAATGGATGGCAAAAGGGAGTCATGAGGCATGCCTGAGTGTTGTGCCAAAATAGAGTTGTAATTATTCAAAACTAAAAGCTGGGAAGTATCTTCCTGGGTTTGGCAATGCTGACTCAGCCTCAGATAACACATTCTCTTCCTCCTCACTCATTCTCCACAAAGCACTGCAAGTATTTCAGAAGTGAGAGAGGTCTATCTAATGTGACTTTGTGCTAACTGTACTTCAGCCTCTTTTATATCACTGATTCACAAACATAGAAGGTTCTTTCAAAATAAACGTTTCCAAGACTTGGAAAAATACAGCACTGTATCGCTGTTAGTTCTAATAGAGAATCTATTTCAAGTTATGAAGGCTAAGATTTCAGCCTCTTGAAATAATTTTTCAGCTTGTGTTTACAGACAGCAATAAACAGAACAATAAGAAGAGTGAGAAAGTACTACAAATGATAAACAAAACGACTTTTTCTTTATGTGATCTGTGACTATCACAAATTATGCTCACAGACATTTACAATAATGATACAGGTATTTTTTAATAGCTACATGATACCTTGACATCCCCTATTTGTTATCTGCTGGAAACCATCTGGACAAGTGCATTTGTAAGAGCCGTCAGTATTCATGCAGTTTCCTCTAAGGCAAATATTACTGTCTTGAAGGCATTCATCAATATCTGAAATAAACAAGTAATTGAATTATTAGATGATGTAAAAACAGATGAAACTTTCAATAGTGATATTTTAATGCTACCACAGCAACTTCAAGCTGCCCTTTAAAAACTGTCTGCCTGTGAGAAAAATCAAGTTAAATACACTTTAAGATGTCATTTTAATTTCCCTTTCATCTAGAGAGCTTTAAAATTTGAGTTTGCGTGCCATCTATTACTAGCAAATATGTGTCATCTGCATTTCTCACAAAAGCTACTGTAACAGATCTTTACACCTCATCCTACCCTACTGGAACAGTGACTGGTGTTACAGTAAGGCAATTCAAAAGAAATCGAAGTAGTTGTAGAATTAGAAGACAGATGCATACAAAAGAAAAGGCCTACTAATGCAAATTTGTAGTTTGCGATATGCATCTTTGGACGTGTTTAGACCACTCCACTGCAATCCCTCAGCCAGAAGCGACCCGACTCAGATGATTCGAGAGTACAGGCAAGCCTGAGCACAGTTGGTGTGTCAGTGCAGACATGGTTCATGTGATGTAATACAGCCATTTCACTGGCTTAGCAGCTTGGTCATGAAGTCTGACAGCTGCTTTTGCCCAGTGTTACACCCAAGCCATGAATCCAGCTCCAGAGGCAGGGCAGGCAGCTCCTGACTGCCTGTGCACCATGTTCCCCAGCATCAAGCCTCTGGCCTGTAGTCTGCCCTTGTGTCTTGACATCCATGGGATAAACATGCTGAGCAGCACACAGCAGGATAAGTTTCAGGATACAAAGAAATAAAATATTTCAAGAACAAGTCACCTAAAGTATTTTCCTCCTGAAGGCAGCCCACTGCAGGAAACAAGAGCACAGCTACTGTGGATACAGGATTAACCTGGCAAGTGCGTACATTCCAGTGATATTACACAGTTTCACTTCACTACAGCTAAAGATCATAAGGTATTTAATGACCATGTTTCTAAGTTTTAAAAGCAAATAGAAAATGAGTCAATAAAAGAAGCACAGGAAAATTTCCCCTGCCTCCACAGCGCCCTACCTTATAATTCACTCAGTCTATTGCTCTGATAATGCGGATAGTTTCCTTTGAAAAACAGTTATCAAAGAGTTTTTTCCACTGACTTTGATTATTATGATTTCTTAAACATGGATTTTAGCTGATTAGAATAGTAGCTTTTTCCTGTGTTGCAAGAATTTATAACAATTTTAATTAAGAAGGAGGACATGACCTCAACTCTACACTTATCTCTGGAAAGCCCCCAGTATATCAGAGTGCAACTATCCTTGGGGTTTATTGATAAAAATAAGAAATAGGGAGAGATTTCTTACATAAATGAATGTTATTGCAGATAAAACTGCATGTAATATGGACAAAATTGTGATCTTTTGATAACCACACATTTTATAAGCATTTTCAACTGAGAAATAAATTGTGGTTTATTAAAAATGGCAATTAATTTTGACTAGGAGCATGAGAACAAAAAATTAATGACTCCCTTGCGGTGAGTTAATGCCAAGTCTCACAATGAGAAGGCGTCTTCTGCCAAATTCAGTCAAAATGCATTATTTTCCATATAGGATGCAAAGCTCCCTTTCTCCAAGGCAAGTCTTTACTGGTTGCTGCACAAGAATCTCCAGAAAAATAATAGAAAGTTACTCATGTTTAAGATGCTCAGTGCTTTTTATCACCCTTCAAACATGCGTTTCTTGACCATTGGTGGACCTGCTTCTGCAGGGGGATTGGACTAGATGATCTCTAAAGGTCCCTTCCAACTCTACCATTCTATGATTCTATGATTTTGGCTAGGAAAATCTCTGAAGGCTCCTAGGAGAACACTAGAGCCTCCTATGCTTCAGAGAGACTCTCCTCCAGTAATCCAAGATCTTTGAGATGTACAGTATATATGTAAGTCCAGCTGGTACATATTCATACTTCCTGTCCATTGAGACAAGGCCACAAGTGTGCTCACACTTCAGAGCTCACATTTGTACTCAGAGCAACACAGACCAGAATGTCTTAATGTCATTTCATCTCAAGAACAAGATGCTGAATGAGGGAGTAAGGCAGACAGAAAACAAATGTGCATTTTGAAGACCTCTCACTGCTCTGAAATAATCTCTTTTTCTATCTTCAGGTGGAATGTTGTGTGCAGTCCATCTGCAGATGGTCTTGTACTGCCAGGCTACTAATTTCCAAGGAGGCAATAGCAAGCCCTCTACGGGTATTGCAGAAAGGAAAAGTTCTTCAGTCTTGGATATCAGGAAATACAGATATTTACAGTAGGAATGGACACATGGATTATTGCTTTCAGAGAACAGAAGGTCTCAGTCTTTTCATTTTCTGAAGAATTCAGTACAAGGATGCATACAGAGCATGCATACAGCACGTATACACCAATGCATATAAGAATTACTTGCAAATGACATTAATTACTTAAACAAGTGAAATACTGTGCAAAGGCTTCCAGATAAAAATTTCAGGCAAGAGAGCTCCAAAAAGTACAGCTGAAAATGAGTACACATTTCTGCAAAATTCTGCAAGATACCTAGAAGTTTGCAGAAGTGTATCACGATCAAACCAGTGAACTGCTTCTTGAACTGAGCTAACAGTCAGGAGCATGAAGATGGGAACATGGCTGTGAGGCTGAGGGCTTCTGTAGTCAAGTGAGTTTCCTAAATGTGCATTGAATAGTTCAAGGAACTTTCAAAAATAATTACATCACAAAGTGAGGACGAACAAGAGAGGTGAAAGTATAGCAGGTAAAGCAGTTACACAAAGCATTCTCACTGACAGCAGAACAAGCATAGTTTGTTGAAACTGAGCTTCCAAGGTACAAAAAGCAGCCTGGAATATCCTGTACTTCAGAATATATTGAAGTACTGTAATGAAAGGAGAAGAATTTCTTCCACTTTAAGAGATGAATAGTTTTTGTGCAGGACTTGTAGTATTTACGAACTGTCTCTACAGAAATTAACCACTCTGTCACCAGGTGGAGAAGCTGACAGGCCATTGCATAGTGATAGAAATCGGCAACAGTTACATGACTTTTTGGGCTATGTGAAAAGCACCAAAGCAGTTTATAGATAAATTAATTTTGTTCTCATCTACAATGGATTGAAATTAATTTCTGTATTCCATTTGCTTTTTTTTTAACTACAAGATGGTTTAACTCAGCATTTCATACTCTCACACAAGACAACAGCTTTTACTGGTTCTAAGTCTCTCTCTATAGGCTTGATGGTTTGTAAGGAATAAACCATCTCACTGAAGGAACAAAAACCCTTGAAATGCATCCCACTCTCTCACTGTCTCCCTCTCTGCTAGGCAGAGACAAGAACAAACCTTTTCTTGTTTAAGGTGGACAAGGTAAGAAGTCATAAATTAAACTGCAACAATGGAAGGTTACCATCATACTTTGGGGGGGGGGTGATTAAAAAAAAAGAGTCTAACACATGGACAGCAAAGCACTGGCACAGACTGCTTGAAGAGACATTTGTAATCTCATCTTATGAAGCCTTCTCAGAGCAAGTTAGATGAGTATCTGCCAAGAAGGACATCTTACGGTCTGTTCTGCCTTTGAGAGGCAAGATGTACCAGTAATTCCTTCCATTAGCCTTTTCTTTGATTCTTGACACAGTGTCTCTGCATCTGTTGTTACCCACGGCTATGGTGGAACTGCCTCCTAGGGTGCTGTGTGGAAGATAACCCTGCAGCACACCACTACTGGGTAGAACAGCAGTAAGAAGCTGTGTTTTCCATGCTATCAGCAGCTCCAGAAAGTACACCAGAGACTGGAAAGCCTCCATGTGTTAATACCACATGGTGAGACCTTAACTGAGAGGTTTCCCCCCCACCTCCTCCCCTGCTAGGGTGAGATAAGGAAGCAACTGAGGTACAATCTTTTTCTAGAGCTTGCTAGTAAGTAATCTCACATGCTCAAGGTGACCATGGGCAGTGCAGCAGATGTACCATATCAGTTAATATAGCCAATGATGGACAAGAGGAAATAGCTTCAAATAATTCTTTATTTTTAAAAATTGTTTGGAAATTAAATTGCTGTCCTTGAGAGAAAATACAATGTTTCTGTTTTGTGTAAGACAGTACTTTCCCTTACATTTACTGTACATCTTGCACCTCTTACTTATTTTTTACAAGCTCAGTATGTAGACTGCCTTTTGAGACAGTGGAAGCTGTCAGCTCCAGCAGATCCTCCCAGTGCTCATCTTATACCACATATTTTCTCCTTCCAGTGCAGATGTTGCACTGCTGGCTGCAGGTTCCCAAAACCAGCTGGAGAAGTTTTAACTTAGCAGACCCCCATGTGAATAGTGTATGCTGGCAGAAGCTTTTGTTATACAGAATCTCTGTGTCAGAATTTGAGCAAGAAGATTTGGGAAAGATTGTCTTTGGTAATAATGTCAATGCCCTTCCAATCTTACCATTGGAAGCGCATGTGCTGATTTCTCATATGTGGAAAGACAACAGCGACTATTTCTAAGAATTCATTAAACGTGTGGCTGTGTAAGTGGGGCCTATTGAATGGCTGACAGTATAGAGAAAGAAAAGAAAGAGAAGGCAACAAATTTTTTTGCCTCATTCTCAAAAGACTTCATGCCTTTATATGAAACACTCAAGATCTTATAGAAAAAAAAAAGACTCAGTAGCTTAAGTCCACAAGCATACCTTCACACTGATCTCTAGTCGATGATAATGTGTATCCTTGGTTACAAATACATCTGAAAGATCCTTCTGTGTTCCTGCAGCGTCCATTTGTACAGAGCGATCGATGCTGGCATTCGTCTATATCTGTAGCAGACGAGACAGTGAAAACAGAACACATCCGGAAATGCCAACTACCAATCAAATGGTGCAATAACCAGCTCTGAACAAGCCAGCAAAATCCAGTACTGCTTCTCTTGGTCTTATGTATTAACAAACACAGACAGATAATATAGTGCATAAAAATACATGAAATTACAGATTGGATGTTTTCCTCGAGGTGCCTGCATTCATCACTCTCTCCTGTAGTGTTGACATATCCCTCAATGCACAAAGGGGTACACACAGACACACAAGTACACCCACATGCTGCTTGAGAGCTTCATTTGTTTCTTTTACATCTGGCAAAGGTAACAAGCCAGTCGCTCCAGTGAGTCAGCAAAACCCACAAAATACTTTCCAGCAAGATCGCCACCTTTGAAAAGGGTGTGGTTTTCAGATGCACACTGACAGGCTGTTCCCCTATTAAATTGTACCTTAAGGCTCCTTTAAATACTTGCCTTGTAACAGTACTAATCCTCTAGTATGGAGAAATGTGTCTTTGCTTCCACAACCACTGCTAATCCCTCAACGCTTCAGTTCTCGTAAACTGGGGTCAGTCTGGGTTAACAGATGGACTTGAACATAAAACTTCAATTTTCCTGTGAAAAACTAAAAATACTGGAGGGGACTGGAGCTTGGAATTCAGAACATAGCACAAGTATTGTTTGAGCTAGGAAGCCTGTTTTCTCTCCCTTATTTAAAAAATAGTCATTAAGGAACAGTAATTAAATTGAAATGGTAGGTTCTTAGTCATTTCTAGGATTTAGGTAAAGCTGAATGTCTTTCTGAAAAAATACTCCATTCAAACAGGAGAAAGTTACTCAGTGAGGTTTTCCAGGTCCTTGTTATAGCTGTGGAGTCTGACCTCCTGAGTAATGGCCCCTTGGACCACAGAGGTTTTGAATTTAAGGATCCTCAAAAACTGTGGGGCTGCATGACGCATCTGGGGATGTGTACAGGTTATTACTTTAGAAAGGTGCACTTTAAGAAGAACAGTCTGCTCATGCCAACTCAGCTTGGCAAGGGCCCTTTTCCATGAAAGGCTCAGAGGAAGCAGTCAAACTTTGTCTACATACTTTCCCCAAGACCAGTCTGCTATGTGTCCTGAACAGCACATTTAACTCACTCAAGACACTTAACTTACACTGATGTTTTGTTTCAAACTTCCTGACAAATTCACATGAACGACCATTTAGTTTTACTGTACTATTTTTAGCACTCAGATGTCCGAATGTGTTTGGTGTTATACTCAGATGCTGAGAGAAGAGTAGGGAGAAGTGAAAAGAAGAAAAAGCAACATCTGACAAGATATGTTCAGGTTTCTGTGTGCTTCCACGGCTTAGAGATCTCCCAGATTTTCAGCTTGGGGCAGAGGTTTCAAGAAGACCCCCTCCCTAAGGAGAGGGATTTTCACACGTCCTGTTCACACTAGATTTCCTCGCAGACTACTCCACTCTGAGTTCAGACCTAATTTTCCTCCCAATGCAGCCATCCTGATGGGAATTTCAGACATGGAGAAATGTAGACTTTCACATTCTGGAGGTGGAGGTACTGTTCTTAGAAACACAACTCAAACTCTTGCTTTTTTAAATGTGCACATTGAAATGCAGTGACACCAATGCAGGCATCAGTTGAGTGTTAGCTGACACTGCTGGGTTCCAAAAGAGTGCAGCCTGGGCTTTCTGATTCTACTCACCCACATGAAAGGAAACAAACAAACAAACAAAAAAAAACATAGAAAGAAAAGCAGTCAAGGCAGTGAAAGTTACTGTCCCTAAACCTCCAAAATGACAGAAATGCCAAGTATTTTGCAGAGGTTTCCAATTTGTTAATATAAATATTGTTACGTGCTCTTGTTTGGCTTTATAACAAATGTCAAATTTCCTTTTTTTTTTTTTTGTTATTTATCTTCAGTGTTGTACATTTGTTGTTTCTCAATTAAAAGGAATATTGTTAGATGAGAAATATTACGTAGAAGGTTAAGTGCAACCTTGTAAATTCTAATAATATTCTTTCCTACCTTGACACTGATCCTCTGATGCAGAGAGTTTGAAACCTGGGCCACAAATACATCTGAAAGACCCCTCCATATTTTCACAACGTCCATTTGTACAGAGATCACCATATTGACATTCATCTATATCTGTGGATACAAAGAAAGCATAGGTGTATGATTAAATGAGGTATAATCATCTCTCAGTTGAGCTTGGGAATTAATTCAAATTCTTCCATAAGTACGGCTATGATCAGTTTCCCGTATATCTGACCTTGACAATTCTGCAGTAATTCTGATTTTAAAAAAGAATTTGAACTTAAGCTGCCCTTCACTCAAACATTCAAATATACGTAAAGCTCACAAAACTTTCTCTTCCCTTTTTTTTTTTTAATAGGGGTCATGCTATGAACTGTGTCCACATCATCCTTATCTGAAAAAGATTACTTTGCCTGTAATTTTCCCCCAGTTGCTAAAATCAGTGCAGCTTTAGTATAGAGAAGAGGTTAGCAAGTGCTGGCATATTTATTCTTGGGTTACACAGACTTACTCTTATGATATGTACCTTTGACAAAGGCAGTAGCAGCTGCCAAGACCTTGTAACCATTCTCACTATTCTTTCTATTGCTATCGCAAGGAACAGTGCAGAAAAGCAGACACAGCTCACGCTGGCAAAGCTGTGCTAGGATCTGTTCTCTCTGAAGCTATTTTAAAAATGTGTTCTGGTCAGAATCTGCTGCCTCTGTTTGTTCACCTGGGACTTACCTATGGGTGCGAGGGAATAGGCAGGTCCTCTTGAGAGCTAGAACAGATCTCAACCACATATTCTGCTGTTGAGTTTTTCCTGGTTTCTAAAGCCAAGTCAGTTTAGACGAGCTCTCCAGACCATAACTAAAGACTATACTAAACATATGTACATAGAAGACCTTTTTAGATGACATTTTTCAAATTGACTTAAACGAGGCAGGTTCTGAAAGCTGACACATGAGGATTTTCAAGAGGATTTCTGCACTTTACACGGGACCCTTTGTAACCAGGAACTCCACTGGATTATGCCTTTATAACAATTTTTAGAAGCAAAATCTCTCTCCTTGGTCACAAATCATCCTTTTTTTACAGGAGGACCTGAGGGAAACTTTTTCGATAAGATATCTCCCAGACATCTACTTTCATCATTCTCTGAAAGACCAGTGTTGACTAGATGGGCCACTTTCTTTAGCCAACATGAAAATTGCTGTGTTACTATTTAATTTTCAAGGATTTTTCCAAATACAATTTGTATAAATCCACAAAGCAAATATTTAAATAAATAACACATTTTCTTATAAACCTGGATAGAATTAATTCAGTATTCTAAAATAATCAATACTATATATTTTCCTAGGAATGGTTTTCACTTAGAAAAATAAAAGGTTAATTTTCAAATTTTTGATGTTTACTTTGAAGATGGAGTTAACAAGAAGCAGGTGTCCCTGTTTGTATGGAAAAAAGCTGTGTTTTTTAGCTTCACTCCTATGGAAAGAAGAATTACACCTTATTTGCTTTTATTATCCCATCTTTTGCCACCACAAAATATACAAAATCCATCAACATAGAAAAGTAAAACTACAGATTACTTGAGGCACTTGAGCTATTTAGGCAGCTGCTAGTGTAGGGAGAACTGGAAAAAGATTAGAGGTCTTTAAATCATCATCATAGCTCTTACTGGCTACTTAGAATACCTGCAGTAACAATTTTCCACCTGTATATTTATCATTCATGGCTCTATACAAGTACAATCTAACTTTGACAAAACGTATCTTTCTTTAGACACAAATGTTGTCACCCTTATTGTCCATATTTCAAACGACTATAATTCTTGTTTCCTCACTTGACTCTCTAACTATGTAAATAAATTGCCATGTTGCAGCCTGGCCAAGCACATGAAGTGGCATTCTCCCAAGATGTGATTGCACAGAACCAGAGGTGCTGTCCTATGGCAATTCTATAGACTACAATACTTACACCCTTCTGGAAGACTTATTTCTCAGATCCCTACTGTTGCAAAATGTGTTTGCTCAATAAAACACAAATTTTGCTCTCATTGTGTATGATCAACACCTTAATTCAATAATTTGTTAAAACACAAGGAACCTAATAAGAGTAGTTAGGCACACAAATTACCAACTGAATAACAAATCTGCTTCTTACAGATTCATTTTCATCTAGTTACCTCCAAACTACTTGAAAATGAAGCCTGTCTGATTTTTTTTGTAGGACTCAAAGATCAAGAGACTTTCATAGAATCATAGAATGGTAGGGTTGGAAGGGACCTTTAGAGATCATCCAGTCCAACACCTCTGCTCAAGCAGGTCCACCTAGATCAGGTCACACAGGAATATATTCAGGCGGGGTTTGAAAACCTCCACAGAAGGAGACTCCACAATCCTCCCTGGGCAGCGTATGCCAGAACTCCCTCACCCTCACACTGAAATAGTTTTTCCTTAAGTTGAAGTGAAACTTTTTGTGTTCCAGTTTTTTTTCCATTATCTGTAGTCTTATCACTGGACACTACAGAAAAAGAGTGTTGCCCCATTCCTTTGACATACGTCTTTCAAATATTTCTAAGTATTAATGAGGTCCCCCCTCATTCTCCTCCAGGCTGAACAGACCTAGTTCCTGCAGCCTTTCCTCAGAAGGAAGATGCTCCAGTCCCTTGGTCATCTCTGTGGCCCCGCGCTGGATTCCCTCCAGCAGTTCCCTGTCCCTCTTGAGCTGGGGACCCCAAAACTGGACACAGGAGTCCAGATGAGGCCTCACCAGGGCAGAGCAGAGGGAGGAAGAAACCCCTTTTGACCTGCTGGCCACACTCTTCTTGATGCATCTCAGGATACTATTGGCCTTCTTGGCCACGAGGGCACATTGCACATGGGTAGTTTATTATCAGCCAGGACTCCCAGGTCTCTCTCCACAGAGCTGCTCCAGCAGGTCACCCCCCAGCCTGTAATGCTGCATGGGGTTGCTCCTCCCCAAATGCAGGACTCTGCACTTGTCCTTGTTGAACCTTGTGAGGCTCAGCTCTCAAGCCAACTGGGATCTTGCTGAGATCTTTCGCATAAAGCTATCAGAAAAGCCGGAACAGAATCTAAATCTTCTGAGATGAAGTCTTTTGCTGTAAGTTATTCTATTGAAGATGTCTACAGTAGGGCTAGAGGTATACAGATCAGCTCTGTTGATCTCTGACTTCGTTTTAAAATCTTCTGTGAAGTCCCCGATGCTGTACAAGCTGGATATTATTAGTTAACCACATATTTGTAAAATCCACCACAATGATAACCATGAGGGTGAAGTAGCTCGGAAACTTTTGTCAACCTAATTGCAATTAAACATATTCTAGATAAGTTTGAAGTGAACAGACTGACTTGTGCTCATTAAACAAAAGTGGCTATGTTCCTGACTTTAAATCCTGGAAGATTACAACATCAATAGCATCAAAGAACTGTAGAATTTTCACACTAGACATTCTAGGGCATAAAGTGCAGACAGAGGAATGAGGTGAGGTAAAAAACCAAACACTGAAAACAGCAGTGGGGAAAACCAGCAGAGTTGCAATTGACCTAAGCTAACAGCAGAAACAAATGAATTTATGGAATAATGGACTTAAATTCTCTGCATGGATAACTTGAGAAATATTTTCCTTTCCAGTGTATTTAAATTATATCATATTGCAAAGCTACAGATTTAGAGACAAACTGTCTGCACTACATTTTCTAAAATGTGTATGGCTCATTTCCAACATGATGTAAGTCTAGGATAAACAGAAAATGAAGACTGATCACACTACTAATGATGTGAGTGAGATGTCTAGGCTTAGAACATTTCATAAAACAAAGGGAAATTACATGCAGTTATACAAGGAAAAATAGTATCAGCAACTTGGAACCAAGACTTATCCCTCCCATGACTTTGTTCTGTTTGTAAATCTGAGCAGAACAGTGACTTCTTTTATCTCATTCTGCTCCTACTAACCTGATTAGCAAGAATAAAACAAGTGAAAGTTATGCCATGGCATTTTCAACCAGGCTATTCCCATAAACGGGTATAAAAATGAAGTTTGATATCAGGAAAGAACGCAAAATAAAGTCAACTTAAATCTTTTTTTTTTGGAAGATGTAAAGTAAGACGGAATCTTTCTGACAGCTCATGTGCCACATTCTCTGCAAGGGCAGCAGGAATCCAGGCAGGTGGGAAGGAGCAAAATGAAGATGAATGTGAAGTAATGTGTGTTAAGTGAATCACATCAGTTTGTTGTAAACACTTCATTCCTTGCTATAACTCCAGTAAATCCAGGAAATTACCTGAGAAATATGTTCCTCTACAATAAGTCAAATGACAAGATCAAATAATGTAGCTATGACATGCTGATAAATTTGAACAGGCAGATATGTTCAGACAAAAATGATGTCACACTATGCCTTCTTTAGAAGACAGAGTGGTTGAAAAAAGTATAAATCTGTACAGTAAAACTAGTGGTGAGGCTCTGAGAGTCAAACCATACATTTTCAAGCACTTCATCGTAATCTGGCTCTAGTCTTGCTCCGCGGATTGAGAAGTCCATTTGCAGTTGCAGCATAGTAGATGCCTGTCTTCTAGAGCTATTTGGACTGAAACAACAGTCTTAGACTGCTTCATAAACTGAACCAAATCATAGCAATTGGGAGCAACTAGGAAATGAGATAGGGAAGTACATTGCCAATCTGACCTACAAAAACAATGAAAACACGCCCTACATAGGTTATTATACACCTGGTTATGCAACATAGTCACTCCAACCATCACTCAGCACAGAGGGGTTCATAACAGACAGCAAATCCTTCATAACTGAGGTAAAATTGAAGTTCCAGGGAAGTGCTCTGGGAATGGTACTCAACACTGCAAAAGCTTATTTCTTTTTGCATAATGGACTCATTTGCTCGTTCTTATCTCAAATAGCCAAAACTGGTAAGGAAAAAAAAAAGAAATTAAAAATCTAATATTTAAAACCAGAACAAAACTATAATGTGAGAAATTTGTCCTAAAAAAATTAACCTAAAATGAGACAAGCTGCTTTAAGTTGTATTGCCAGAAGCACAGATAATTAAGTTTTATTAATATGCTTTGTGAGCAAATTCCCACATCGTATTGAAAAGCCTTCTAGTCACACTGATGTGTTAGCACTTGGTCTTTACATTTGCAAATACCTCCAAACAGTGGCCTACCCTCATTTTACTGATACAATATCCTTTTCAGTTTCATGTTTTCTGTTTCAACAATTTGTTCTGTAATTGTAACTGTATTGTTTGCGGTCTAGATTGAGTGTTCATTTATCTGCAATAAGACACAATTTCCTCATATATAGTCTCTGAAAACATAAAGTCATTTTGAAAATCTCACATTTTCCATTATTATTGAACAAAATAGAGACCCAGGACACAGTGCTAGCATCAGGCTGCAACACTGATAGAATAGTAAATACAACATCTCAGGACAAGTACAACTGGAGATACAAAGAGTACTGAACATACCATGGCACCGACCGTTCCAGCCCCTGAATCCCACTCTGCAAGGAATGCACTGGTAAGAGCCAGGAGCATTAATGCACTGTGCATCTGGACAAGTAGTTGGAGTCAAGCATTCATCAATGTCTTCAGAGAGAAGATAAAAAGGAAATATCAGTCAAAGCCATAACAGAACACTGAATGAATCTGTTTATTGTGACTGAGCTCATGTTACACATACATTTGAAGCATCCTGAAGTTCTTTCTACAGTAAGTTTGAAGTGACTTTGGAAATCATCAAAACCACCTCTAAGCTCAAGCTTCCTAAACTCCTGTCCCTTCTCTGCCCCAAGCCTAGAGGTTGTGTCTTCTGCAATAAAGGACTGCTTCTCCAGCACAGATAGTAGGAAGGCAATTTACTCCTAACCTTGGGAACAAGCTCACAGAAGGAAAGCGACTTCCAATTCTTGTAATTTAACTGGACAATGCTTCAACTTTCAGAGAATTGAAGATCCCAGCTCCAAACAACTCACTGAATGTTTGCAAACCATAATTTTTCTTAGAATTGTGATTGTCTAGCTGAGAATACTTTCTCATAAAGAAAGCCACAGGCCTTTTCAGCTGCTATGATGTAGACCTGCAAACATTTCCCAGGGAAACTGCTGTGAGGTTTTTAAAATTTAATTACAAAATAATTCCACTTCTGCTGAAATCTGTTCTCAGAACGGCCTGGACCGTATCTGCCCTTAAAACACACCAACACGAATAATGTATTTGGTATAGAATATTTCAGTCAAAATAAAGTCTAAATGCTGCCAAGTTTAAAGAAATCATGAGAAATTTTATAGGAATATTTAATAGTATGCAATGATGTTCAGCTGTGTCAGTAACACTGTTCTACACAAACAATAGACTCTACAACAAGACAAATCACTATTTATGATTCCCAGGCTAGGTCCATGACTGAACTTGTGTGAGTACAGCTTGAAAGCAGAAGGAAGATGGGGTGAAGAAGCGTAGGTGAACTTGTGTGTATTGTGTGCAGCTTGAAGGATTCCTGCCTTTGCTTTTCAAGTGTGGAGGAGGTTGAAAGGAGTTATTTGTGGAATCTGGAATCTGTCAGTAGGGTGACTATCATGTGTAAGTGTAATGATATGGTGAAATGACTCCCTGAATGTGTCATTTCCTTGGTTTGATGGATTTAGCGTAGGAGGGTTTTTCCCTTAAGCGACCTTAAATAACTTCCAACAGAGACTTTGGTTTCAGAAATTACATATTGTTCAGTTAAATGACAGAGGCCTACCACCACACTACTTAAAATACAAGCTAATACAAAATCTGATGTACTGTGATATTCAGGTTTCTAGCCTATTTTAATCACAGATTCCCTAGTGATCGAGAAGATTTGGAAAAATTAAGTGTGAAGTGTGTGAAACATTCAATTTTTTTTAAAATTGTCTGAACAGAAAGAGGAATCTTTTAGCAATGTTCAGACCAGCAAATATATCCACAGCAGCTTTACGTTGCTTACTTGGTAGGCAACCTAACATGTTAGCAATTTTATTCTGTCTTAAGTAACTTAGACTAAAAGTATGAAGAAAACTATGTTTAAAATGAACTGGCTGCTTGTGGTTTTTAGCTCACAATTCAAGTTGAAAAGGAAAACAGAAAAAGAACAGCAAAAAAAGGCAAAAATATCTCACTGAAAAATAATTTCAAGTTCTGAGGGTCAGATGTTGTAGGATTTCCTTCAACATTACACACTTGACAGATACTTATTTCCAAATTGAATAAAAAGTCAAATGATCATCTACTACCTGTTATAATATAGGAAAAACAATATGGATTTTTTTTTTCTGGAAACAAAAACTTGGTAAAGTATGTATGATAAAGACCAACAATGAAGTTAAGAGATTCCATGGCATGGTTCTGTCCATAGTGGAGGAACTCCTTCTCAGCATCTGAAATCTAAATAACAGGAATTGAATTGTGGTTCCAGACATCAAATAACTGAAAAAATTCAAGGATACTAAAAAAGTTTCTTGTTTGGGATTGCACCATCTGAGAATTCTCCTTTTGCAGCTCAAGCTATAGTGCTATATCCCCCTTGAACAGCAGGCAGTGTTCATCCTTCCAAAGAGCAGTTACATTTGGCACTGTTTTTGTGATATGAATACATGTTAAATTCACTTCATCATCCAGGACATGCGGTAAAGAAAAACAAGCAATGTCCTTTACAACACTCTATCATTTTCAGATGGTGTACAAGGGGAAGTTAAATGATCTGATTGCAAATGAAATGAAGAAAGCGGCTGAGAAAGAAATCCAGTGGTAACATTAAGCTAGAGAAATTACCCATGAAAATAAGTACAGAGTGCAATGGGGAAAGAGAACTCTAACCACAGATATATCTTAAACCACTGTGCCAAGACTTTCCATCTGAAATCAAATACCAAATGGAGATTGAAAGGAATTAAAAGAAATACAGCAGCTAGAAAAAAATAAAGTTAAATATGAAAAAAAATCTGAGTTACTTTAAAATTTCCTTTTAATGGATAGATTTCTTCAAAAATAAATAAACAGATGCAAAGTTTTCTGCTGAGATCAGAAGCAACCGTCAAAGTGCACAATCCTATTGTGGTTGTTTGGCTTGGCAACTCTTACTGTATTTCTACTGATGAAGAATCCAAACATACCTTCACATTCACCTCTCCTATTCATTTGGTATCCACTATCACAATATTCACATCTGTATGAGCCAACAGTATTTATACAAAAGCCTTCCCCACATGTATGAGGTCTTGAACATTCATCAAAATCTGCAGATGAAAAACAGAAGAGAAAATTAGTTTCACCATGAAATTATGAAGACTTGCATCTCCTCTAGACTCTGCTTTAATTAAACATAAGGAAGTAAGTCTGGATTTCTGAAGCTGCAAGCCACAGTTCTTACTGGGCAGTTCCATCTTTACCTCACTGCTTGCAACCACAGAGAGAATGAGATCTAGAAAAAAAACAGAAGGGCCAACGAGCAACCCTGTGCTTGCAAAGACAATGTGTGTCACTGCATGCATATTGTGCTCAAGGCAGCACTAACCTAAAAGAAAGCTCACAGACAATTCAATGTGTTTGCATTGCTCTGCGAAGACCGTGGCTGTTTGCAGCTATGTTTAAAAATACATTTTATTACAGCTGCTAGTGATCAAAAGAGTTCTGAATATCTGTATTTTCCACCACAGAAGGTGTTTTTACTAAATGGTAATTTTCCTAAACAAGCATGATACTGAATAAATTAGTGGTTTTTAAATGTCCCAGTTTCAGCTGGGATGGAGTTAATTCTCTTCCTAGCAGCTGTTACAAGGCTGCATTTTGGATTGAAAAACAGCATGGATAACATAGGGACATTTCGATTATTACCGAGCAGTGATTGCATAGCGTCAAGGCCATTTCTGCTTCTCACCCTGCCCTGACAGTGAGTGGGCTAAGCAAATACAAGCTGAGAGGGAGTATGGCCAGGACAGCTGGCCTGAGCTAGCCAAAGGGCTATCCCATATCACAGGACATCATGTCCAGTACAGAAACTGGGGAGAGCTGGCAGGGAAGGGCAGATCACTGCTTGGGCATCGGTCACCAAGTGGTGAGCAAATGCACTGGGCATTTCTTGTCTCTTCTTGGGTTTTGTTTCTCTATCTTTTTGTTACATTTATTTTCATTACAATAATTTTTATATTATATTTCAGTTATTGCACTTTTCTTATCTCAATCTATGAGTTCTCGTGTGTTGTGGATTTTTTTTCCTTTTAGTTCTCTGTCCTGAGGTAGGGTGAGGGTGTGCCAGCAAGTGGTTGTGTGGTGCTTAGNCCTAGCAGCTGTTACAAGGCTGCATTTTGGATTGAAAAACAGCATGGATAACATAGGGACATTTCGATTATTACCGAGCAGTGATTGCATAGCGTCAAGGCCATTTCTGCTTCTCACCCTGCCCTGACAGTGAGTGGGCTAAGCAAATACAAGCTGAGAGGGAGTATGGCCAGGACAGCTGGCCTGAGCTAGCCAAAGGGCTATCCCATATCACAGGACATCATGTCCAGTACAGAAACTGGGGAGAGCTGGCAGGGAAGGGCAGATCACTGCTTGGGCATCGGTCACCAAGTGGTGAGCAAATGCACTGGGCATTTCTTGTCTCTTCTTGGGTTTTGTTTCTCTATCTTTTTGTTACATTTATTTTCATTACAATAATTTTTATATTATATTTCAGTTATTGCACTTTTCTTATCTCAATCTATGAGTTCTCGTGTGTTGTGGATTTTTTTTCCTTTTAGTTCTCTGTCCTGAGGTAGGGTGAGGGTGTGCCAGCAAGTGGTTGTGTGGTGCTTAGTTGCTGTATGGGGCTAAACCACAACATCAACAAATGCTATTCAAATATTTTCCTCACCACAATAGCTGGTGGTAGACAGTTCAAAAACACTTCTGGATATTAGTCCAGTACCAATGACATTTAGGAAAAAGGCTGAAAAGTGAACTTCAGGGGATTTTAGATAAGTTTCTCAATCCATTCTAACATTTCTATTTTCTATAAAGGAGACCAGTAATTACCAATGCAGTCGGTTCCATCTTCACTTGCCATGAATCCAGCTTGGCAAATACATAGGAAACTTCCTTCTGTATTTTCACAGTGTCCAAGGGAACAGAGATGGGGTGCCTGGTTACACTCATTAATATCTATAAAAGAAATAAAAACATGAGACTACAGAATAACATATTAGTTGTGATTCTCTCTGTGTATTCCGTGCTTTTGAAAAGATTGATGTAATTATTTTAACTATTTGAAAAAGTTGTGTTTTCCACTCCCTCAGAGTTGCAAAAAAGATGCATGAAATAGTTTTGGTTGGAAAAAAATGTTCTTATTGGCTTAGACTATAAGACTATAGCATAGGCCTAAAGAATGTGAGATGATTACTATTGCATATTACTATTACTGTGATTACTATTCAAATCACTACACTGAGTGCAAGCTGAGCACGAGCTGCAAGCGTGGAATGTTAACACAATTTGGATGAAACTGAAGAGATTTTAAGTTGCCATTTGTCTGTGTATATGTGTTAAGTTATTGTTAATACTGCACTTGCACCTGATAGCCTTCATATTGGTGTGAAGTCACTGAATTTTTTGTAGCATAAGAACTCAATACTATATAATTTGGCAACATGATATAACAAACCACTTACAGAACCAGCACACTGAATGAAGGAAAGATACTGATACATCTGCTTCCAAATCTGAAACAGCTCACGTAGGGCTAGTCTGGGCTGTGCCTTGTGTTCATCAGAGTTCTCTGTTGCAGAACTTACTAGCTTAGAAGGAGATGAAATCTCCCTTTGCAGATGTCCCAATGTGGTTATAGGATGTTTATGGCATAGTTTCTCATTTCAGCAGAAGGCTGAAAGCCTACCAAAATGACTGGATTTAGTCCAGCTGTAGAGCTGGTGGCTGGGTAAATCATTCTGAGAAACAGGTAATAATTAAATCATTCTTTCTCCAAACAGGAGTGTATTTCCTCCTAGCAGTCTGATGATTTTAGATATCTGATAAAAAGTTGAGAAAAGATGGTCTGTCTAATCACTTTTTCTCTTATCTCACAATGGGGAAGGCTTTCACCTAATTTAATCAAAATCACGTTCAGTTCTGAGTGGCTGAAAGGCTGTATCACAGTCTAGCTGGCAAATTCTATTTAACATAAAAAACCCTAGTTCTGTGTTTAGAAGCATTCAATAGAGGAAGCAACTCCTGATCACACTGTAGCATACTACCCCTAACTAGACTCCATGTTTCAAGTATTTCATAGCATAGTTATTTCAGATTTTTGAAAGCATCCATTCATACCAGAGCACTTTGTCTGCTGATCATTAAGTTTGTATCCCTCGTAGCAGATGCAAGTGTATCCTACAGGCAAATTAACACAGTGTCCTGCTCCACAGATATCAGGATTAACTGTACATTCGTTGATTTCTAAACAAATAATAATAAAAAAGTATTAAACTCTCCTACATAGTTCAGTAAGTTCACAACAGTCTGTTATTAAAGCAGGAAGAAACAACTGTAAATCAAGATTTTAAGCACTGAGCTGAACCCTTACAGTAGTTTTAGAAATTCTCAAAGTTTATGTGTTACTGCAAAAAATACTGATGACCGTATTGAGTTGGAATTTAAGCTGAAGTTATGCAGCAGTATGAAATTGTAATTCCTGAAGAAGAAGTTACCATCTGTGAAAAATTTATCCATACTATTTAGAAACAGGTTATATTTAAATTTTAATTAAATCTTTATGCATAGAATTAAGGCAATGTAAAACCTCATCTCTAACT
This sequence comes from Urocolius indicus, assembly GCA_013401255.1. Taxonomy (NCBI): domain Eukaryota; kingdom Metazoa; phylum Chordata; class Aves; order Coliiformes; family Coliidae; genus Urocolius; species Urocolius indicus. The sequence goes on from WBNH01001431.1 coordinate 221,815, forward strand.
GCATTCAGTTTTAAAAATCCAGTTTAGGATTTTGTTCTATAAATTTTACTTCACTAGTACTTTACTAGTATCTGAACAACACGTGGAACTGTATCTGAACAACAGATTATCTATTTGTTTAGAGCACACAACAATTTCTAGTTCCACTCCTTTTCCTGAAGAAAATAAAAACCAGCAGAACATAGAAAACTACCACTTCTTTTTTTTTCCTAACTGATGTGAGTTCCTACCAGGGTAATTTCCTCCCCCTGGAAGGAAGCAGGGAGCTGGCTGGCAGAAGGGGCACAGTCACAGCAGAACTGACTTCCAAATTCTGGTTTGAAAATTAACACTAGCAGAACTTTCATACGGGATTGACAAACTGTAACTACAGGTAATTGAAGGAGGCAGCTGAATGCTTACAGAAGAACAGGATACCGCCTCTAGTCTTACAGTAGATTCAGGAGAATTTAACTGTAGATTAAACAGTGCTTAAAACAACTGGGAGATTTAAACTCTGTGAACGCTGCATTCAACTCAAAAATCCATTCCTGCACGGAGGAAAACCATATTTGAAGAGTTAAATTGTAACTGAAGTATGTCCATTTCTCCCTGTGAATGCAAGCTGAGAAACCTCTTGGTAGACCCAGACATCTCTACCATATACAATACCGCATCTTAAAAGTATTTACTGGAATATTATAATTACTTCATAGCCTATGTTAAATCTGAGAGACTAGCCAATGTGACATGCTCTCATTTTTTCAAATGTACAGCAAGTGACATTTTTATGCCTTTTAGACACAGCCATAACCTAGAGAAGTTTCAGCAGCTATGACAGGAGTGTTATTTGCATTCCTATTATTTTTACTTCTTGACACAAGAATGTTGAAAAGGCAACCTTAATATATCAAAAAACAAAGAAGCAGAAACATCAAAAGAACATTTCAAAATTGGTCTTGCAGTAAGGTCTCATCTGCTTTTTGCAGAACATGCTGATCTATGTCCCACAAATTCTACATCTCTTAACATGATCATGTATACCTCAGGAACACGTGTGCAGGCTATCTAAAGACCTGACTTGCATCCAAGTAGTCTTCAGTTCTGAACTCCTCTTGGTAGATCACAAAATTCGAGGTTGAGTTATTAATTTATCCTTCTATGTTATATTTGTGGGCACAATAATGGCAGGTACATCCTGAGAGGGCCTAGCCTTGGCCCTTGAGAGCACCCTCATTGCTATGCTGTTCCGTACTTTCTATCTCTCCCCAGTGTATTCCTTTTTGTTCTACATTTACATTGTCTTTACTGTTATAATTCAAAAGCAGCACGGAACAAGTTATAGTGTCAGGGACTCAGTCATTCCTTCATTTATTTTAGTTCTAAAAAGAAAGTACAATACCTGTAACTTGAGTAGGTGCGATTACTTGACTTGCACTCGAAGTAGAGACTTCAGGAGCAACTTCAACAGGCAGAGGAGGAGATGTTTTCTCAATCACTGCTGTGTGACATGGAACGGAAATCAATCATATCCAAAAAAAAACCCCTTAAAGCATTAAAAAAATCCCCCACTTAAAGAATTCACTCATAATACTGAATGAGCCACACACTGTGAAAGAGCTTTTCATTAGTTTATTCTGCTTAGATCTGGAGTAGAAAAAATATTATACTTAGGTTCTCCATCATTCTACTGCTTGTGAAAAAAACTGAGGTGCTAAAGAAAGCAAGCACAATAGTAAAACTTTCACAGGAAAAGGTATGCATGTCTACAAGGAGGCACCTAAGCAAAGTTTCTTTCTGAAAAGGGTATAAGGCCTCAAATCTGCTGATATGAAACTTCTTATGTACATAATCCAGCACATCACTTCTGTCTAAAACATATCTTTGTTTGCCTCCTAACAGGTCAGACAGTAAATGCCAACCTCTCAATTCTTCCCACTTCAGTGTCACAATTTCATTTTTTCCTCCATATTCTGCTCATGGAATAACTGCTTGTGAAGCCACAATCAATTTTTCATTAGCCTTTATTACAATTGCTGCCTTCCCACTCTGCAAAGAATTGTCCTGTAGTATGTGAGTGCTTACAAGTTAAAACAAGTTACCTGGAAACTGTGGATGAAGGTTAATTGTTGAAATTCCAGGAGAAAGCTGAGGCTGCCCAGGCTCTAGATCGGGCTGCTTATCTTGATCAAGGGAAGCTAATTCCTGAAAGGATGATAAAAAATTTACATTCTGAAAACCTTCTTTTAATTCAGCTATCATAACAGCCCACAAACCCTGGCTTGAGAAATTGCTAACACTCTCACATGAGTGGCTTTTTACAGCAGGTCATCAATTACCAGCAATTTAAGCCTGAAAGAACATGGAATACTATGTTTATACAATGGCATACAACTTCACGTTGATTTTATTTGAAGCAGTCATTTCATGGAGCTTCTGATTGGATCTTTGGCTTTGTCCCTCCATAATTCTTTAATTGCTTACAAATAGTATTTAATTGCAGATCAGCAGCACACAAAAGTATACAATCACATACATCTCTAAGTCTTCGACCACTGTGAAAGGTTATCTCTTAGCTATTGCACAGATCACCTTATGTTCATTAAAGTTTTAGATGCTTTTAATACTCTAAGAAAAATGAAAAGAAGTATGGCTGCAATTATTCCTAATTAATCCCATTATCTTCAGCATAGAGAACCTGGAACCTCCAGATGAGGGACTTAATATGCATCTGCTTCTCTCCACCGAATACAGACCAATGCTACAAAACCTAGGAAACTAACTTCAACATTAATACAAGTCTCTCAAGCAGGTATCACAAACACTTCTTGAAGGTTCATACTGTTTCTGTCCCATTCATTTTCTCTAGCTGTCAGTATCAGTGGCTTTCCCTCCCAATGTCCGCATTTTGCAATATTCTCTTTTAAAATACAGGCTCCAGAATAGGATAAAACAACGTAGTAATAGATCCTCCACCAATGTCCTAAAGACGCCTCTTTCCTGTATCTCACTACCTGCCTGTTGTACATTCTAATAAAAACATGTGCTCTTTTTGTTTCAGGGTTTGCACTGTCAGTCTGCTGTGTGTCATTTCTTCCTCATAAACCCTAAATCCTTTTCATAGTTACTGTCATCACATCTTGTACACATAGTCTGCATTCTAATTCCTAGACAAATCACATCAAGTTTTTACCTGATCAGGGGCTGCAGTTGCCACTAAAACCAGAAAGAAGAAAGAAAATTAGTCTTCATGTAACATTTACTTACACATTCTATTTAAAAATACCAGCACATTTAAAAGCTGTTGTTGCTGTCACAGAAATATTTCAGGCTCTAACCTTAAATTGCTTTGTTAACAATTCCAGAATGATGCAAACTCGAAGTGATGCTCCTGAAGCAAGTGTAACAACTAACTTGAAACCACAATAAAATTCTACATGCTGTTCAATGCTTGTAATTATTATTCAGCTGCCCTGTTTGTTTCTTAATGGTTTGTTTCCTTAGAAATGTTGGAGAAAATCACAGGTTATTAACTCATTCATTAAACTTTTAAAACTCCTTACAAGGAATATCAACACGGTTATTATTTTATAGGAAAATTAATATCATAACGATATATAACTAAGCATTCAAAAAATCTGCAAGAATTTATTGGAAAAAAAATCAAAATCTGAAATTTGTCTTGTCTTTAGACAAGCAAAATTGATTTCCCCCCCCACCCCTCCGTAAAAGTGACTTTTTCTGAGGAGGTAGAAATTTGCTGTTGCAGTTTGCCCTTTTTGATTTGTCTCTTACTGGTGAAAAACTATTTGTTTCTATAAAAAAAGGTATATTTTTCTTTTCACAATCAACATTTTCCACAGGATAGATTTTAAAAAAAACAAACAAACAAAAACCCGAATATATATAATCGCTCTTTTTGCTCTAGTTTCTTCAGTATTAGCAGGGCTACTTATCTGAACTGGGAGCACATGAAATAAACACCTCAAAAATGTCCTTCTTGTCTACAGTTTGTTCAGGCTGAGTTTGCTGCAAATATTTTTATAATAGTGATGCTTTCTGCATTACTTTGCTTCTGCATTTGTTTTAGAGTCAGGACAATTTCATCTGCTATAAGGTCTTAGAGGAGTTTGCTGAAAACAATATCTAAGAAAAATATCTTAGAGGAGTCAATTAATCCTCAATCAGCCCACGAAAGAGGGTCTGATTCAACAAAGTCACACCAATGGAGTGTGCACAGCTGCAGGAGTGAGAGCAAATCACATGAAAGGGATGCATGTCCACGTCATCATAGAAGGAAGATGATGAAAACCCCTTAGCTTCTGCCACCCCAAATACTACTACACCAAAGCTCAATTTGAGTCCTTTGTTATATGTTAGAGATGATAAATAACTTTAAAAGAAGTCTTACAACAACCATGTACCATTTCTGAGCATAAAAATTATTAAGATTAAAGCAGTCTCTCTCCATGGTGTTTTAAGTACCTGGTAGGAGCTATACATAAAATTTCAGAAGTGCATCATGTAACATAATAAGCTCCATGACATGGGACACTGCTCTGGGAAGTGACACCTCTTCGTCCTGCACTGTACAAAGCAACCCGCAAAGAAACACGCCACTGAAGACACATGCACAGAAATATAAAAAGACTAAATTTTCCCACTCTCACCTTCTTGCAGAGCCAAGTCGGTCTCACTTTTCTGTGAGAAGGTCAGTGCCTCCACTGGCTCTTCCTTTGCTGGGAGAGGTGGAGGAGAAGTACCTTTAGCAACAGGTTGAGTAATCGGGGTCTTGCCAATGACAGGTGGCTGTACTCTAACTGCAGGGTGATGATATAGCTTGTTTCTGTGAGGGCCAGAAACCGTATAACCCATTCCACCAGGGCAGATTTCCTTAAAAGCAGCTAGATTTGGGATGGGAAAATATTCCTTTTAGGAGTCTAAAAGTGCAATATGTTGACATAGTGGAAAATATAATGACTACCACTAATAAATTTAATCTCATATTGTATATACTTTTTTTTTTTAAGAACCCCCATTTTAAAACAGGCTGTGCATTGCATGCTAATATGACTGAGCATTCTCTCAAAAGCATGTTTTGCTTATCACTCCCAGGAAGTTTCCACTTCAGTTTACCATTTTTCTTCAGTTATATTTAAATCTATCGCTATATCAAGATAAATATTTGTATTAATTCTCTTCATCATGAATTTTAATATACGAATTGTCACCATCTGCATTGCATAAGGAATGAAGATCACTATTTCTAACACTCTCTTTTTTGCAGAAACCAAAGGAAAAAAGCTCACCACCCCTGTACTAGAAGAGCAGAGGAAAATCAATCAGTAACAACATTAATTCACATGATCCTATTTGACTACATCAGAGGTCTCATTCCAGCTCTGATCTAAATTCCACTGAATTGAGCAAGTTTTTCCACTGACCTCAGCGGGCTGGATAAAAACAGGATGGGGATCATAAAAAGCCAAATCACCAATAGAGGGGAAGTAATCTATTTTATAAAGCTGATAGAGAAAAAGGTAATGAAACTCAAACAAACTGCTCTGATCTCTGCAGCTGCTTTACATGAGTATCAGGTTTTACGGTCTTAGTGGAAGACTAGAATGAAAAAGGAATGCATTCAGCCTTCCTCTTCACCAAAGATAGTAGCTATGCTCCTTTTGGGAACAGAGAGACCTTCAGGAGTCTTAAGAAGGGAAGGGTTCATTGTCCTCATTGCTCTAGGTAAAACAATGCTGGGATGAAACACCAAAGATCTACTCTCCCACATGCCTGATGTGATTTATTACAGCTTCTTAAGACATGTACAGAGTGGGGCATTTGGCAAGTTCACAAATCCTGCTTTGAACATATCAGGGGTATGAAATGAATTAGCATCCAAAATAAAAACACAAAATACTAGCTATGGGTACTCCCCAGATGAATTCTTTAAGTTATATATTGAATTGCAGCATGTATTAATTGCATACTATGTTCTCATGATGTCTTTGTAATGGAAAAGATAAAGAATCAAACTGATCAAATTCAGAATGATGAAATAGTTTTTGTTGGGAATTACTAATATCAAAACTTGCCACACCACCACCCAACTGAGAGTAGGAATTCTGGTGAAAGGAGCAAATTCAATGCCTGTCCTCCCTTCAGATGCATACTCAGGATGTAGGAAGTCTTGTTTTGGATCATGTTCTCTCAAATGCAGAATAGAAACGTGAGCCTTACTCTACCACAGCTCTAATAGCACTCGAAATACCTGAGTATATGAAGCTGGCCTCTCAGTCTCTCTTTAGGAGCAGGTCTATTTTGTATAAATATTTAGAAGCTATCAAACAGTAAGATCATGATGTTTTAATTCATTGACTTTTAAATTAACGTGGGATGCTGTATTAAATACATTACCCCATTCTGGAGTATCCCACTTTCACCCATTTTTCATAGAAAACTCTGAAAGATTATGAATTTAACCTGTTATAAAAAGGAATATGTTTTTAAATCATGAAAGTTGTCATGAAATGGGAAAAATGTTTCCCACATTTCTCATCAGATTTTTCCACTTATAGATTTTCTTTCTGAAGTCTTTTCATTAAGGAAAATAACCAATTCTGCATAATATTATGTTTTTTAATGACTAGAGAGCAGTCAATGAAAAGACGTATTCTCTGCTCCAGAATACATAAAACTGGGCATAAAGTCTCATGCCATATTCTCATAGGTGTAAAACATCTTCATTTAAAATGAGAGTCATCTGATGAGAATATACTTTTTTTTTTAAAAACCATAGGACTATGGTAATCTGAGAGTGAACTGGACTTTTAAAATTCTAATCCATGACCCAGTAACCCAATGGTCATGCAGGAAATAGTGGATTTAAAAATAAATTGAAATGCTCAAAAATGTTGTTCACTTCCAACTTTTGTCAGCCCAACTGTAAAAAGTAAGGAATCTGGTACTCTCGTTCTGTCTCTGGTGCTAGCTGTGGGTTTCCCCAAGTAGCTAGCTAGTTTTGAAAATCTGAATCTTGGGAAAATACTTCAGAGAAACACACAACCTGTATCATAACAGTGACAGCTGCAGCAGGGACTTCAGTAAGAACAAGGGATTACCATTACAAATATCTATGCCAAAATACCGAACAGTCTGGACAACATATGTACTACAATCATCAATGGTGCTCTTAAAGATGAATCTGACCATAATATTTGACAAAAAAAAAAGTTAAATCCATTTTGACTAAAGACTCCAATTTTGGTCATTTAAGTTTTAAGCAAAATTGGGGAACAGAAGGTTCTCAAAAGCAGCAATCAGTGTCTATAATATGTTGTGTAGGACCTTAATCTATGAGCAGCCTAAATGAGGGTGGTGACCAACAAGCTGGTATTTTCCAAGTCTGTATTATATTGAAAAACCAGCAGGATTCCAAGGGAACACAGTGTTTTGTATCAAGCAAGGAATTGTTTAAGTGAAGGGCGGCATGAAATGTTTTACTACCAGTGTTCAGAATGCAACCCCGTAGCTAGCACATTCCTTGAAATGGATGGTAAATATATGAAGGAAGGTTAGAAAGCAAAGATACACCCACATGTATTCCACTAACTGTAATGTAAACTATAATACATGCAGTTCCACAACCTAATTCTCAAAAGCTGCCATCCTTTCACTGGTACCTTCAACAACTGAAGAATATTAGTTAGATTTTGGGTTCATTTGCCCGCATCTACAGTCAGAGTGTAATGTACAAATAAATTTATCCTACGTGATGGAGAATCGAAGCTCAAAGACATATTCTGTGATGGAAATAATGTTATTCAATCTATTCTATCAAATATATCAAACATGGCAAAGATAATTCTTGTGTTTTAATCACAAATCCCTTTGAACAAAACTACTATATGTGTGATTGTTCTACTATCACATAGAGAACTGTCATAAATTACGGATGGACACATCTTGTTTAAAATCAGTTCTTGGATATGTTTTGTTTTTAAACATGCATAGCAAATATAGGGTGGGGGAAGAGCTTGTATTTTTAATAGGCAGTTCTTACCTGTTCCTGGAAGTGGACACTTCTCACAGTGTGGGCCCCAGGCTTTACCAACACTGCAACAGCAAAGCTGCTTGCTGAGCTGAACAGAGAGAGGATGCATACATTGCTTTCCTGCACTAACAAACCGGTAGCAGGGTCCTTTCTCTTCAGCAACTATAGGATTATCAGCTGCAATGAAAGTGGAAGAGAGGATGGTACTGTTCACATCAAAAGCACAACAGAGACACACCAATTAAATGGATTAACATTACCATTTGCAAAAGTTTTATTTCAAACACCTATCTCAAGCCATAATCACAACACAAAAGAAAATTCTTATTTTGCATCAAATGCTCCTGTATTTCAACTCATCTTAGACCAATATAAAAGATATTTAAAAAAAAAACCAACCAAACCAGCTGTTGCCATGCTGCCACAATAAAGTGTCAGAATCAGCTGTCTCTCACTTGTGTGCAAGTCTAACTGTTGAAGCCTAAGGTAAATCACTGGAAATATACAGTTATGTCAAGTTACAGGTGAATTATTCCAGTAGCTATGTAAGTAGGCTATGACACTTTCTTAAAATAAGAGCCAATTACAAATTTACATTCTATTATGCTTATTTTTAATGTGGAAGAGCCAAATGCTATAAGGTGTGACTAGTATGAAGTAAAAGGAAGCTAATATCCATCCACCTTTCTAACTTATGCATCCACAGTTAACAGTTCTGAGTAATATGTTCACTTCACTAAAAAAATACAAAAATACAAAAGCTGACTTTCAACATATGTAAAAGCAAAAATGAAAACAAACTCCTTTTATATGGTGTTATACTGAAAAGTGGTAAGAAACTCTTCAAAATGCTGAAAAACTTTTCCAGTAATCGAGTGTCATTAATTAGTAGCATAATTATGCTGAAAAAATTAATCTACCCATGGGTCTAGACTATATTTTATAAATCTAAAGATAGTTCAGATAAGGAGTTTAGGAAATGAGGTATTTATCACTTGTAAATATTCTTCCTAAACAACTTAAGTGATTTAGTTTTTTCCTATGTCTTCTTTTCTTGCAGAGGTACTTGATCTCAAACCAAGTAAGAGCTGATTAACAAAAGAAAATAATTGCATTCATGCTGTTCACAACTTTTTCTTTCTCCTAATTATTTCTTAATTTTTAATCCTTCTTAATCAGAAGGAAAATGTGCTAAAGATTATCCTGGGCTGAATGTTTAGTAATTAAAACTACTCAGGTCAAAGCTGCAGAGGTGGAAGTGGGGAGGACAGGACGCAAAGATGATTTTGGCTGAGGAACTAGGAGAGGTGAGATAAAAAAATTGTGGCAGGAAGAATTCCAGACTAGGGAGAAAGATTGAGTGTATGAGGAGGACAAATGTCACCTTGAAGGTTTTCTGACAAGAAAACTAAAAGATGGCAAGGATTCTTGACAGTCACTGGTGAAGGCTAAGGTTTGCTGGACAAAGAGATAGAAAAGAAGTATGAGCACCAAGACTGACTAAAGTGAATAAGCTGAGGAGGCTGGAACGGCAAAAAAGACAGGGACAGCTTCAAAAAGTAGAGGTCAGTCTAAATCACATTTAAAGTGCAACTAAGTATCTATTTTGGTACTCTGATCAGCACTGTTACTTACCTATGCATCTTGAGAGGGTAGGATCTGGCACAAATCCCATTTTGCAGGTACATCTGTAGCTGCCCATGGTATTCAAGCACTCACCATTTGGGCATACTCCCTGTAACTGACACTCATTGATATCTGTGAGAAAAATTAAATGAATCACATACTAAAACATGTATTAATATTATTCTTTCTTCAGATGTTATCTTTTAAAAAATATGTGGGAGAGAACTGTTAACATTGCAATCAACACTTTTTCCCATCCTGACAACATTTGGTTTATAACTTTTCCAAACACTGTTGAAAACATAAAACAATTACGTTTATATCATCCTCAAGTACTCTTAAATTTTAAAAAAGCAAACATATTTTGACTGGCTTATCAAACCCTCTTTTCCTGACTAACGAATACTTGCGCAGTCAAATACAACTCACAAGAACATTCACGGACACAAGTTCTTTTATTCAGGGTGGAACACTGCTTGACATACTTAATTTAGTTTATATTAGCATCTGTATGTGGTTGTCCTTGAAGGTTCATTGTGCTGGAACACAATAAGGCAAAAATAGTATCTCCAGCCTAAAGAGCTTATCATCTTAATAGCAAGAACATGTTTCAGGAAGCACAGAAGACATGTGATGTGGGGCAAAATCAATGGCATTCGTGGGAACACAACTTTGTAATAAGTGATATGTGCTTTGATAAAGTTTGTTGTTACTAGCCTACCTGCATCAGTGTTCCTCTCAGGGTGTCACTGAACTATTCTCCCATGTCCCAAGCATTGGGATTCAGGCCTTTATCACACTTGGGATTCTATCTACAATTCACTTTAAGAATAGGACCTGTCTGACAATCATCTGGATGCCACCTGTAAATAAGCCAGCCAAGCTGGGACTTTATTTCAGGAGAGAGAAACAATGTAGCTTGCAGTGATAATAAAAACCTTAAAATAAAAATAAATTGAAAAAATAACCCCCTCAACCTATAACTGTCTGTCTCCTAAATTTTCATATCTCTTCTTTCAGAAAAAGACAGATGGCACACCAAAACAGACCTACTTTAAAGTGTTTTCATGCATCGTTTCTATGCAAGACTTTCCCTAAGCTAGGAAAAACTGCTTACCCTGCTGTGTAAACAAGTTTCGAGTGGATCTCCAGATATTCCAGTTATCTCCTTGGAAATCAGGTATCAGCGATCATTTTATCTAAAATTTATAACATTTATTACCTTTCCTCTTAGCTTTACAAAACCTTCACCACTTTATTTGACCTTATTGTCGATTGCACCCTGATTAAATGCTATCAATGAGGGTAAGAAGTTGAGTATGTAAAATCTAGCAGATGTGCTGAAATTTGCTTTTGGAAAGCTACAGAAATAATCTTTCATGTTCCTACCTTCTTCATTTTTTTATACACAAGTTTGGCTACCTGTCCCACCACACAGAAGCACACGACTTAAGCTCATACAACAGATTCTAGCAGCTACCATGTCAGCTGTGATTTTTTTCCAAATATGCAGTGTTGAGCTTACTCCTCAGCTCTTCCAATGCCGTACGTAATCTACTATGTTGACACCATGTGCCTGAACTTCACCTCTATGCACTTAACCACACATGAGAAAGAGCAATAATTTATATCCTAGAACTTTGGATGAAGTGTGATGGAAACCACATGAATTACAAAGGATCAGCTCTGCCTCAAAGGAATTTTCAACTGAAATTCCCAGACTATATGACTTTCTGACCTCAGTCGGAGTAGACTATTTAAAAAGGAGAATTGTACAAGAAAAAAGCCAAAAACCTACTGAAATATTCTCCTACAGTAGTCTACCTTTTGACCAATTCAATCTTTGAGCATTAAAACATCCCATATAAGCAAAGAAGCACCTTATTTAAGGATTGCACAACTACACAATATTTAGTAAGCTAGACCTGTTTTGACACATTCAATGGAAAATTTTAGACAGTTTCTTCTTTGCTCAGACAGACTAGGTTCTTTCTTTGCCCTGAAATATCAAAATATTCTTTAAGCCACCTACAGAGCGCCAACTAATCCCAAAAGGAAGATCATCACTCTTTCAATATCATTAATGTTTTGAATGTCGTGAAGAATGAACTTCTATCTGAATGGATATTAAAATGAAGACGTTTTTGAAACGTATCTAAATAGAAACATATTGATTGCAAAGTTGTGGGGAAGAAAGGACATATTGCTAATTCTCTGCTTTCGAACATCAGGCATGACAAGGAACATAATGGAAAAGACCATCATAAAATACCTAGAAAACTAGAAGCTAAAACAAAGCAAACACTGAAACACTCAATAACCTACTATTGAATTTTCTACCTGTTGACAATTGGACTTGTTAGTTCAGTTCTCAAATGCTAAACCATGGAATAATTCTAGTTGCCATGATGTTGGAAGCAAGTTAGAGGAAGAGATGAGATACTTCTCTGAATACAGTAAGAATCTCTAATCTGGGTTCATTTAAACATGAAAACTCTCAACACAATTACACAAATACACAAATTAAACACACAAATGGACAAAAAGCACATACAGATTTTGGAGGAAAAGGAAAAACATAGGAGAAATTTAAAAATGTACAAAATATAATATTAAAAAAAAGAGACACATTTTTAATAAGGATTGTGTTCTTTTATTCTAATCTGACTTCTGCTTTTTGTCATTTAATATTAGTTACTTGATGATGTTGACATTAATATATACTGTGAAAAATTATCACTTTCGACATTATAATAGCCAGATATTTAAAAATAATTTTCTCCCTTCACAAATTGTATGTTTATGTTTTTATCTCTAGGAAAATTAACCTATATGACTGGGAAAAAAAAAAGGAAGGTATCTCCCAGGGGATACACATAACATGCTGCTTTTCACTTTTTCTGGAATATATCTACATAGAATTAGCAGAAATGTTCTGCTTAGTAATAATGGCATTGAAATTTCAAATCAGTGAAAAAGAAAACCCATTTTAAAAAGTATTAATTTGACTTCGATTTTGTACTTATTTTCAAGAAATGACCAAGTCTCTTGTTTGTTAACCATCAAAATACATTGCTATTTCATTCTATGTTGTTGTTATAAACAATTTGGCACTTTTCCTTCCTAACTGGAAGGATAACTACCATTCTACATATATTTCAGCAAGTAATTACATAGCTTAACATAATAGCATTCATACCTTCAGTGTTGAAAATGACTAATGGTGCATTTTTCTTTTATTAAATGAGGATTAAACTCATTGTTTGTAACAAACTTTATTTTAATATGTGGTTTTATATATGTATAGAGAAATTTTATTATTTGGATGCTTAAAGTATATAGGCATGGAAAAAAACCAAAAAGGTAAATGCTGCAAAGACAGATAGGCAAGAGAAAAAAAATACATGCAATCCACTTTCTGCCTTTAATTGAATTGTATTACTCACAACACTATTATTACCTATACTACTCAAAGGAACCACATCTTTTAAGTTTGAGAACCATATCTGTATGTCATAGAAGATAAAAACGGTTACAATTCTCGGGCAGTTTTTAAACTTTGAATAACATATCTACTGAACTGAAATAGTTTTACAGTGAGTTTTTAAAGATTCTGTTGTGTGGAAAGGGGGTACAAAATGTTGCTTTCCACAACAAACAACTTTGCCCTTTGCACAACAGATTTTACTTACTGTTTACAGACATCAACTAGCTGAATAGCTCTGAATACCTAGTTAGCAAAACCGTGCTATTTGGATTTTATAATTTTTTTTTAACTTAGCTTATATTAAAGTCTTGATACAGATAAATTGAAATTGTGAGTTTTAAAGTAAATTGATTTAAATATTACCTAAAAAGAAATTATGCATAATTTTACAGATCTGAACTGTACTTCACGTCACTGATGAGAAAAACTGGCATAGGAACGTATCAGATGCTTTTGGAGATACTAGGAGAATCCTGTTTTAGAGTTTTGCCTACTGACAGTGAAAGTTTCATGACATTAGCCATTAGAATTGGCTAATGTGCAGGTAGATGGGATCTTCCAATAATTTGTCAATATACAGACATTTTTCTTTCCCAATGATTCAGCTATTCTGCAGGAAGCATTCACAGATGTTTTCATTACTGCTTCTGCATTAAACCTCTTTCCAGTTGAACTGTTCTTGTACATCTAGTATTCAAAAATATAACGCCCCATTCATGTGTACTCGTAACACTATTTAATATGGGCCCTGCTGATAGTATAAGTACCAATGAATGTTCCTCCTAGAGCTACTGGTACAGATATCCCACTAGCTAAATGCAACCAGTTCTTTAAGTTAACGTTATTCTGCACATTCTGATGCTTCAGCATAACTTAATTGTAGTATCTTTTTAATGATTCTTTTCCAAGTCATATCTTCTCTATAAGCTGATGCTCTAAGCTGAATCACACATGCCTATCTAGGCATTCAACAGAAACAAGCTACACCTGATTAAAGAAAAAAACCTTTGCATTTTCAAAAGAAACACACCTACATGTAAGAACAGTGTTTATATAACAACTGTGGGTAAAAAAAAAAAATCTCTTCCAGATTTACTATCTACTTCACTTTATTTCAGATTGTGCTAAAAGGCTACCTACCCAAAATGTTTCCTACCACTTTTCAGCCTGGCCCAGTTGTACAAATTGCACTGGAATCAACTTGTTCAAGTAGCTGGAAAAGAAATCTGATCCAAGATTAAAAAACTTTTCCCCCCCTCCTTCTTTTTTAGCCCTCTCTGTTTCTTGTATATGGACATATACAGAGTACTGAAGCTCCACTGGTAAAAAGTCTCTGCATTAGTGATACAGAAAAAAAAGGTTAAGTAAGAAGCTTTTTCTCACAGCTCCTTGCATGGCTCTACAGCAAACTCTCTTGCTAGGTGCTGTTATTTATGATTTATAAAGAAGTGGTAAATAAAGCCTTGATTTTGTAATAGTTGCTCCTTGATAATGTGAATGACTTGACCCTTCTCAGTGGTGTAACCTGACATGAAAGCAGGATTGTCATTTTGCACAGAGAGACAGTCTGACCCTTTGCTGTCACTCTTTACATGCCAGATAGATGGAACTGGTCCTTGACACACTATGCTTCTAGATTTGGTAATCCGTCTCCATGCAAGTTTGACAGTAGATGAAAGCTTTACTCTTACTTTGGATTTGTCAAGATGGCAGTACATGCCATCCCAGATGCACCATTGATGACTCCACTCTCACAGGCTCATCCATATGCACAGAAGATTTGCTATAACCACGGTCTTAACAGTGGTGCTCCAGTACTGTACAGATAAGACTGCTCTGTCTCAACTCCTCCTGTATCTTCTAAGCACACAGACTGATGTATAAGGTCAGCCACCATGCTCTCCCCTAGAGCTATCATAGCACTCCCAGCTCCAAACAACCCAGACAACGTAACCAAACTGCTGCTAATCTATTCCACAATCTTCCCCACTAAGGAGAACTTATTACAGACTCTCTTAACAGCAACAGTTAGTATTTGATACCTTCCCAGGGATTTTTATAGGTCTACTGGGTGTCAGGTCAATCTGCTCTCAGAAAATGCAATGTGTTAATGACTCACTGCCACTGAACTTCCTGAGGAAAAAAAACCCACAAGTTAAACCAACCATTTCCTAACTGAATGCTTGTCTGCTCATGTAAAGAGTATGCCTACAAATGAAATAATGTTCATTACCTTAAAACAGAAACAACAATCCTTTGAAACCAAACAGAAACAAAGGAGGAAGATGGGAACAATGTGAGATGGTATTCAATTAAACAAGAAAGGACAAGCTAACATTGAACTTGTTATAAATCATGGCAATTATCTATAATTATATATAAATTTAGAAAGTCCAAAACCAACTTCACCTTCAAAGAACTTTACATGCATTAATTAGTAGACATAAGATGGAAATGAATGGATAACTCAGACATCAAAATGGAATTTTATTTTACTCATGCCTTTTTCTCCTTGCTTTCTAAGAATGTTCACAAAGAAATTTTATTTGGATTTTTGTCCAGGGTAAGGCAATCTTCAAGGTTTCATATTAGAAATTCCCAAAACACAGCTGTGTTTTGAAAGCACTTTACCAGACTCTTATCCCACAAACAGTTAACAGAATGAGATGAAGAAGTGACCTCAATTTTTACTCATGGCCACACACACATTTGCAATTGCATGGGCTGAATATCACAACATCAAATTAAATTTCATTAAGTATAGGTGAAGGCAACAGCTAATACAACAACATATTTTACTCTAATGACTGTAATTTAGGGAAGGACTGAATAGTCCAGATGACATAAAAATCCAGAAAACTTTTAAAAACAACCTAACCCTTATTTGTTCCTTTTCTCTAAGCAATTCTTTTCCTTGCTTAAAGATGCAAAACCTCAGTGGCTTTTCAACATCTCAATCTATGTTACGAGGGTCAAGCTCTTTTAGTGAAGTACTGATTTATTTGTTCAGTTCTTACATGCACTGCACATTGGGGAATTGTGATGACTGAGAAAGAAATATATTAATCAAAACTTCAAAAGGGGGTATAGATCAAATTCTGTTCCATCTGGGATACGGATCTAATTCTGTACTCAAATTTAAGTGACAAAGTATTTACACTTCTAACCGACGGTTTCCCTCTGGCTAGTGTATAGGTCTTTGTGTATAGAAGAGTATAATGTAGTAGAATCTACTACAATGTAGTATTATCTTCCAGGGTTCTGCTTGCATTGTCCAATTCTACAATGGCTTTTAAAGTAGAATAAAACAAGTCTTTGTGGCTGCATTAGCTACTGTTCAACACTACTTTGGTTCTCTACTGGAAACCTACATGCAATGCTCTTGAGCAACAGCATGCCTAATTCAATCACATTCCGGAAGTGAATCATTTCAGTTTTATTCCAGGATTAATGACACCATAACATAGCCTGAGTATCCCTGCTCCAAGGATAACAAATAATGTGAAGTGTAAACATCCAATCCTAGGAAAAAATCCTGAGCCTTCTTATAACAAGATCCGTACCTGTTACCGCTGAAAGAATATGCTTTTCTTGGTTACTGCAAAACATGCTGAGGGATTATTGGGTGCATCATAAAGTTACTGTAACCTCCTTTTAATTTCCTCATTTACTGAAATACTTTACTAGATTCCTCAGCAAGTAGATATGAAAATGCTTCACAACATGATGGTCTTCTACACATTGAAAGGTCAACACAACCTGAAGGGCCTGATGTCTGCTATATTCAAACAAAGCAGTGCAGAAGGACTAGCTGATCAGCACAGAACTGTTCAGCTATAGACCAACCTACAAAAGCTGACAGTTGGAATTATCAGCTCTGTAGGGTTTCCGTTTGGCAGCCTCCAGCTGGAAGAGTATTTAGGAAGAGAACTTCACTGTATTTTGGCTGTGTTAACCATTATAACAGCTCTTCAGACCACCCAGACCCAGCTGGCCTAATGCAGAATCGTAGGAAACACTAAGGTGGTATAAAGCTGTCTCCTCTGCCTTCAGCCTTGAAAGCTCATTTTGGACAAATGCATCAAATCCACTCTCTACTCTTTTCAGATAGCGCATGAGGCCCATATTTGGTCACAGACATATTGGAATTTGAAACATTCCTAGAAATGAAATTAATTCTTTCATCTCCATGCTTAACACATTGAATTTATACTTATCAAAACCATCACAGCTTGGAGTATTTAACCACATTTAAACATTGAACTTAAAAACTAAATTCCAGAACAGAACATATGTGTTTATTAATGTCTTCTGGTCAGAGACACAATCTTCTGACAGTATGCTATTAACATCTATCTATTAATTTTAAAGAAAAGAATTTTGTCAAGAAAAACAGTCTATGCATTCAAAAACATCAGGGGTCACTATAAGCATTCTGAAGAATGCAAATGTAAACAAAAATAGTCTTTAATTTATTTTATGAAAGATATCATTGGTATAATTCATGTAAAGAATGCAGTCAAGTTTCTTTCAGAGACACTGATAATGGTATGACATGAAATTATAGTATCAACCATAAAAAATGAGTTAGAGTTTGGTTTTTTTTGATATATTATGTTGAAGTAGCTAAAAGCTATTTCAAATTTTCATAAACAAGGCTGAAGAATAGTGAGAAGCGATTTAGTATTAATTAAAATAATAATCCCTCTCTTGAAACAACAGATCCCATTTGTATACAATAATTTTCTATTTTACACATTTGGTAGGTGTTTTTTGATTGCATG
The DNA here is from genome assembly GCA_013401255.1 of Urocolius indicus. Taxonomy (NCBI): domain Eukaryota; kingdom Metazoa; phylum Chordata; class Aves; order Coliiformes; family Coliidae; genus Urocolius; species Urocolius indicus. Next base: position 239,744 of record WBNH01001431.1, read on the forward strand.
AACAAATCTGTGTCAAAAGTCAATGAGAAGTTCAGATTTTCAAAGTCATTGCATGCATAAACAGTAGAAAACAATCTATAATTTCACTATTTTTAAGACAACACATGGGACACATGACAACACAAAAACTAAATATGCAACAGCGTCCAGCTAGCACAGTTATGATACCCAGAAAAATCTCATGGAGACTAGGCCAAGAAAGCAGAAAGCCTCATCAAACCACCACAGCCCTGGTACCCGTACTGAAATATTCAGAATAAACTTATGGCTAGAAAACAATGCAGCCCTTCTCATCCCATCTCTATCCCAGGTGCATGAAGACACAAGTAATCTCAACATCAGCAGTCCACAGCTGATTCTAGGCATAAACAACATGAAGAGGTAAATTTCTGAAGGGGGACTTCTGCATTTAGCTCTGAAATCAGATTTCTATGCTTTTTGAAAACTGACTTAAGTGACTAAGTAATAAAATTGAATGTAAAATATTTATTTCCTTTCAATGCAAAGCAAGCAACCTGCCTTTCAGTAAGACCTGCACACACTTAAGATACTTTGCTGCATTTAAGCAAAACAAACCTTCTAGATCAAATATATACTGATTAGAATTTGTCAAAGTACTGGGCAACAAGTGGTCATTCATTATGTGTTATTAATACTTGCCTTGACAGATGTTTTCATACACTTAGCACTTTAACATGCACAGGATCTCACACCTCCATAAGACTGGAATATATGTTTTATATCTCATTTGTCAAAATTTGACTCACTCTTGTTGGCATATGCTAGCATATTCACTGGGAGTACCATCTGACTGAAACATCTCCAAATTAGCTCAATATGCAGGCATCATTTTTAATTTTCTTTATGAAAATCAATTACCACTGTACTTACTTATGCCACTGACAATAAGGTTTCAAGAAACATGCTACAGCTATGTTGTTAAGCACTATTAATATCTTCAGTTCTAAGAAAAATGTAATATCCAGATTCTACCGCCTCCATTACAGCTGACAGTTTCAATAACCTGATCAGTGGAACAACACGGGGTAAAAGAAACAAACAACAGGGTTTGGATGCTAATAAAACTATTGCAATATATATTTTTTAAAATTACAGAGAAAACAGTTGCTTTTTTTTAAGAAATGACCCACTGATTTCTGTGAGCTAACAGACTAGCAGCAGGAGAAATCAATCCAACTCATTTTGTGCTTCTGCATGGAATTTAATGCAATGCAAGTCTAGAGGCACACTTTTCAAACACATCATCAATGTCCAAACAGCAACCCGGCCCAGTTTCTGAAGATACATTTACTTCTCAGTTTGACCATCTTAACTTATTTGAAAAAAAGTTGTTAACCTAGTAGCTAAGTAACATTAAATAGCACTTCTTATAAAGCAAACGTCTTTTATTACTTGAAACTAACAAAATGTGTATATACAACTTGCAGAGGAAACAAATTTAATTACTGTATTTTAGAGATAAACGTAGGAAGGCAGAACATACCATCAAAATCTACTTTAAATGATGATGAAGCGGAGGGAAAAAAGCTTGAACTCCCAGAGTACATGATTACACAATCCAACCTATGAACATATGAGTCTCTGCAAGCTCATATACATCTAATTTTAAGCATCTGGGCATTTTTCAAGAACTTCTATGTTTATTTCACTGAAAAACAAGTGTTTAGGTGTTCTTCCAGTTCTTCAAGATAAGATTTTTAAAGTGGTCTATTGGCAATGTGTTAGTTTCCTGAAAAATGTATCCAACCTTTTCACCAGCTGTTTTTTCATTCTATTTCGGTTTTCCAAGAAAACCATTAGCAGAAGGAGGAAATGGTAAGTATAATTCTAAACAGGGAACTAGAATTTAGCATTGCATGTGGATTCTAACAAAGTTGCAACTCTGATAAGCTGTATTTTGGGTTTAATGGATGCCTTAGGGCATCCATGTGTGTACATGTCATAAATCACTCCATTGAAAAGATAATTACTGAGGGAGGAAAATAGCTTTCTTGATAGCAATTACACTAAACCCTTTGAATTAGCATACCCACAGATGGTTCTTTGTTGTCCTACACACACATTAGAGAGAAGAATGTTTCATTACATTAGTTCACTCACTTGAAAGAAAAAAAATCAAGACTTGGTTATTAATCACACTAATACTACATAAGCTTCATAAACTGCAGAGGCTTTTGACTGCAAAAACAATGTAGTACAAAAGGTTAATTAGGCTTTTAGGCCTGAGCTTTCAAAGGCAGTGAAAGCTGGACCATACCTAGGTGAAAGCAGCAATCTCTTTTAGCTGCAGGCAAGGATTCAGAAATATATCCCCATTACTACTTAGTCTGGCAATGCTGGCTCTTTCTGAGCACGGACACAGCATGCACACCCTTTCAGCAATGAATAATCTAATTAAAATGTATACTTACAGCAATTAAAATTTCTCCTACATCCTCATCTGGTCCATCTGTTCAACACTCCAAGATACACAGAAAGAATACATCTAGGGCCACTTATTCAGCTTTGTCATATAGAGACACCATAAGCCAGGAAAATCTAAGCCACAGAATCACAGGGGTTGGAGGGGACCTCTAGAGATCATCTAGTCTAACCCCCTACTAAAGTAGGTTCTCACCTCAGTCAGGTCACACAGAAACGTGTCCAGATGGGTTTGGAAAACCTTCAGAAGAGGAGACTCCACAACCTCCCTGGACAGCCTGTGCCAGGGCTCCCTCATCCTCACAGCAAAGAAGTTTTCCCTTGTGTTTAATTGGAACTTTTTGTGTTCCAGCTTATGTTCATTACCCCTAGTCCTGTCGCTGAACACTACAGAAAGTGTAACCCTATCCTCTCAACATACACCCTTTAGGTACTTAAAGGCGTTCATGAGCTCCCCCTCACAGAATTAGAACCTCAAGAGCTCGAAGGGACCTTGAAAGATCATCATCCAACCCCCTGCCAGAGCAGTACCACCTAGAGTAGGTCACAAAGGAAACAATCCAGATGGGTTTTCAAAGTCCCCAGAGAAGTCTCCACAACCCATCTGGGCAGCCCGTTCCAGTGCTCTGTCACCCTCACAGGGAAGAAATTCTTCCTTGTATTTCTTTGAAACCTCTTATGTTCCAGCTTCTACCCATTGCCCCTTGTCCTATCACTGGACATCAGTGAGAAGAGTCTGGCTCCATCTTCCTGACACCTGCCTTTTATGTATTTGTAGACATTAATGAGGTCACCCCTCAGGCTCCTCTTCTCCAAGCTAAAGAGTCCCAGTTTCCTCAGCCTTTCATCATAAGGAAGATGCTCCACTCTCTTCATCACCTTTGTGGCCCTGTGCTGAACTTTCTCCAGCAGCTCCCCGTCCTTCTTGAATTGAGGGGCTCAGAACTGGACACAGTATCCCAGATGCAGTCTCACGAGTCTCTATTCTTGGCTAAACAGCTCCCACAGCCTTTCCTCTTAATAAAGATGTTCCAGTCCCCTGATTATCTTTGCAACCTTAATGCCCCAAGTCTTTCTGTGTAGCTGCATGATTGCACAGATCTCACAATCCTGTATGTTTTGATAACTTCTGTGCTTACAGCCAGGAGATACAGGGCATAATCTTGGCACAACTTACTCAGTGTCTAACTCCATACATCTTCCTCTGCACTGTGCACATTGTTGAAGTACATGGGTCACTCTTTTACGTGGCAGCCACATACAAAGGGCTTTTCATTTCCCGTGGCAGTGACATTGCCTGTCTGTTCACAGTACTGTTGTGTTTAACCTCTTAAGTCTGAAAGAATTGTTCTCCAATTACCCTATACTTTTCACTTTTATAGAAATTATTCTCCATTGCTAGTTTCATCGGACTTAACTAAGTCTGCAGTTTCACTGTTTAGCAAAAGAACTGACAGAACAATATACTTTTAATGAAAACCAAAGTAAACGAATCCTTAATGAAGTCATCTTTATACAGCAAAGAAAACATGAGCATAAGTAAAAGTTTTAGAAGTTTTTTGCCCTGAAACAAAAAAAGGGACTCTATACAGTTGCCAATGTTTGGAAAGAGTTCAAAGTAGCCTCAGCACTTTTTTCCCAAATACAAATCAATGGACTTGGTTCATTCACCTAAGTCATAAATATCAAAGACTCTGTCACACAGAGCTGGTACTCAAAATAAACAAAATCAATTGTGAGCATGATCATACCTTGACAAAATGTAGCATTGATCCTCTTGTAGCCTTGTGGGCATTCTGTCATAGGACTGTATCCATGGTAAGCTGAAGAAAAAAGTTATGTCAGTTAGATACTGCTGATTTATATCCTTAATTAGCAAGTCTGACAGCCAAATGATTATTAACAGTAAAACAAAAAATAAGTTTTTACACCATATCGTTAAGAATAAAAGGTGAAGAAATTTATGGTTACCTGTACAACTTTTCATTTAATTCCACCTCTTTCCTCATATGCCGTTTAAGTCTTAAATTATCCTGACAAATTTATATTTTTTTCCAGAGGTCTTAGAAATCAAGACATTATCTTTTGTCCTAGTTGTTCTCAAATAGTCAAATAACTACTACCCCAAATAAGCTACAAATATCATATTGGGAAAAGATAAATGTGCAGATTCATGATGGAAACTCAAAGGTTTTGAACCTGAAAGCAGCTTTGGAAAGCAGATGTATCTTCAACATTAACCAAGATACTTGGGTGCCATTTCTCCTGTCACATTGAACTAAAAAATATTTGAAATACAGAGGAACTAAATGCAAAAAACATGTAAACAAGGCAAAAATAAGAAAAAAAATTGCACATTTGTGATTTACTGAAGACTTACTGAGTTTTATAAGACCCTGTCACTTATTGGCTGATCAGTGTTAACTGTCAAGGGCATAACAACACTGCAAAATACAGCTTGAATTTGATTTTGCCAAAACAAGAAAGTGTTCAGTTAACTAGTTCTTAATTTCTATGTATTGTTTCTTTCCTTCACTTAAGGTTGCCTTTGAGACTACAGAAAACTGTTTATTGATTCTTAAATGGTTATAACATCGTAGCTGAGAGCTGTAATGTCTTTGTATGCTTATGCACTAAAAGCTAACCTCTTGGCAAAGCCCAGTACTTTATCAGATGTATAGGAATAACTTTCTGGCAATATGATCACATAAGTGTCTAATAACAGCCAAGAGAGTTTTTCATAATTTGTATGCTATGGCAGAGATACCTTACATTTTGTTAGATTGTTTGTTTTCCTTTAAAAGTGTTCTACATGTTCAGCAGGCCAAAAAACCTTAAAACCCTCCCAAAAAGAGGCATTGTTTTCCATCTCTACTGTACCTAAACTGTAAATTAAGACAGAACAACTCAGTGAGGTAATGTTTTCAAATTGGCTTCACTTCACATATGATGCCTCAATTGCACATTTGTCCCTGCAGCTTATTTTAAAATTGATAACTGGTGAAGCATAAGGGTAGAAAAAGCAGAAAAAAATCAAATAATTATTTTCATTAGTTCTAAAGCTTTTCCTGTTCTTTGGAAAAACTTAAGTGATAATTCAAATTGCTGTGAATGATTCAAAATAATTACTTCATTAGAACATTAAGTTTTTTTCCTTTCAGATTGCTTAAATGGTTTAACACAAAAATAGTATGAGTCAAAATATGGCAACAATGCTCTCAGTTTTGAACACACACTATTCCATCTTTACAATGACAACCATTTTAACACAGAATTTGAAAATTTCATCTCTCACCATAAAGTGGCGGTTACACATTTATTTCCAAGGCAGCTCCAATGCTTTCACAACGTTAATATCAGAAATACTTGAAATCGAAGGTAAGATTTTCAAAAGTGCAATGCACTTTTCTGGTCCCCCAAAATGTCAATGGAACCCCTAACGCTTATGTTGGCAGAGTGAGGTTCATAGATGCACTGATTATGTTCTAACTTGTTTATGTTTGCCATTACAGACTTGATTCAATTCACACTAAGACCAAGAGATTGTCTCTAACTTTTTGTGAGCAGGAACGATACCCTACATACAGTACAGTCTGGCAGAGGAAAACAGAAAAAGCAGAGTGTAGATGGAGACCGACCCATAAGCTACGTCAGGCCTTTTCCAGTGCTGCAACACATTTTTCATTTCAGGGTGACTCAGCTGCTCTAGAAAGTGCAGTGGTGTAGTGAGGTCAGTGATTTTTAATCTCTCCCTCTTCATCCTCCTACTCCCACACTGAACAGGAAACAATGGCTTACTAGCAGCTGTTTCTTCCTTCTACAAAGAGCAAGAACATAAGCAGGTCACAGGGAGGGAGCTTGTTCAGTGATGGCTAGTGATCCACATGGGAGCTGGATAGAGTTCTACATTACTTACCCTTTACTCACTTAGATAACTTGTTTGTACTGATTAACTGTTAGCAAGAAGCCTGAACACTCATAACATTCCCCATGTAACACAGAAATGTATCTTGTCTTAAAAATCGTCCTTTGTAGAAGCTCTCAAAAATGGAGATCTGTTCCAAAATTTCTTCTTTTGTTTTTCAGTAATATTGAACAAGCTGTAAACTTACAGACATGAGAGCTATCTCAGGCCAAGGCACTTGACTTTGCAACAAGCCAAAAGCCCTGACTGAGCAGTGGCTAGTACTCAAAATATGTCAATACATCTTTTTTTGCAAATTATCAAAGCCCTATCTGAGTCCATGGGAACAAAGCACACATGAGCTTACGTACATCTCTAAGCAGCTGACTGAAGGGAGAAGTGCCTGCTAATGAGATTGAAGAACACGCAGAATCGCAAGGGCTGGAAGGGACCTCAAAAGATCATCCAGTCCAACCCTTCTGCCAGAGCAGGACCGCCTTGAATAGGTCACAAAGGAACTTGTCTAGGTGGGTTTTGAATATCTCCAGAGAAGAAAACTCCACAACCCATCTAGGCAGCCTGTTCCAGTGCTCCCTCACCCTCACATGGAAGAAGTTTTTCCTTATGTTCCTTTGGAACCTCCTATATTCTAGCTTGTACACACTGCTCCTTGTCCTATCACTGGACATCATTGAGAAGAGCCTGGCTCCATCCTCCTGACACCTGCCATTTATGTATTTGTAAACATTAATGAGGTCACCCCTCAGTCTCCTCTTCTCCAACCTAAAGAGTCCCAGTTCCCTCAGCCGTTCATCATAAAGGAGATGCTCCACTCCATCATGATCTTGGTGGCCCTGCGCTGAACTCTCTCCAGCAGCTCCCTGTTCTTCTTGAACTGAGGGGCCCAGAACTGGACACAACACTCCAGATGTGGTCTCAGGAAGGCAGAGTAGAGAGGGAGGAGAACCTCTCTCGACCTACTGCCCACACCCCTTCTAATATACTCCAGGATGCCATTGGCCTTCTTGGCCCTGAAGGCACATTGCTGGGTCATGCAAGGACTCCCAGGTCCCTTTCCCCTACACTACTCTCTAAGAGTTCATTCCCCAACCTGTACTAGTACCTGGGGTTATTCTTTCCCAGCTACAAGACTCTACACTTGCCCTTGTTGAATTTCATTAGCTTTCTCCTTGCCTAACCCTCCAGCCTGTCCAGGTCTTGCTGAATGGCAGCACAGCCTTCTGGTGTGTCAGCCACTCCCTCCAGTTTAGTATCATCAGCAAACTTGCTGACAGTGCCCTCTGTTCCCTCATCAAGGTCATTAATGAATAGATTGAACAGTACTGGTCCCAGCACCGACTCTGGAGGGACTCCACTAGACACTAGACCCTGCGCCATTGATCACTACTCTCTGCCTTCTTCCCTTCAAGCAGTTAACAATCCACCTCACTGCCTGATGATCCAGTCCACACTGTCTCAGGTTTGCTGCCAGGATGCTGTGGGAGATGGTGTGAAATGCTTTACTGAAATTGAGATAAACCATATCCACTGCACTACCACCATCTATCCACCTGGTTACATCTTCAAAAAAGGCTATCAGGCTGGTCAAACATGACTTCCCTTTGGCAATACCATGGTAAATGCAACCTGATTACATATTATTATAGAAACAGTTCAACCTTAAAGTTTATGAAGCACAAAACCCTAAAAGCAAAAGGAAGTCTGTCGGTTTCCAAAAAGGCTACAATAAAAAGGGTAGTATCAATTCAGTGTAGTATTAGAACAGGTCAAAATTACACAAGACTAATGTGGGACTTCGTCTTCTGAGATTCTATCATGGATATCACTTAACTAAGAACTTATTACTAATTTATTTGAAGCTCAGCTTGTTCTATTCAATATCATATATATATATATATATATATGCACATGCTTTTTCCATCACTGAAACATTTTCATGACTTTTTTCAAGGCAACTTGATAAAATAGAAATCCTTAAGCAGCTACTCCTGACTTTCATTAAATCTTATAATGAATTTACATTTATATTTGGCAATTGTTTCCTCTACAGAAGCATAACACTTTGACACTGACATATGGCTTAATTTGTCACCTATGCCCAAAGCACACTTGGGACCAGATTCAAAACAGATTTTGACATTCAAGTTGTGTGCCTATGTTCAAACTGAACATCTGTAAAACTCTAAGTTGCTGTAAGATTACTTAAACTCTTGCAAAACTATGAATTCATCACATTAAGTTTTTAGAAATCTGAAAATTCCTTATTTGCACCCATGGAAAATTTTCATATGTCGCGGCATGACTTAACAGCACGATGCTTAACTCATTCTTAAATCAACCTAGACTGATAAAATACACATACTTGTAACAAAGCTTCCTGATAGAATCAGTTAGTATCCTTGAACCACACACCTACCAGATCATACTCTTGATAAAATGTAGTGCTAGATAACACTTTAATATGGAAAAACAGTGCACTCATCTCCTCCTCCCCTCCTAAACTACTAATGTATGGTGAGAGCTCCCACCTTTAAAGGTGAGAAACATATCCTATTATGTCTTGGAGACACAAACCCTTACTTTTTGCTTTAATCGCAAGGACAGGATTATTCCAAATGGCAACATTCTCAGTCTCCTCTGGAAATCATACTGTTAGATTAAAAAAAACCCCACAACAATTCCAGATTGAGCCATAAAGCAGGAGTGAGCATGACTCATACCATAAGTAATTAAAGACACTGGGAAAGAGACTAGGTTCCCAGTCGTGTTCCAAGAATTGTTTCTACATTTTACGGGTTAGACCATCTTCTCATAGGTATAAAATGCAGATCAGAAAGTCTTCTGGCAAATAAAGGAACTCTGAATTGTCTCATCTTGAGCAAGCCTGCTAGCCATTAAGCTTTCATAATAAAAGGATAGTGCCCATCTCATTAGCATTTCAAAGACAATTATTCTTACTCAGGGCTTTGAAAAAAAGGGTGGTGGATTGCCGTTCAGGAGAGGTTTTAAGGTGAGCTCATGGACTTATCTGAGGAGCAGGATTTCGGATGTGTCCCCATGTCTTTCTGTTTGCTTGCTCTTGACACCATGCCCAGCATGCTGGCATTAAGCAGCTGTATGACCAAGTCACCTGTTGCGGATTCCAGACCGAGATGACTAGTTTTTCACCTGAGCTATGAATAACTGCAAATGGGCTTCCCTTAGAACCAGGCACTAAAAACCTCTATTAGTAGTTCAAACTAGTTTTTGGTTGAAACATATTTCAGGTTTTTGTGATTTTTCTCATGGCACACGTACATCCAACTGAACAACATTTTGGATGTCCACATGGTTCTGATGAACAAGACTTTCAGTTGCAATTAAATTGCTCCTTCGTTTGGAAAAAGCTATAAAATCAGGACACCAATACAAAATGCATATCTCTATTAGAAACTGTATTTATGTGCTACAGGAATACAAATTTAGATACTAGAATCTTTATTAACACATCAAGACTTGCAGACAAAAATATGTTTCCAAAAACAAAAGTTAAAATTCAAATATTGAACACATTTCCAGTCTTGCTATCTATACAAATAACAGGGGCCTAGAAGTCTCAGATAAGAATGACTACAAATCTCTGCACTAATTTTGGCCCACTAAATACAGGTCCACTCCATCTACAAAATGGAGATTACATTATCTTTTCTCATCTATCATTTAGTAATGAAAATAAAGCATGACAGAGAAGTATGACTGTTCCTGTGCAACAATAACATAATTCACATAAAGTTCGAGACTAGTTTTACCTATCATGCAAATAAATGTGAAATTTCTTTCTTATTGTAATATGATGACAAATCATAAGAAACCATGGAAGAAAGTCTTTGCCTAATTGTTGAGGAAGATATTTAAAAAACAGAAGGGAAAAAAAAAACCAAAACCAACCCAGAAAGAAGTAACTGATGATTTAGAGCCTGGAAAACTTTGGCTCCAAACTTGAAAGTTCATCTGCAGTCCCAAGAGGTCACTGCATTCTGTCCAAGCAGTAACTGGCGCCTCTATAATTCAACGTTTCTGTGCAAACTTTAAAAAAAAATAAATCCAGCTGGAAGAGCAAAGATGATTCAATGTCATTATCCTTCCTGTGCTGAGAAAAATGCAACAATACATCACTGACTTAAAGGAGAAGGAAGGGAAAAAACAATCCAACATTAACTTTGCTGGCTGCAGTGTCTGCATATTATAACTCTGCTGGCATGCTGGAGAACTCCAGTTCCTGCAACCTGCCCTTGATCAAACCATAGCATAGTCTTTCTACTAAGTTCTTTTTTTTTTTTCCCCTTAAAAAAAAAGAAACAAAAAAACAAAAAAAACCACAAAACCCTACTTGAGTGAAAATAATGCCATAAACTGATCCAGACAATAACAACAAAATAGCACTTACATGGCTTCTTGGGACATTTTTGGCATTTGTTAAAACCCCAGGAAGTACCCACAGTTCCACAGCAGTCTTCTTGCTTTGAAAGGCCAGGAAGTGCTTTGCCACACTGAAATAGTCAGATAAAGAATACTCTGGTTAGTGATATGATATAATGCTTGCTTCTAGTAAAATATTCTTTTTCAGTCATCTTGGATAAACCTCTTGGTGAGACTCTGAAGATTCACTGGAGCTCTTAGCTGAACTTGAATAGTGGCCATGCATTGCAATGGCTTTCTACACACGCATGAGTAAATTAGGTGATGTTATCATCTTCCCCTATGCCAACTTGAAAAAGAGAAAGAAAAAGAGCAGTATGTCATAGGAATAAGTGAATATATTTCCAAGATAGTAACTTGCCATTGGCACCTATTCCCTACATTTTTCCTCAAGAAAACATGCTTATCCACTTTTTCAAAAGGTGTATAAAATATCTCTAATACCTTTCTAGTTACCCTCAAAGAGAGACAAAAAGTATGACTGTGATTTCTGTAATGTTATTTGCTATTAGAAAGTGTCAGCTTCCTGCCAACTTATGTTTAATATTTATGATTACTTACTGAAAATTGCCAAATTATAATGACAGATTCTGCTGTCCAGACAGTGAAGAAGGTAATGCAGATAAAATGACTGAAGCCAAAGTTAGTGATGTCTGTGTGACTCCAAGTCGCTTTCCCCATGCAAATATTTAAATTAATCTTGAAATAATTTTTGAAGTTAGTATTCCTTTTTGCCCTCTGATAAATAACACTTATTATGCTTATTAATAAAATAAGAATACTAATTTTCAGAAGCTTACAAGGCGCTACTTAATATTCTTGACTTTTGCACTTTTTGTCCATTTTACACGGTAAAGAAAGCTTATATGTATTTCTGAGATGAAGACATTAAAAAAACCAAACATTTAAACCTATCAATTTGCTATAAAATGCAAGTGCACAAAGCACAAGAGAAGTGCACAACAGCTGCATTTAGTAACACTTTCAAAGCAAACGTTGACATGAACAGGCACTACAGCAGACAATTCAAATGTGCTGAAGTGTGAATCCTCAGTATGGAGTGCACAGACCTCCTCTAATCTAATTTTCCTTCCTGACAGCATATGATCCTCTGACTCAAGATAGCTAGGTCATCCTATGGTACAAGCTGTGGCCTTGTGACTGCTTTCACTTCAGCTGGTAACCCAGTGGGAAAAAATATTGAATGCCCAGGCACTGATGGCTTCCTTTAATCTTCCCAAAATTTTTCCAGTATGCTATTAATCGTACTAACAACCAACAATCAATGATGTTTCTGAAGTACAGAGTTACTCTGTGTAACTCCACAGTGTGACTCCTAACAGGATAGCAAGCTATCCCCCATCAATGCTCTGACCCATCACAGGGTTCCGTCTTTGCATAGGGAGGGCTGGCAAGGCTTCATCCCAGCCATTTCCTCTCTACTCTCCAGGTGCCTCTTGAAACACTTCAGCAACAAATTAAAAGCTGTACCAGTCAACTGTTTCAACATCAAACTGTACTGTGCAACCTGCAGCAGCTCAGCACTGAAGCCTGTGAAACTTCGACACCTATCAAGGGATATGTGAGCAGCCAGGAGCATTGTATGTCCCAGAGCATGTCCCATTTCTTTTGTGAAATGGAGATTTTAGCATCAGGACAAGTTACAGTGCACCTCTGCACACCATCCTTATAAGGTGTTGCACCACTTGTGCTTTGAGCCTCATTTTAGGGTGACACATGAACAGCATAAAGAACAGAGTGGCCAAACAGATCATAAGAGACTTGTTCAGTCTGCAGAGGGTTTTGTGACAGACAGGAATTCCTGTGTTCCAAGGGGTGAGAAATGGTCCACACCTGGATGTTAATTAGCTGTGCTAAAACGGTAAAGTATCAAAGCCGGTCAAGCCTCAGGTGCAGGCCCAAGCTTACACTATGAGAACATGTGTCTTTCAGGCTGTCTTCATAGAATCATAGAATGGTGGGGTTGGAAGGGACCTTTAGAGATCATCTAGTCCAATCCCCCTGCAGAAGCAGGTCACATAGGAATATGTCCAGGTGGGTCTTGAAGACCTCCTCCAAGGAAGGAGACTCCACAGCCCCTTTGGGCAGCCTGCTCCACTGCTCCATCACCCTCAGGTCTTGCATTCAACTTGGCTTAGGCACTAGCAGGTTTGGTACGAGATGGATCATTCCTGAACAGTCAGTCAGAGTGCACTGAGTTACGTTTCCAGAAGAAACCCTTGGCCTGGCACTTTACGAAGACCACTGAGATGCTCCAACAGGGAATCCTGCACAATTTCCTCTGCTGCAGCAGGTAGTCTGTTTTCAAAATTGGAACTAGCTCTTTCAATTTTCTATAGCTCGGTGATATACAGATCTTGCTACAGTTCCCAGAAGTTCGAAAATCTTTCAACTAGAGAGCACTCAATGTGTCCCCCAAGAGGTTGCCCTAAACTCTTAGAGAATTCATGTTATGTCTTTACACAGTGCTAGTTTCTCAACCTGTATCCTAGGTCAACATGCTCTAGGAAGGACCATTTTACTTTACAATCACAGCTACTCAGTTTAACTTTACAATTACAGTTGCTTAATTCGTTTCCTACAGCTGTGTCTGCTTCTTCAAAGACAGAGAAGCCACTTCAGTCATATACTGCGGCTTACTGAGGGCCAGCTAAACCAATTTGCACTCGACTCTTCTTCCTTGTGCCTCAGTTTTACAACTGTCCTCTCTCCAAAAAGAAGCGGGAAGAATCAAGTCTGGTGCTACACCTCCCCTTATGATCTCAGAAGTAGAGCATTTGGGAAGTGAGGCACATCACCTAACACCCAATGTTCCTCTGCAAAGTCATAAGCCTCTAGGACACATCTCAGCAGCTTGTGTGCATTGAGGCAAAGCTCCACTAACATGAGAGCCAACATGCCATCATGAACTGTCCTTTTTTCTTTTCTATTCTGGGGAACAATTCTGTCATTCTATTCTGTCATTTAACAATAGTAAACAAAAAGCCTGTAAAACAAAGAAGAGGAAAAAAAAACAAGCAGGAGAAAGGTGGACCAAAGCCCACTTTTAGTTTAGGTGTGGTACTACAGCCTTTGCACTCTGCTGAAAATCTGTGGTCGTAACTTTTTAAAATTTCCATATAAAAACCATGAGTGAAAACAAGGACGCCAAAGTCTGAGTCATCTGGCAACTGTGGTTTGTAGCCCTGGCAATGATTAAAGCTGCTACTCCCACTGCCTCTATGGTGAATTAAAGCTTGAAGAATCAATGATAATTTGGTTAAGATCCAGATCATTGTAGAAAACGGCCAGTGAGGAAAAGCAATTGTCACATGGGGCTCTTAAGTGCTGTAGGATCAGTGTAATTTTGGAGCTATACATCAGGAAAAAAAATATTGCTCTGCAAAGTCTTATGCCAAGCAGAAACAAAGTTATGCTATAGCTAATAAACTCTGATCTCTCTGGTACATCTAATAGTGTAGCAGATACTTTCAACACTCATGGCACTGCACAAACTGTTTCTAGCCAGCTACAGCTCCTTAAGATGCTTCTCCCTTTTCACAAACCCTAAGCATGAATGAACTGAAGCTTTGTTTCTACAGGTCTCAAACTTTTAAGGAATTTCTATCCACTTCAAAAGTCTTATCCACTTCCTACTACTGAGAAGAACTCAATAGTGCTTCAGACAGTCTGCTCCAGCCTGAGTCACAGGTGACTGGAGAAGTCACTTGGGGGAATCCATACCTATTTTTAGTTTGTATCATCATTCAACACAACTCCAACACAAATATGTGCCTAAAATAAGCAGGGAAGCTAAACACAAGTGTACAGCTTGCACTATGCATGAAGATGATGCCATTCCCTAAGGTTTACACTTTTCTATCTATCATCAACACGCATTTTAAATTTTGGCCTGTATTCCTGAGGGCCTCTGGATGGAGAACAGATTTTCATGAATGATACCTCTGTCACAAGCTTATGATTTGGAGATAATTCTTACTGGTTCAGAAAGTAAAGAAGTCATGAAGGATTGGTATAAAAGAGCTCAACTGTGCTGAAAGCAGCTCAGCAGTAGCAGTGGTATGAGACACACATGGTACTGCTATAAAACAAAGTTCTTCCTGGGTAAAGCACACACAGACACTGAAAGTATTGTTTCGGATTTCGAATATTTTTCCCCATGCGTGCCTGGGTTTCTATGCCAATATTTTATATAACTGAAGGAAGTACTGAATATTCCCAGTGGCAGATTGGAATTCTGGCTGACCCTGTGCTGGTGCACAAAGGCCACCTCAAGCCACATCACCTCTTTGTTCCTCTGTCCAGACTCCAACCTCTGCCTCATCTCCACAGTTTTGGAGCACCAATAGCACTTGAGTTGTGTACTGCCACCATTGTTTCATGTGTTTTCCAGTGCCAGGGAAAAAGGAAGGATTATATCTTTGAAATCCCTCTGCTAAGGCGGTAAAAAGAATTTATTGAGCTCCCTTGTAAAGTGTGGTAGAGAGTCCAGTCTGGCAATTAGTGGCAGGGCAATCACAAGACGATTCTGGTTGAGGGAACCACAACATTTCCTGGGACTCCCACTCGTGTGTGACCCATCTACAATCCCTGTCACAAGCTGCTAGTTAAAACCACAATAAAGGCGTAAATAAAGGAATGTCATATGATTAGCTATGATTGAAATTGATAGGTGCTTAGCCTGAGTTAATAGCTAATGACTTTGGGATTCTGCTCAAAAGACTGCATTTCACATACCACAATAGCAGAAGTGAATGGATACACTGTTTAACTTTCTGTAAACTATTCAACAGGCACAGACCTTGGATTGTTGCTGCTTTCCTTTTTTTTTTTTTCCTATAGGCATGGCAAACACAGTAAGAAACTTCAGACTTAATAAACTTTTACTGAAACAATTAACAAGCAGACTTAATTAGCTTACTGACCAGCCTAATGACAGGTTGTTACAAATGAGGAGTATTATCCCATGTAGCACTGGTTCACTAACAGGCATTGTCTCATATGCAGAGGAAAGAAACTTAAATACTTCCAGACTTTCTAGAAGAACTGGTAAGGAATTTGTTTTGGCTCAAGCAGAACATTCTTCATAGGCAAGTAAAAATTATCCAGCTTTCTTCTATTTAAGTAATTAAAAAAATGTTTGGTGTTCTTGGTATCTGATATATCTTTAATCTTCTGATATTTCAGCGTACTGATCTTGCAAAGAAACTGTTGTGAATGAAGCATTAATCCTGGAAACTAATCTACACTGATTTCTGACAGTCTATTTGTTTAAAAACTTCGGAAGCCAAACCATGAGCTTCAAGGAATTCCAGACAGTTATTTTATTTTATGAGACAGTATTTTTAAGACTATTCTAACAAAAAAAAAGGTTTTTAAAGTGTTTTAAGACAAGAAATATTAGTATGAAGTACACAATTTCACCTGTATCATTTTCCATGCCTAAACAATATAAATAGGAAAGTTCATTTCATACAGCTGTCAAAAATTTCAAATACCTGAAATTTACCTCCACAGGAAATGTTTTGTTAAATCTGAAGTTCAACAGAGATATTTACACACTTGAATGAACAAATTCAACTGGCATATCACTACTGTCATCGGCTCCATACTACATATGCTATAATCCTACTGTATACAGAAGTATTGATACATTAGGTTATACATTAAGAGCTATCAAAACCTTTTGCTGCTCTGATTTCTAACTTAAAAACTCTGATGTCTTTGCTTAACACTTCCCATAATGAAAATCTCAGTGATCTAAGCCCAGTTCCTAAAAACTTTAAGTATATTCTCCAAGTACCTGACCAGTGCATACTCTTGTCTGAATCAAGTTCAGTAAACAATGATTTGCAGTCAGAATCTCCATTGTGGTACGATACTCACAATTTCTGGCCTTTTTCAGCTGCTACCTATCTCTTAGCTAGTTCTATATTCTATCAAGTCTGACAGCTAAGAAAAGAGTGCTGCTCAAAGTGAAACAAATGTTTCCTGGAAAACACATTACTGACACACAATATTAAATAAGCTATTTCCATAGAAGTTTATCCCACTAAGAATGCCGATCAACTAATATTTGTTTATCAGGTATACTTGTTATTTATCACAACTAAGTGGCACTTGAAATACTTTTGAACACATGTGAGCACTTTGATCACACTGAAAAATGGACAGTCTTTACTAGTGTTCACAAATACTGTTACTTAGCTTAATTATTTAAAAAATCTATCAAAATATGCTTCTGTTCATTGCTATAGGTGGCACATTTTGGTTTTCTTTAATATGATTTTCCAAAGTATTATTATAACATACAAAATTTCACTTCACAATACCAGAATACAGCCGATTTAGGTGTCCTTCTCAACAGAGCTGGAATATGTATGGATCTTTTCTTTAGCATCTTTCAAAATGCTTTGCAAGGGAAGTACAAAGCATAATTCCTCAAACAACTGACAAGCAAGGAGTGCAATACATCCCCTTAACACTGCAACCTGGAACTATGCAAAAATTAAAAACACTCCAGAAAACCCATGGAGATCACAAGAGAGCATTTTTTAGATTCTTTCAAGTCCAGCTCCTCTCAGCAGGTACATACCAGCACCACTGAGGGTCAGTGACGTGGAATGAGCAAGCAAAGGTAGACCTGACTTCTCAGTTTCTCTTCTGGACCTTTTAGCATTTGTTGCCTTCAGCCAGGTAAGCAACTTTAATATCTGTTTCTCTTCAGAATAAAAACCTCTTTTGTTTTTAAACTACAGATGCTGAGATCACCAGAAGTCTCCTTCAGTAAAACCAATACTCAAAAATATCTGCTGAAGAGAGTGGCATTATTTGTCAATCTAATCATAAAGAGCCTGCTTCAGAGAAATTTGGAAATACCAGCTTCTTAAATTTCTCACTGCTTTTCAAAAATGCCCCCCTCTTTACAATTTAGCAAAAGACACCAAATCAATTTTGAGAAAAAATGATTTCTTTAGCCAAAATATTGAAATGGAGTAACCGAAGGAAAACACATGAATATACTTAGTAGACAATTCAAAGTGATGTTAAGGGGGAAAAAGGTGGTGCTTAAATATCTTTATATGAATTTTCACAGAGAGTAGGCACCTGCATTCTCTTCTTGATTTAAATGCAAAGTAATCATATGCTAAATTAACAGGACTCAAGATTACCAATGCAACCTTTACTAGGTGTGCCACTGACATGGCAGAAGTATTTTGGGAAACAAGAGGCTATCTGTGTCATAATAAAGGTATTTTTATTAGAATTAAATTGAAAAGCAGCTGAAGAGGAGGAATTAATGAAGCGAAACATAATCTCATTTGTTTGCTTTTTAAAAGAGGACCTAGAAAATCAGTGGTCCAAGATGACCAACTCCTTGGACTTCAGAAATACAGAACTACACAGTGGTGAAGGACTTTGCAGGACATCACCTCCAGTCTCCAGCTTTTTAAGGCACCATAACAACAGTGCTCTCCAGAAATGTACTGTTCTCAGTTTTCAATGAGATTTTTTTTTTGTCTCACTAATTCCACTGTATCTGTTTTGCAACTTCAAGTTTCTATTTTCTCCACATCATTTTCTATATAACAGGGTGCAGGTTTAGGTAAAGGCTTGTTTCTCATATTTTTACAACAAGGCTAAGTTTGTGGCCTTCGGTTTAACTGTTGTTTTATAATATATATTGCAAAAATATTTTTGGTACTAGGAAAACATTTGATGAACCACAACTTTTGTATGTGACACTCATAGTAAGCTGTCATGTATACATGGAAAGCTATCGTGGAGCAACCATCGTCAACATCTCCCAGAGGGGAAATAATTGCTAAGTGTTCCACTCAGATAGCAGCCAGGAAAAGTGAATTGACTTATGCAGAAAAGAGAAATATCCAGAACACTATTTGTTTCCTATATTACTTTCTAAGAATTGAACTATTAGTACAACTTTTATAGTTGCTCTTTCCACTTCCCAATGCTGAGGACACTTTGGAAAATGGCAACAATTAAGAAACACATACATGTTTATGAAAACCTTTATGTATCTCTTCTAATTAAACTGGGAAATTTCCTTTCTCCAGCCCCTCTCTCTCACATTCTGCCCTTGTAGACTAAGCTTGTAGACTGACATCTTCCTCCCTCTCCAGAGGTTTTCAAAACCTGCCCGAATGTGTTCCTGGGCAATCTGCTCTAGGTGAACCTGCTTTCACCTAGGGAGGTTGGTCTCTAGAGGTACCTTCCAACCTCTACCATTCTGTGATCTTTTCATACATCTTTTCCTATCTTTTTCTCATGGTTTTGCTGCCTTTGGTTATAGTCACTTATGATACTACAGCCTACTATGTGAATAGGTGGTCTAGAAGAACTTCTGTGATGTTAATTAGGAGCGATCAGGGGAGGCCTGGAAATATGACCAGATTCTTCAATGATCTGTACCATAATGTCCTCCAAGCTTCAGTTCAGGGCTCTAATTGCACACACAACGGTGTGTGCTCTGTTGGAAATGCCCTGCATAAAATATACCCTGTCTGTCTTGGGATTTGAGTATAGCAGCTAACTTACTTTTGCAGGACTACTGTTTTTGAATTAAAGGAATTTAAATAAAGTAGGGTGTGGAAGAATGTGTTGAGAGACAAAAAATATTCCACAGATGGTTGTGAAAAAAAACAAAGCATTAAATTAGGAGCACCTGTAATTGAAGACCAGTTGAAATTCAAGGAAGGAAAGAACAAGAGATGGAGAGAAACATAGAACAGACAAGACCACAATAGAGATTTTGATACTGTTTTGATCCTGTGCTTTTAAGCTGGGACCAAAACTAAATTCACCAGTGTCTTTATTAACTTGGTCAATTTGCCTACGAGAGACCACACACATCCTTCTATCAATCTGCTCTATAACAGTAAAGTCACCTCTGATCCCAGGATATTTAAAAAAACATTTCTGAAGCCAAATATGCAATCCACCCTGCAAGAAAATGTATAAACACTGATGATTGTTGAAAAAAAAAAAAAGGTACAGATATCAAAATTATCCAGCATAAACTCCAGAAAGGACTTGCAACACATTGCTACTAACAGGAAAAGCTCAGTTTAGCATCCTGTCTTAACAAATAAAGAGATCTCACACATTTGCAAAGCAAATATCAAAGAAACAGAAAACCAAATTATTTTAGAATACATCTATTGAAGAGCTAAGAAAAACTCAGTGCCTTGCCCAGTTCAAGGTATATATAACATAGAAATAAACAATAGACATTTCTTGAATGCAGGAAAAACATTTGAACATTTCAGGTTCAAATTTGAAAGGTGAATGAGTCACTTAAATGTATATTTATGGCAAGGTCTTAAATGAATGCTCTACCAAATACTACCTACAACTCCTGTTATAAAATGAACAAAAGGGCTCCAAAATCTATGTTCTTCTCCAAGACACTGAAAAGATCAATTCCATTTGTAAAAAAAGAGAAGATACATTATTTTAAACTAGGAGACACTATCCTTTTTTTCAGAACACCATAAAACATTTTTCCAGGGGAATACTGAATACAACATTATAAAAATTGAAGACAGAGCATTTAAAAGGATTCCAAGTCAGGTATGAGAGCAATCCAAGTGTGTTTTTCCTTTTCTCCTCTCCCTTGAGGAAGCTTATCCTCTCCCTCTACTATGCCCTAGTGAGGCCTCATCTGGAGTATTATGTCCAGTTTTGGGCTCCTCGGTTCAAGAGTGATATAAAAACTTCTGGAGAGAGTCCAGTGGAGGGGCTCTAAGATGATCAGGGGACTGGAGCATCTCTCTTCTGAGGAAAGACTATGAGATATGGGGCTGTTTAGCCTGGGGAAGATAAGACTGAGGAGAGACCTTATCAACACTTATAAATACCTAAAGGGTGGGTGTTGAGAGAATTGGTCCAGTCTTTTTTTTTTTTGTAGCACCCAGTGACAGGACAAGGGGTAACGGGCACAAGCTGGAACACAGGAAGGTTCACTGGAACATGAAGAAAAACTTTCCTGTGAGAGAGCCCTGGCACAGGCTGCCCAGGGTGTGTGTGGAGTCTTTCTCTGGAGGTTTTAAAAACCTGCATGGACGTGGTCCTGTGTGACCTGATGGAGGTGCACTCGCTTTAGCAGGGGGCTGGACTTGATCTCTAGAGGTCCCTTCCAACCCCTACTGTATTGGGATTCTGTAAAAGGAACATGTTACTGTTTTCCAGTAAGCAATGAGTACGTTTTAGTCTTAAAACCTTGTAGTGTAAGTGGCATGCATAGGACACTGAAGATTTTGGATATGTCATTTTAAATACCTCACTCATGCACATGGCAGTAACAACAGACTGAAAATTGATCATGCGTTAGAGGAAAGAGATGAAGAAAGACACCAGAACCCACTGCCAAGTCTAAGAATGAGGATGCAATTTTGTGTTTCCCTATATTTGAGTACAAGTAGAAATACAAGTAAATGAAGAATAGCTATTAATTACCACAATTATTTCCAGAATGCTATGATTATACATTCTAATGCCACATTTGTTAGATCCCTCATTCTTAGTAAATACAGAGAAATAGTTGTTTGACACGGGCCTTGCTTCATTTTGTCTAACTTTGGGTGTGTATTACTGTCATGGTTTAGCAAGGAGTTGCTTTTGCTTGGTAACAGGGAGAGTGGGTTGCAGTGAAGACCCGGTAAAAGTTTTTTAGACTCTCCCCCGACTCCTGGGTTCAGACCCACCCCCTGGCCCGGCTGGGCCAATCTGGCGCCTCTGCGATCACTATTTAAGGACGGGAATTTGAAGTGCTTGGCAGGAGGTGTAAGGGTGGTACAAGATGGAGACGACCATGCGGACCCCACAGTTGGAGAAGAAGGAAGAAAGGAGGAGCACCAGACCAGGACCCCTCTGCAAGCCGTGGTGAGAACGCAGGCGGTGCCCCTGCAACCTATAGATGGCAATGGCAGAACTGAGAGCCAGCAGCAGCTCTGTGTGAGTGCACCCGGACGGGCTAGAGACTGTGTGAGGAGGCAGCCATGGCACAGGACATGCTGGAGAGCCTGTGAGCCGCAGAGCAGCCCCACACGAGAGGCAGAGAGGAGCTGCAACTTTTGCGATAAACGCGCACCAGAGCAGCCTGTGCAGGGCTGCCGTGTGTGTGAGGTACCCCAGGGACTTGCAAGGAGGACTGGTGCAGAGCCCACCTGAGGTTACACAAACGGCAGAAGCCATCAGGAACGGACTGACTGAAACCCCCACTCCCTGCCCCCCAGGCCGTTCAGGGGGGATGGAGGTAAAAACACTGGGATCAGGGCTCTGATCCCAGGAAGAGGGGAGAAGTGGGGAGCAGGTGGTCTTAAAAGGCTGGTTGGACTCTTCATCTTTGTACCATTCTGTGTTGTTTTGTTTTGGTTATGTTTTGGGGTTTTATGCTTTAGTTGGTATTATTTTTCTGTTTTCTTCCCCAAGCCGAGTAGCCTGGTCTATTTTGTCCTGCACCTTAAGCGGCAATTAAACTCTCCCTGCCCTTTAGCAATCCTCAAGTCTTTGGTACTTGAGGCTAATTGTGGTCTTTTGTTCCCTGATGGGCCTAAACCATGACAATTACCAAAGGAACAAAACCAGAGTGATCTTTGTAATAAATTTGTCTACTTCGACATATATAGCTGATACAAATCTTCAATAAAACAATCAATTTATATTTTTTAGCCTACCTAAACCAAGATATTGATTCTCCAGCATCATACCTCAAACCAAGTGTATGATTTTTCATAAAACTTCTCACAAAATTTCAGCCTGAATCAGGCATTCAGATTACAGACTTGGAATCACAGAATCATATAATTGTTTGACTGGAAGAGATCTTTCAGATCATTGAATCCAGCCTTTTTTCCAGCCCTGACAACCACTAGACCATTTTCCTAAGTGCAACATCCATCCATCTCTTAAACACGTCCAGGGATGGTGACTCCACCATCTCCCTGGGCAGCTGTTACAACGCCTGACAACCCTTTCAGTTAAGAAATTCCTCCTCATATCCAGCCTGAACCTCCCCTGGCGCAACTTGAGGCCGTTTCCTCTTGTTCTATTGCTTGCTACTAGGCAGAACAGACCAACTCCCATCTCACTACAACTTCCTTTCAGGTAGTTGTAGAGAGTGGTAAGATCTCCCCTGAGCCTTCTTTTCTCTATGCTAAACAGCCCCAGATCCCTCAGCCGTTCCTCTCATGATATGTGCTCCAAATCCTTTACTAGCTTGGTAGCCTACCTCTGTATCCTCTCCATTGCCTCAATGTCCTTCTTGTAGAGAGGGGCACAAAACTGGACACAGTATTCAAGGTGTGGCCTCACCAAGGCCGAGTACAGGGAAATGATCACCTCCCTGCTCCTGCTGACAACATTGTTCCTGATGCAGGCCAGGATGCCATTTGGCCGCTCTCTGCCTGGCAGCTTTCTAGCCACTCCTCCCCAAGCCTGTAGCTCTGCTGGGGGTTGTTGTGGGCCAAGCGAAGGACCCGGCACTTGGCCTTATTGAAGCTCATAGAACTGATCTTGGCCTCGACATCCAGCCTATCTAGAGCTCTCTGACTTGATTTTGAAAAGTTAAAATTTCAACGAGGTGATAAGCAATAACTAAGTCTTACTGTTTTACAGTCGCATCACATGTGCTTTCTTCTCTCTCTCTGTGTAGTTACATGCATATACAAATATGCAAAAATGATAGAACTGTGTCACTTAAAGTGCTTTCAAGAGCTGAAAAACATGCAATTTTGAATAGTCATATGCANTACAACGCCTGACAACCCTTTCAGTTAAGAAATTCCTCCTCATATCCAGCCTGAACCTCCCCTGGCGCAACTTCAGGCCGTTTCCTCTTGTTCTATTGCTTGCTACTAGGCAGAACAGACCAACTCCCATCTCACTACAACTTCCTTTCAGGAAGTTGTAGAGAGTGGTAAGATCTCCCCTGAGCCTTCTTTTCTCTATGCTAAACAGCCCCAGATCCCTCAGCCGTTCCTCTCATGATATGTGCTCCAAATCCTTTACTAGCTTGGTAGCCTACCTCTGTATCCTCTCCATTGCCTCAATGTCCTTCTTGTAGAGAGGGGCACAAAACTGGACACAGTATTCAAGGTGTGGCCTCACCAAGGCCGAGTACAGGGAAATGATCACCTCCCTGCTCCTGCTGACAACATTGTTCCTGATGCAGGCCAGGATGCCATTTGGCCGCTCTCTGCCTGGCAGCTTTCTAGCCACTCCTCCCCAAGCCTGTAGCTCTGCTGGGGGTTGTTGTGGGCCAAGCGAAGGACCCGGCACTTGGCCTTATTGAAGCTCATAGAACTGATCTTGGCCTCGACATCCAGCCTATCTAGAGCTCTCTGACTTGATTTTGAAAAGTTAAAATTTCAACGAGGTGATAAGCAATAACTAAGTCTTACTGTTTTACAGTCGCATCACATGTGCTTTCTTCTCTCTCTCTGTGTAGTTACATGCATATACAAATATGCAAAAATGATAGAACTGTGTCACTTAAAGTGCTTTCAAGAGCTGAAAAACATGCAATTTTGAATAGTCATATGCAAGAACTGATGTGAACATATTTTAAATTGGACTGAAGTTTTAATGCTCCAGCAAACACTAAGCTGGCTTTCACGATCTTTCTACTCCATTCAACGTCCACATTTCAACATATTTTAAATACTGTAAAACATGTGAAGTTGTTGAATAGGAATTCCAAAGAAAACTGTAACTCTTTGAAAAACACTGGCTGTTGAGATATACTCGCAAAGAGACTCATTAAACCAAAGGAGAGTACAAGGTGTAGAACGTCATGCAACCTTAGTTGTTCAATTAGGGAAGACAGAGCTAGGACTTGTCACTGTTTATTATTTGGAGAAATAGCTTATAAATGGAGATGTTATGGCTAAAATACTGGAAATCAGAATGTCAGAGATCCAAGTTTTTAGCTTCAAGGAGGTTAAAAAGATTGTTATTTTATAAAAACTTTACATTCTCAATAAAACTTTATTTTGGAAAAGAATGAAAAATGCGTCCTTTCCTGGCAATTGGTGAATTTTTTTTTCATTCTTCTATAATATTGTTTTAAAGTTCTTACCTGTGTCCCAATGGTCTCCTGGAAGCAGCGCCCAAGTTGGGTTTTAACTGAAACGGGAAACATATGAGGAATGGGTTGTTGATTTGTGTAAGCAGTATGTCCTTTCTGGGTCTTCTGATATGGAAGACCTTGATAAGAGACCTGTGGATGTACTGGCTGAGGTGCTTTCGTTTTTTGTCCTGTTGACGTGCTGTCAATTCTTGAAACTTGATGGATTTGAACTGAGGCTTCAGGAGGATGTTTCACATGGATATTCACTATGTTAGGAGGGAACTTCACTAAAACAATTGAAGAAAAAACATATAGGAAAAATTGGTAATTTTATATATATATATATATCTATATTAGACAGCTCTAAGACATTTATTTTCTGTACATTAGAATTTCACAGAGTGCCTTAAAGTGATTGAAATACAAATGGAGCCCAAATTTGAAGGTTAAAGGGAAGGCTAAAAGAATGCTTAGAGCAAGAAAACGAAAACTCTTCACATAGGAAAGAATAACATTGTAGAATTGTAAAGAGCACTACATAAACATGGATGACCAAATTGGCTGGTGTGACATTAATATTTGTGGTCATGCTATGTAATAAGAATCCCATTCAAAGTTCCAGAATTCAAACTACTGGGTTATTTTGGATATATAGTAAGCTGTATTTTCTTTTTCAGATCCATCTTATTTCTCTGGAACACAAAAAAGCTTCAGATTTCATCCCTTTACCTTTATATACCTGCCAAGTCCCGAGTTTGCCCTTCCAAGAGGTACCGATATCTCAATCATCTAAAATCACGACTCTCTCCACTGAACTTCAGAAGTTCAGGATTTGGCAGATAAAGAGTGAGGAAATGTTTTTCAGATACTTCCATTTTTAAATGCAGTTGTGCTTTAAAGTCTGGATATATAGATTGAGACCCTCTAGTCAATGTAATGGTGAACATCACCGTTTATGACCCTCAAGCCTCTTTCCATTGAAACACAAAATACCCTTTAAACATGTAACTCAAGTTATTAGGAGTGCAGGGAGGGAAAGGGAGGAGTGTAAAGTTTTACAGTTTGTAAGCTGTATAACAAAGTTGGCATTTACTGTCTCTAGCTGGGTCTCTCTTGTCAGCAAGTATCACACAGATTACTCGAGGCCAGCCAATCCATGTAACATCTCTTCCAAACGTCAAGAAACAACAAATACAATTTGACATA
Organism: Urocolius indicus; assembly: GCA_013401255.1. Lineage (NCBI taxonomy): Eukaryota > Metazoa > Chordata > Aves > Coliiformes > Coliidae > Urocolius > Urocolius indicus. Next base: position 265,888 of record WBNH01001431.1, read on the forward strand.
ATTTCTCTACAATGCATACTGGATTGTTGAGTCCTCTGAATTGTCTCCCTTGCTTCCAGGAGGCCAGACTGTTCTTTGGAATTTGATTAGACATTTGCAGTTCTTACGTACTAATTTCAGTCCTTACTTATTTGAAACTCTCAGTTCCACTTCCCAGGACACATATTTGATTTATTTTAGCTGTTTTAAAAGAAAATAATTTTGTAAAAACTGTTTTTGCTTTTAATTCTTCTAAGCACATTTTCGGCATTAATTGGTCTCACATAGGAATTTCTTAAAAGAAGCAAACTTATTTTTACTATGCCCTGCATTGTTTAATTTATGAAAATCTTCCAACATGTTGTAGACGGAAACATCAGGAACAAGGTAGTATAAAGTCAGAAAAATATGGCTGTAGGGCCTCATCGGCTCTTCAGATCTTGTCTGTAGTAGCAAACAATTTTCAAGCAATATTTATGCTACATGAGTCCTGTTACAGGTAAACCCACAAGGAAAAGATTCAGTGTTATGAAGAGCAGCAGTAAGGCACTTCTTCAGCTATTAGAATGGTTTCGCAGGGCAAAACATGGCAGTATAGTCTGACTGGGAGAAGAACAAAACTCACTCTAACTCAAAAAATTACATTTTTATGTATTAGAGAGATCCCTTCAACTAGTTTCTCCAGCTGATAAATCTAAAATATGTATTAGCCCTCAAAAGAAATCACAGAATTTCTCTGTTTTAATCAACCAGTCCACCTGGAGATGTTCAGATGCTGAAAACATCCATTTTAGCCTGCTTCCCTCCCATGTAGTATTATTGCCCTAATCCTCTCCAGGTCTTGGACCACTGCCTAGATGTGCTGATTCATTTTTATTTCTGCCAGCCATTTCAGGATGAATTGTTTTATTCTTTCCTTGAAATAAATGAAACATTCCTCTCTCTACAATCCAACATCCTCATTTGGGCATGGAAAGAGAAAAGGCATTGTGATTGCCGATGTTTCTAATGAGGACTTGAGGGTCAGAAAAAAAAATATTCAAGAGGGCAGACTCTTTAGCAATAAGAAGCCTATTGTGTGTTTTAAGACAGAAACTATGAATCTGAAAGACAACTACACCTCAACAAATGTTTTGTTATGGCCCACCATTGTGCCTAAAAAAATTTAATCTGGAATGAAGCAGTCACAGAAATACACTGCTGCTCTGCTAAATAGTTAGGTAAATATATTCTCTTCTTTCACTCCTTCCTCCAGCTTCCCCTCCAACACTTTTTTAGAGCTTTAGAGACCTATACTCCAACATGTCAATGGAAACTATTTCCCAGTGGACCATGTAATAGTCCCGAGAGAACAAATTCATTGAAAGAATGGTGCAAATACTTCAAAGCATTTATAAAACATTGTGTTTCCAGGAGGATACCGTCAACGCTTCCTTCACAGCTATGTCCCTTTCTGAAAACAGAATTACTACATAAGATTACATTCATGACAAATCTGAACAGTTTGGCCTATTTTAGCAAACTTATACAGGAACTAGTTGCCTGCAATTGAGTCTCTTTACATCTTTTCCCCGTATATTTTATTTTTATTCAGAGGTAACTGTAAAACTACTGTCCACAGGAAAAAACAATTTGACAATTCAACAAACAAAATTCACGTTAATTCACATGTTGAGAAATTAAATTGTAGAGGTCTCTCCAAATGGACAGGATCTCACCCAGTTAAAATACTAGAGTCATGATACACACAGGAAACAAACTCAACACTTGTCTTCAAGGTCACTGGAACTTGTCACCTCACAAAAAAGTACTAGGGGAAATAGAAACATGAAGCTGACTGAACTTTCTTTGACTGGGCAAAATTTGATTAACATCCTAACTTTTCTCGTTTCTGATCTTCTGCCTTCTTCACAGTATTAGCAGTAGGAAATCCTTATCCTTTTTTTAATGTGATATTGTTATATGCCCTGGAAAAAATAATCTGTTTAACCAAATCATACCATGAGCTATCTATATGAAAAAGGTCACCACAAAATTAACCTATAGGACTCTACAGAATGATATAACAAAGATAAACATGAATTATGTTTTTAGTCTTACGTTAGATTTAATTTTTTTTTATGTTAAAAAGCACTATCTCTTCCCTCTACTCGTAACCATGGATTCATCTGCAGCTTTCTATCTAGGCATTCCATCTGCAATGTAAGTACTCTGTTCAACCACAATCATTTGCTTTTCCAACAGGTCTGCACTCCTGGAAGACGTGCATTATTCCCTGCATTATCTTTTCACTTTGCAATCTGCATTAAATTCCACCATCACGCAAAGTAAATTAACTTATATACTATTTTCAATGGCACTGTTATTTCTCATTATTTCATTTAATTGAGCAAAGTACTTTCCAGTCATTCTAATGAGCTCACAATTCAAGTCACAGTGTCAAGATTCAAATCGTTGAGCCAGATCACTACCATCACTGGTTGGCCACCCAGAATTAGTTAATAAAATCAACTCCAAAAGAAAAAATATCTATCAAGCAAAAAGGTACCTTTTACACCTTGCTGTCCAGACATCGTCAGTGGTAAAGTATGAGTAGAGTGGATAACTTGTGATCCTACAGCCTTGTTCACCTGTTGTGGGTGATGGTACAGTTTTGGAGCATTGGCAGTCTGCACAGGGATCTGACAAAGTTTACCAGTGTAATTAGGAGGACACTGGCATTTATCTCTAGAACTGCACTGGCCTCCATTCATGCATGGAAGGTGACAAATAACTGAAATGAAAACACAAAGAAAAGATTTTGTTAATGACTTTTACTGTTACCCGAGCACATATCACACAGAAGGTGAGAAGGAAAGGAATAAGACTGGGGCCCTCTGTTCTTCTGACATCTGAGGAATATACTATCCATCTGACATGCACTTTTAATTGCCATGTGACAGAACTACTTCCCTTCCCCTCCTCCTTGTGATCTTTGCCCAGTTTGCACCATCTTTCTGTAACAAAAGCAGCAAGCATATTCTTCCCTTGGAAAACCCAGCTATTTTAATTCATCATGCTATTAAACAAGACCTTACATTAATATGGTTGCTGGGCTGTATCTCTTAGTCACACTTCAGTACAGATATTTTTACTTAGGCTCCCATTTCCGAAAATCCTGGACCGCCTACACTTTCCTGGAAGATTGGGGAAACTTTTTCCATTTTCACTGTAAGCCTTGGTTTTCTCTAGAAAATTACGCCTTACTTACTTATCTAGGTTTTTGCTTAACATTTACCTCTCAGATAAAAGAACCTAATTTGTATCATTACCCAAGAAGGTCATAAAAATGTCGAGAGATTCCAGTCAACTTATTTCAAATGCAAATACCAAAGTATTAAAATACCTTAACGCCAATATAAAGACAGACAATTACTTCTGTGTCAGTTATTTCTTGCACATTTACAGCAGTATAAATTATTAGATGAAACATGAAAAATGTCAAGATTAAATGAAAAATATTTCTTAACTCGGAGATACAAACAGTAACAGGCATGGTTCAGCACTTTCTAAAAATATGATGTGTGACTTAACTACTGACTAAAATCTAGCTGAGCTGTCTACATTTTCAGGACCTAAATGATGTAAAAACAACAGGAAAAATACCCTAATTTTTCATAGATCAAAGATTTCTGGAGAAACAGCATACAGTATACATTTGTCAGCTTTAAGGTAAAATTCTGACTGTAAAAATAAATACAAATCTAGGCTTTAGAGTGTTTTGATGGATTAGTATTGCTCAGTTAATATTGAATTACAATAAAAATGAGAAACTGTAGATAATGCAATGTAACCAGGAACCTACGGCTTATTATTACAAGCAGTGTAATCTCTGGACCACCACAGTCTATTACTATTATTAAAGCCATAAAATGTCAATATTCGAAGAGGAAACTGTGTGCTGTGTGTCACGAGAAGACAAAGCAGGACATTCAGCAGCCCAAGGAGTTTCAACTCAGCTGCGTAATTCACTTGGCCCAGGAAGGGTGCTGCAAAAAAGGCACAGTCAGCCTGGCCCGTCGCAGAGCACTCTCATGTTGTATGGAAAGGTTTTGGAATGGTGATGCCCAGTTGCCAGACAGGTCGACGTACAAATGTAAACAGACAGGATTTTTTCTCACTCTGTTCTGCAAGTGTGTATTCAATATTTTTCTTGTCTTATCTCACGTTTTAATTTAATATAAACTGGCTGAAAGTACTTCAAGCTGTAGCACTGTGCTAAAAGTCCTAGTTGACTTTGGAAGGCTATCCATGCCAGCACAGCCTTCTCTTTTTTTGGGTCCCACTGCTTTATGTGAGTGTATAAGACATGCTTACAGAATGGCTGTTACTTCAGGGCAAAATGAAGGATTTTTGACAGCATGACAGCTATCTCTCTTTAGTACCTTTTTTTCCCTGAGCAGACACAAATGAGCAAGTTTACTGCAATGCTGACAACATACAATGAATTTTAGGTATTTGTAAATATCTGCCTGAGCAAGGTTGAAAGCAAAGGTGATTTTCATGCAAAAGTAACATCACACAATGAAATATTGTTATGTAAAATAACATTCTACGAGACCTAGGTGAACCTGCTTCTGCAGGGGCGTTGGACTACATGATCTCTAAAGGTCTCTTCCAACCCTACCATTCTATGACTCTATGATTCAGGGTACAGTAATTTGTTGTTTGAAAGAAGAGGAGTGAAACAAAGGCAAACAGAAATATTCTCACTGGGGAATTTAAGTGCAAGGAGCCTATCCCACAGATTTGTTTCCCATCCTCTAGACAACAAGGTAACATGCAAAATCCAGCCCCTAGACAATATAAGTGTACCCAGTATTTCCACCAAAATGAATTAATTTCTTCCAAGCTCCTGTTCCTGTAAAGCAATTGGTGTCCAGAAGGTCATATTGTCCTGCATTACAGGGCACTCCTCAGGCCTTCCTCTCCTGCAGGAGCCCACTTCATATTGAACAGGCATGTGAAAAGTTTTGCTTTCAAACACACACGCACAAGTTTGTGCGAAAATACTGAAAAGGAAGATAGCAACAGAAAAGAGTTCATTTGTGTCCCTTTTTTATAACTATTTTCTGTGGATATTCACACAAATAACTTGTGCAAATAAGTATAAATAAAGGTCTAATATGAGGTAAATAATGAAAAACGTTTAGTGTCTCAGTATTTACATAATAGAAAACAAAAATTCCAAGCTGCCTGCATTATCATGTGGTGCAAATCACTTCAGGCAACTGATTTATGTACAGATATATTAATTTACATCTCTTGAAGGTCTGCCCTAATGCATAAGGAATAAACTTTAAATGAGAATACATTAAATCTACCCTGAGAATATAAAATTCTGTAATAAAATCCCTAGAAATTCAAAAATACCCAATTTAATTTACTCTCAGCCATGTAAAAACAAACAGAACATGATCACCAGGCTAAGCTGAAAACTTGATAATCTCAAATGGCAGATAGTAGGAGAACATAACAAAAAGAAGAATGAAACACACTGAAATAAAATATTTGATAATTTTCAATAGGTATAATAAGTGAACACACACTAATTGCAATGTTTCCTCAAGCAGTTTATGCCAAGAGAAAGGGCTATATTTGATTACAACACCGGTGCTGGAAATCACAGGCACACAACTTCACTAGAGCTGGAATTACACATAGACCATTTGAGAAAAGTGGGCTCAAAGAGGGTTAGCATCTGAAAAGGCAGAGGAAGGAAATGCTACTTTTCCTAGACAAGGCTCTGGGAACCTCAGGTCAACAAAGACCAAAGAGCCCTGGGGAAAGGACTACTTAAGATAAGAACAGGACATAAATCCAGGCTGTGTTTGAACAATTCAACTTCTGATGAAAGTTTTTTGCTTTGTTTTGTTCTGTCATTGAGGTTAAGACTGCCAGAAACATAGGGGACATTCCCTGAGAAAAAACAGAGCCGTGCACAGGGAAGGACCATTAGAAAATGCTGGGTCTGTACATATGTTTATAACTGGCATTCAGACAAAGAGCACACTTCAACCCGATTCTCACTGGGCTACAAGCCTTTCCTCTGAAAAGGAGAAAAAAGGAAAGAAAAATGTTCACTATGGTGTGAAACTCTCTAGCTGCTCAGAGACTCATAAAAATATGGAGATAGGTTTGCAGAACACAAGAAATTTCAGTTCACACATGGGCATCTTACAAGCAAAACTAAGCAGTAACATACTTAAGAAAGGCAACAAATTCTCCACTCATATGTGCCATAAGTTGCCGACTTTCTTTTAAGGACCAGCCAACATATGACTGAACAAATTTAACATTTTCTTAATACAAATGAACATCCATCCTTTAGAGACAGGTTTAAGGAATTACAATAACTTAAACTAATCTTCTCATCCTTGGGCAATTAATTTCTATAACAAGCTTTGATTTCTCTGGCATCCAAAGGCCTTAATTCCCCTGAGTCTGGCACAGTTTGATGGCTATCACTGTTCAAAGCCAGCCAAGCAGAGACAGTGCATCACGATGCCCCCATAGGGAGTCCATGAAAGGTTGAACACATAGAAGAAGGAAAACATATGCAATACGAATCCTGATAAAGCTGCCATAGTTATGGTTGGAAACACAAAAATAGAGCATGAAATCATCAACAAAAAAGCCAGGAAACCACTGATACACAGTTTGTCCATATAATTACATCATCTAGTTTGTTTTCAATATACTCAAAAGAACTTTGACCAGCTCCAGATAAACTAATTTAATCAAGTCCGAATGTTTTCATCTAATGAAAATAACATGTAACAAAACAAATTCCAAGCACCTAAATCCTCCTAATCCTTATAAAATAGCCCATGCTTATCCAAACAAGACCTTAGGATGAATGGAAACTACCTTTCTGTAACTAGTGAAGAAAATGAAGATGTTCCTTATCTGACTCTGCAAATTCTTTTTCTTTTATACCTCAGGGAACATGTGAGTTTGTGTCTCACTTTCCCCCACCACTCTGCCTTTTCTACTTACACAGTATCAACTATTCAAGTCTAAGCGCTAGATCAACAGGCTCTCCAAGGAAAACCTTAAACTGTTCATTAGATTATACTTTTTCCATTGGATGCATCACAAATCTACAGATAATGTTGTCTCCAAGTTCTACAGAGTTATCCAGCACTAGTACATGCGCCAGAGCTGTTTGGGTGTATTTCATCCATGCTGTTATTAAGCACACAGAAAGTACAGGGACTAACATGCAGTTCCACCCAAAATAATTTTTCACAGGAAAGAAGAGATGGCATTCACCGAAGGGAAGCACTGCCACATGCAATATTCTTGTAATGTAATGCCTCTAATCACCATACAGTTTAGGTAAAAGTTGAAATCCAGAGGTGCTATATATACTTCTGTGTAATCACTCCAAATTTATTTCTACTTTTTAATTGCAGAAACTCTAACTGTGACTCTCAAAAAGCACAGAGGCATGAGCTACAATAATGATGCTATCCTCCAGTTTACTCTTCCCCTACCTTTTTTTTTTTTCCTTTGTCACAAGTTTTTCTTGTTATCCCTCAATTTCCTAACTACTTCATCCTAAACAGTTTGCTCTTCAGCTTCCTGGGTGTCACTCAGAGGTGTTATGTACAGAGGTCACAAGTTAAGCAAACAAATAATCATTTTTTATACAACTAAGACTAATATGCTATTACAACCTTGTGCTTTGGGAAGCAGAGGAAGAAAAAAGAAGCTTTAAGTGGCCTTGATTTGATAGTTGAACACCTCCACATTCACCTCTGAATTTACCCTAATGTTTTTATTTTGACAACTTTAAAAGAGAAACATTCTATCAAAACAACTAAACATTCTTTTTTAAAAGTAAATGTGATAGTATGAGCTCCAGTAGCACATGAAAAATGCTCTTTTCTGCTCACTACTGAAAACAAGAAAGTGCTGTCCTGCTTATATGAATAGCTCAGTTATCACCCACAGTAAGGACACCACCAGATCTGGTTCCAGACATAAGCAATCCTATAGAAATGCCTACTTTTTTCACTCAGGGTATGTGACAAATGGCAGCACTGTGTTAGTGAAGAGTATCCTAGTCACAGCATTTTTAAACAAAATCTTTAGTATTCCACAAGAAGGGGAAAATGTCTTGAGAGCCTGCTCTGGTTTCCTTTGTTGAATGCAATCTTGGGCATAAACAATGGTTGAAGCACAACGCAAGAACTCAGGCAGATTAATACCCTGCAATATGCATAACAACATGCAACTAAATCTTGAAAGATGTTTGCAAAAGAGTGTTGCTGGAAAATCAATCTAAGAAAGGTGAGTAGAACCACAATGCACACGTTCTCAGTTGGGTACACTAAAAAGATACAAAGTAAAATATACAATGAAAGAGCTGTCATACAGGAATGTCTCTAGTAAACAGTTTCATTTGGTGTATTACTACTTTAAGTAGTTCTAAATTAGCTTACACAAAGATAGATTCCCCAAAATGGCATGAATTTAAACATGTTTTTACAACAAACAATTGAAAGTTAGTAGCAATGACAGACATTAGAACAGTATAGGCTAAAAAAAATCTTCACTTCAAAGTATGTTTATTATTGGAGGCTGTTTTTATCAGACTTGATGAGTACCATTTGTGAACAAGAAAACCAAAATCTAGTTTGGCTATATACTCCCATGATTTTGTTTCTCCTTATTCTGTGCTTCTGTAGTTATAACTACAATCAATGTAATATATTCAAAGCTGTTATACACGTTCCTTTGCATATGAACTCCTAAGTCTTAACCTTGAGAAAAATGCAGCAATCATTTCAGTGGACACATTCACATTTGTTCAGTGAGAAATAATTAAAACAACTAAAAACATTCAGGAGTAGAAAAAAACCCTACTTTATACTGTCCAAGGGAGTATGTTTCACTATGCCAGACTTCTGACCAGAAAATGATACGGTCCCTTTACACTGTCACCTTCACACCGCTTATCAGCAGACTTGTAAATATTTTAACAAGGATCTTATCAAACAAGTTTTTACTCTGAATACTGCAATACATTAATAGAAATGATCTTAAGAGGCAGAATGTGATACTGAAGGCACTTTAGATGTTTCCTCTGGAAAGAAATAAGATCTGAAACACTGCAGGGAAAATTTTCAAGCAGGAACCTACCTCAGACCTGACGGTATGATAAGAAAAAACATGTAACTACTGAACTAGGTTCTCAGCTATTGTGAATTAACATAGTCACTGACTTCATTAGGAGATGTCTTTTATTTTTAAACTATTATTAAGGGGTCTTTAACACAGTAATACATCCCCAAGTAATACTTGGGAATGGAATCATAAGTATTGTCATTTATCCAGACAAGGAAACCAAATAATAAACAAGCTTTGTGATCTTATTCCTGTCTGGATGTGTGTTTTCAGGGAGGCACAGGGGAGTGACAGAGAAGTTTCAAAAAAAATCAAGCAAGTTAGCCACAAAGAACAGTCATGAAACATAACACTTCCAAAATACAAACAAGCTTTTTCGTATGTTACTTCTGCACTGCTAAAATTACTTTAAAAAAACTCCACAACACTAGGGATTAATTGAGAATTGTGACATCTCTCAGAAATTACATATAATCACTTATTATTAATGCCTCCCTCTTCCACAAAACAATGCTAAGCTGCATTGCTGGAGTCATTTTGTTAGTCTGGAGTTTTGGTGCATGTGACCTTTCAAGACTGTTAACGTTAAAGACGTAAGTAAACATCACAGCCCGAGGATGAACTCAAGTAATGGTGAACTAACTCTCGAGTAGGAGAATGAATCACGTTCAGGTAATGATAACTGTCTTTAGTCTGCTCCAATCAGCTGCAACCATGCTCAACTCTATCAAGAAGACCAAAGTAGTAGATTCCCTCTAAAAATCCCATAGTAACAATATGTACATGCCACACACAGATATACACATCCTTATAAATAAAACTTCTTTATTCAGAAACTGCTAACAAGGAAACATGAGTCACTGAATGATTTTTTTTTTTTTTTAATGCAAAGAGCACACTAAACTTCTAAATATTATGAGGCTTTTAGAAATGGATTGCTTCAGGGAAAACTGTCCTAGAAATGCATCTCGCATTGTATCATCACAGAATAGATTAAATACTTGTATTTCAGCGTGAGAACAGAGAGAACAATTAGGAGGAAAAGAGCTTTAGTCCCCTTCTCCTGCAGATGGTGTAACACAGCATTTGTTTGCCAATTTCCAAGGACATGTCGTAAAACCAGTATGTCTGAGTCCCTCTGAGACAGAATAAATGTTGTTGAGGATGACACTGTCATTTCCTCTTCTTAAAAGGCTTATTAATGGAATCAGAAGGCTACTTAAGAGATATCTTTTAGGCTGAAATTGACAAATATTTTTGAAATCTAGTTTTTCTTGATCCAATGTGGACCTACGTTTTTAAAGGAGAGGAAACAATATTGTGTCCTTCTCACAAAGCACAAGATTTCATCCTTTCAGACTCTTTCAGTTCTTACATACTAGATAGTATCCACATCTATTTTGAATCAATCTATTACCAATATTTCTGGTTACTAATATTCCAGAAAGTAATTAAGCATTTCTGCATAATGCATGTATGTTGGACAGATTGTCTCCACACACAAAAGTAAACAGTTATTGAATCTTTTTGGTTTTATACTATCAGTAGTAATACGTTTTTCAATGTGTCTGTCATGTTATCTCATGTACCACTACTGTCCTTGTCATTAAATATTTTCTTGGTTTTGACTTTCTGGAAACAGACAGATCTACATTTGTATTTATGGTTTTGTGCTTCAAAAACTTTAAGGTTGACCTGTTTCTATAATAATATGTAATCAGGTTGCATTTAACATGGTTTTGCCAAAGGGAAGTCATGTTTGACCAGCTTGATAGCCTTTTTTGAAGATGTAACCAGGTGGATAGATGGTGGTAGTGCAGTGGATATGGTTTATCTCAATTTCAGTAAAGCATTTCACACCATCTCCCACAGCATCCTGGCAGCAAAACTGAGACAGTGTGGACTGGATCATCAGGCAGTGAGGTGGATTGTTAACTGCTTGAAGGGAAGAAGGCAGAGAGTAGTGATCAACGGCGCAGGGTCTAGTTGGAGGCCTCTGTCTAGTGGAGTCCCTCCAGAGTCGGTGCTGGGACCAGTACTGTTCAATCTATTCATTAATGACCTTGATGAGGGAACAGAGGGCACTGTCAGCAAGTTTGCTGATGATACTAAACTGGAGGGAGTGGCTGACACACCAGAAGGCTGTGCTGCCATTCAGCAAGACCTGGACAGGCTGGAGGGTTAGGCAAGGAGAAAGCTAATGAAATTCAACAAGGGCAAGTGTAGAGTCTTGTAGCTGGGAAAGAATAACCCCAGGTACTAGTACAGGTTGGGGAATGAACTCTTAGAGAGTAGTGTAGGGGAAAGGGACCTGGGAGTCCTTGCATGACCCAGCAATGTGCCTTCAGGGCCAAGAAGGCCAATGGCATCCTGGAGTATATTAGAAGGGGTGTGGGCAGTAGGTCGAGAGAGGTTCTCCTCCCTCTCTACTCTGCCTTCCTGAGACCACATCTGGAGTGTTGTGTCCAGTTCTGGGCCCCTCAGTTCAAGAAGAACAGGGAGCTGCTGGAGAGAGTTCAGTGCAGGGCCACCAAGATCATGATGGAGTGGAGCATCTCCCTTAAGATGAAAGGCTGAGGGAGCTGGGGCTCTTTAGTTTGGAGAAGAGGAGACTGAGGGGTTCGAGTAGATGATCTTTCAAGGTCTCTTCCAGCCCTTGAGATTCCATGATTCTGTGATTTTGGAAGATGTATCTCTTTAAATGAAAATGTACTTCACTAGCTCCTCTCAAACTTCTCCATTTAGCACTATCAGTACCAAATTTTAACAGATCAGGTAGTACCTTAAAGCCTAATTTGATCAATCTATCATTGTCTATGATGCTACTTAATACAGCACTACATCGCAGCTACCAAGGAAGGCAAGTAGAAGAATGCATCACAAAATCAGATCACCTACATATTCAGACATTTTATGGTTTTGTATCTCATAACAGCAAACTTTCTATCCAAAATTCATTCTCTAACTCAGTTGCTATGTGAAGGCTCAGATTCTGAAATGATCATTATCTCTGTGAACAACTGAGCTTTATGTTGTGGAGTTTTTTAATGAGCTTTTTTTTAAAAAAGTTTTTCTTAAAAAGCTTTTTATGAGCTGTTAGGCCAATGACATCCTGGGATACATCAAGAAGAGTGTGGCCAGCAGATCGAGGGAGGTTCTCCTCCCCCCTCTACTCTGCCCTGGTGAGGCCTCATCTGGAGTCCTGTGTCCAGTTCTGGGCTCCCCAGTTCAAGAGGGACAGAGAACTGCTGGAGAGAGGCCAGCGCAGGGCCACCAACATAATCAGGTGACTGGAGCTTCTTCCTTATGAGGAAAGGCTGCGGGAACTGGGGCTGTTTAGTCTGGAGAAAAGGAGACCGAGGGAGGATCTCACCAATATTTACAAATATCTACATAGTGGGTGTCAGGAGGGTGGGACATCCCTTTGTTCTGTTGTATCTAGTGACAGGACAAGGGGTTATGGAATGAAGCTGGTACACAAAAAGTTCCATTTAAACATAAGAAAAAACTATTTTCTGGTAAGGGAGCACGGGAACAGGCTGTGCAGAGGGACTGTGGAGTCTCCTTCTCTAGAGGTCTTCACAACCTGCCTGGACATGTTTCTATGCGACCTGACCTAGATGAACCTGCTTCTGCAGGGGGGTTGGACTAGATGACCTCTAACAGTCCCTTTCAACCCCTACCATTCTGGGATTCTATTATTTTATGTGAATTGCTGAAATGCTGCCTAGTGATTAGCATCTCTTAATGGTAGTCTAAGCTGAATGTAAATAAGTTATAGTGAGTGTAACAAATTATATTTAAAAAATAAGAGGGATGGGGTCTTCAGTGAAGATGGAAAGATATGAAATTCCATCCAAAGGAAAACAGTCAAGTAGGTATTGCCTTAGTTCTCTGTTTTATAGTGATTTGAACAAATTTCTAAATCTCCATTGCTTGTAACTTAGTTTCAACCTGCACCTCACATATATAGATGTTGACATTTCTCAGTCTACACGCTTGTCCTACTAGGTCTCAGATTTTCATTATAGAAGCATATCAATAGTGGAGTTATCAGTCATTTTTTAACAGAGGTTACATTGTTAACTATGGAAGATCCCTAAACTGAAAACTAAGGAGCAGGTTCAGATAGCAAAGGAGAAGGCTGCAATACATTTTACAGAAACACACACTTGAGTGCGAAAACTTGAGTGGGAAACATGATCAGCAAGAAATCCAGAATGAATGTGCACAGATGATTTCACTGTACTACTTGTATTCTCTGTTTTAAAATCAGTACTTTCAAAGACCTCAGGAAAAAAGTTGGATGTTGGGGATTTGAAGATACATACACAAAATTGACCAAGAGACATCTGATATATGCCAGGCATTTCACCCATCCCTGAATGTGAAAACTCCCTGAATCCTCTGGACCCATGTCCAGAGGGCATGGGAGTTTTGCAGGACCTGTAACACATCCTCCAAGTTCATTGGACAATCCAGCTACCCTCAGACATGTCAAATGCAACTGTAGGCTTGTGTGTAAATGACTGAAATGAGCTCCATTTGACCAACAGCTGCCAAAAAACTATTCAAGTGTTACAGTGTGAAAAGCATGGGATGGCTGAACAACAATATTAGAATATACAAATGCTATCAGAAAAAATAGAAGGCTATGTCCTGGAAAATGGCTGAAAGCTGTGGTTACTCAACATAAAAGCATAATAAAAATTCTGGTAGTTGAGAAATGATTGACAGGAGAATTCTGGCTCACTAACAGACATGATGCTCTGATGCTCATAGAAACTCTTTGCTAAATCTGCTTCTAATATTCTCAATATCCAAGATGATTCAGACACCATTTTTAGCACCAAGGGCATAGAGCGTTAAGGGCTGACTCATTCCTACTCTGATGGTATTTGGTGAAACTATTGATTTTATTAGACTTGATCTTGATATATAGTATCTTGCAGTATAAAGACTTTATAGGTATCATTTTAAGCAATCCTCAATAACTTATTAATTGCTGAAATAAAGGTGCTCAGCGTCTTTCTTATGTGCTCAGTGAGTTTAAGATTCTTAACTGCTCTGTATAGCATACATGTTCCTGAGCATGCATAATACTAACATGTAATAGTTAATGCTGTAGTGTATGTTTTCAACAGGCAGAACAAGAATTCAACAGAAGGATAAATAAAAATGAACAAGCAGCACGTGATCCTTCCAGGCTATACTCTTCCCTTCTAGTGCCAGATGAGCAGCTTTACTCGCCTTTAAGAGCTACTCCTGTAGTAACCTGAGTGTAATGACACTAAGCTGTAATTGCTCCTGCACTGTTACAGTCTGATGAAGTCACTGCTCTGCTCTGACACCATTATCCTATTAGGCCGTTTCCAAAAAATTCATTGGGCTTTTGTATGAAGTAAAAAAGTAGTAATACCCAGCAGCATAAAGGCAGAGGAAAGAGTTACTCTTAGACACACCAATGGGTTGCTATCAGACACAATAGCAAAACAATCTGAGAAACACGTAAGTGATTGGTCACAAATCTTATGCAAAGCAAAGGCTCTGAAGACCACAGAAAAGTGGTCTTGCAAAGCTGACACTGGCCAAGGACACCATCCTTACTGTTTCTGGCAACTGAATAATAGCTAGTCAAGCTGAGATTCACCTGTTTAACCTTTTGTGCCTTCTTGACCCACTTAAGTTATGAGAGTTGATACCTGAGGCTTCCCACTTTGTTGGTGAAGTGCGGAGAGGCAAAACCAGCAGGCCACTCAGGCCATCCACAGGCTAATCTGCCATAAACATGTCTCTCATCACCAACTAATAGGCTCCTGACCCAGGGGTCTCAGTAAGATTTGGCAAGTGGGATGAATCCCTAGCTTTAGATCCAAAGGGTCTAACATGACCCGCTGCATCCCATACCACAAGATATTCTCCAGTAACAAAATTCTGTTTAGAACAGAAAAATATCCACAAGAATTGTAATCATTACAAAAATCTCCATCATTTCCAGACATCAGGAGGCTGCTCTCTGATTACTGTAATATGACCAGATTCTTCCAAGCGGCTAACCATTAACCATTAATATACAAATAAAAGCTCATCATCCAGACCTTCCTGAATTAGATAAAAAAACATGAAAAATGTAAGCTATCCAAAATTTTCTGGCATTGGCTACATCACAAGACACTGGAAAATTTTTAAGGGAGTAGACTTTGAGGAGGTGACACAATATAAGAATATTGGGAAGGATATTATTCAGAGCTTGAGTAATAAATCAGGTCATAGGAGACCAGTGAAAAGCAAGAGAACTCAAATCCTCAGGTCCTGAAGTAGGAAAGGAGTAGAATCAGTGCTAATGAATAGAAAGGATAAAGGTTACTCTGCAGAAAATGTACAGTTGGAAACCCATTAAACACACACAAGTTCAACACTTCTCATTGTGGTTATTTTAACAACACATAATTGCTGTATAAATTACTACATAATGTGCATAAATCTAAGATACAGTCAGTGCTTTGACTGGTCATGTCCAGTTCCAATCATTTAAACCCTGCATCCAACTCCCCTGGGCTGTACACAACCCCATGGACAAGCTTCACACCACTGTGTTGTACCTGATCCTGTGTATGTGCAAGTACAAAAAATCCCTTTGCCCCCATTGTCACAGTAGGCCTTCTTGGACCTACCTAACTTCTGATTAGACTGGAAAAGAGGTGTACTAGCACCTACCTACGTGTGCAACTAGTACCTAACAAAAGAGGCTGAGTTTAATAAAATCAAACAGTAACAGAGGCATGATGGACACACACTACAGAAAAATCATACTACAGCTGATGTTAAGAAGCTGGTCTCTTTTGGTTCCCTGTACTAGTGGTATACAAAGCGCAGTGTGCTCACCCTAGGCAGTGTACAAGACCTACTGGAATGCAAGAAAGAAATACACTTTGTACTTATAATTAAAATTAATTTTGACAATGGAGTTTACTTTATCTGTATATCTTTAATATACATATACTTGAGGTGTATGCTCAAAAATAATTTACTGATAGGGATGTTTGATCAAAAGACTTTGGAGACCAGTGCCCTATGCAATCTATGACAGACAGTCCCTCTCAGGAAGAAGTCAAAGAACTTGTGTTCCTAAATTATTACATGAGGAGCAGTTAACAAAGTAGTTAGGCTGAATGAAATACACATGAGAAATACTCTCTGTGTCTGGGGTTCTTAAAAATAAATCCCCTTTCTGTGTAAGGAGCAAATACCCCATTTTCCTTCTGTTGACTGGCATCTCTCAAGACTTTATACGAGATTTGTAAAAACTAAACAGTTTACAATTGCCATGGACTTCAACTTGATTTACATTTGTAAATTCCCAGTTGAAAGTTCACAGTTCTCTTCTAACAGTTCAGATTACTTATGAATAGATAGAAAGCTCAAGAATTAAAATGTGTGCACAGTGAAGATATAGTTCGCATTCCAAATGAAAGATGTAGAAATCTCTGTGTCTCTGTTACAAAACAGGCCTCTCAATTACAGTGATGCACAAATCTAAGAATTAGTTATAGGTGGAATGGATAGGCAAAAGTTATACATGCTACATTGTGCAGAGACAGGGGAATTATCTGGAGCTAAATTAAAAAAAAAAAAACCAGAATAGACAGCAGATAGGCTGAATGGAAAAAGACTGAGATGAGTAGCAATAGCTGCTTGCTTCCTTCTGATTGTGTCATGTCCAAAAGGACATATTAAATACAAATCCATTTGCTATGAAATCTATCCATGACAAATGGCATATTTTAACCAGTAAAGAAATGTCAGACTCTTCTGTGCTTGCATAATTCAAAAGCAACTTTCTTCTTTTTTAAAGCCAAAACTGGCATATGCTTGATCTTCAGTGAGGTATGTGCAAAGATGTTTGATTTAGCAATAACAAAACTATAGCTGTACAAGGTAGTGTGTTTATTTGAACACACAACAATGTAATCATTCAAATAAATGCACTCTTAGTTCTCTTTCTACAGTACTTCAACAAGTCAGATGTACATAAACTAATCCCTATAAATTAAAACCATATACAGTAAAATAAAGCACTATGCATTTTAACTTTATGTTCTGTTTTGTTTTAACTTTGAGGGGAACATACTCCATGTGGTTTTGAATGGCTACAGGTGTGGATTTTGTACCATTTCCATTTGTGGTTTTTCCTATGACTGCACATTGAAAAACTGTATTCTCTATAATATGCAGTTTGGTGAGTACTTCAAGCGCAGACTTTTGCTTTGCAGCGATAGTCTGAAGTCCTTAAGTTGAGCAAGAGTATGGAAATGAGTTCCTAACAGGCTTGTTTGAATTCAATCTCATTAAAATATTCTGGCCGAACAATATATTTTCTTTACATTAGTATCTGGCCTCCATTAGAATCAGAAGGAAACATGTCAAATCTGAATAATTATTTTAAGATTATGAAGAAGGAGCTCACAGATGCTGTAAGCTATATGGAAGAAACCAGAACTATTTGTGGATGACCATTATTGATAAATATATGGGTGAAATAAAGCATTCTTTCTGAACGGATGTGGATATCAACAGCAACAGATCTTCTTTAAGATAAAAGTTTTCTTTGTAACTTGAGTAGAGGTGGCCAATAACTGAAAATACATTAAACCCCTGAGCACTGCTCAGACTAAAGAGTGGTACAATCAAATTACAGTATAGAATATTATCTGTTAAATTGAAGCTCATGATACCTGGCTCTTCTCAAATTGTTCTGCATTGGCTCTTCAGGCTGAGAAATATTTTTTCCCAGTACATTCTACAAGATAGAGGATGCAAACAATTAATAAAATGGTTCCACTATTATTTGTGTTCCTTTCTATCTTAGTCATTTAGTCCAATGTGAGGAAAAATACTTGGTCTTCATTTTGCTACAGCTGTTACAAAGTTGCTGCATTAATTAATATTTCAAGCATGGTCATCATTTATAGAGATTAAATTTCAAATTACCAACTAAAGCAGTGGATAAACTCTAATATCCTAGTCCCTCCTTTTTTTTTTCTTTCTTCTTCCTGAGAATCACACACTTTGAGTGGACTGACCAACTTCCTTGAATATTTTTGTAGAAAGTTAAAAAAGTTAACCTTTTAACGAAGTTGTCCGAGAATTCTGAAACTTCCAAGTGTCTGCCAGTGTCTATTAAAAGAAAAAATATTTCATCTGGCAGCAAAAGGAGTATAAAACAATAAAGTATGACAAGGCAGAAATGGTAAATACTGCAGGAACAGTAGAAACGAAACTTTTACCAAATAAGGCTACAAGGTAGCCACTACAGTGACAGTAAATGGACTAAACATAATACTGGGGGAACAGCAAGGTTCTTGCATAAGTCCTTCAGAAAAGGATGGTATGATGGCAAGTTCAAGTGTAAAACTCAAGGATATTTCGAAGTAACACTTTACTGTTGCCTACAGAGAGTACTGTTATGAAATCACCATATGCTGTTGTTGAACTAAGCAATTATTCCAGAAATCAGCTCCTCATCATATAGCATGTCTGATGGAACATACACAAGTTGAAAACAAAAACATGTTAAAAAAAATTATCAAATGTCTTATGTTACCAAAAGGAATAAAAAAATCTCTGTGTGCCATTTGTTATCATTTTTTTTTAATCCTCCCCTTAAGAAGCTACATGTGCATCTGCTAAGTCTCAGCTAAGACAAAGGAATACTGTTTTGCTGGGGCACAAGTTACATAGATCAGACAGGATGGGTCATCCACCTAGGTTGACATCATTCACCATGTAGTTAACATCACTTCATAAGAGAGAAGAAAGCATCTCTTCTAACACATTGCCATTCTAGCAATCCTACTAAATCCAGTACAACAATAACAAGAAAAAAGAATAAAATATAATGAAAATCGTGTACACCTCAGAAACAGTCAGAAGAGTCTGCAAGTTCTCACAAATATACCCAAATACTTCTACAAGAGCTTCATCTTTTATATACCTTTATATGTCATTGAATTTCCCCTAGAATACTGTTTACAATAAATGCCTTATCAAACAATATTGAAAAACCTTACTCAGATGTCATAGTCTTACAGTACCTCTTAAATGTAGTAAGGGTATGTGTAGTATGTATCATAGGGATCAAAGAAACAAAGTTATTATATCGAAAATAGCAGCAAGACAACTGTGATACAAAATTTACAGCTAAAAATGTGCTGGCTTGCTTACAAGTCATTGTCATTTTTAACAATGTTAAAAATGGAAGAACCATTTAACTTCAGACACCATTACATCATGTCATCAAATGATGTCTGGCAGATCCTTATTAATATGTTAATATAGATCAGATACAAATGGATCTTCTCTAGATAGGAAGAGAAGAGAGGAGGATGGATAAACATCTTCTAGTCTTACAAGGAAGGCTCACAGATTGCAGATCACCACCCAACATATCTGAACTGACATCATTCTCAATCTCACAACAATTCCCTAGAAAGACCAGTGAAGTAGTAGGAGAAATACTTCAACTTCACTCAAATTCAATGAAATAAGAAATAAAGAGATGCTAAAAATCTGCCCTTGTTCCACGGAAAAGCACACAACAAAACATCTCCTCATTCCCAGTAATGGCCTAAGTAAACTCCAGCTTGGCGCAGCAAAGCCAAGAGGAAGGATAACTGTGCAGGCTAAATGAAAAGGGATCAGAAGGTGAAGGGAATGTTAAAAGAAGATACACTGATGAGCGTTCAAGAGTGACATAAAGGGGAGTAGCAGAGCAATAATTCTATCACCACCTCTGCCACAATCATCTCCTATGGTTTTGGGGAAAATTTCTCTTTGCTCTGCAAAATCCTGCCATTTCCCTGTTTAACACAGATACTGCCAAGTGCTCAGTCACAGAGTTTCTACAGAAAGATATGCACTTCCACTGAACAGCACACAACTCTAACTTTTCATTTATGAGAGTTTGAATGAACCACTTTAAATGAGATGCAGGGCTGCAAGTGAACAGTGAATATAAACCTAAGTATTAAATGACTGCTTCCTTTACTAAGTTCTGACATTCCTGGGCAACGAATGAGGCGAGGATCCTGTGGAAAAAATAGAATGTAAACCTATAATTAAATACATATGCACAATGGGGAAAAAATAGAAGAGCATGAAGAACACTAATTTGGGCATTTGCTAATTCCTTTCTGCTTCATCTTAAAGTTACAAATTAGTCACTGTCCTCACATTTCTTTACAGAGAGAAAATGAAATTAAAAACCAGGTATTTTGGAATGTGGAATAATTTTGAGGAGAAACAGGACCTGTCACTGAGTAACTTCAACAGTGAATGAGACAGAAACTTTATATATAACCCCTATTTGCATCCTTTCCTATCTACATATATTGACCATGTTTTACAAGCCTCTGTAGATACATCAAAACCAAAACACCATAAAAACTGCATATGCATATCCAATAGAATAATGAGGATCATCTATTCAGCTGAATATTTCAGATGAAATGCTCTCATTCTCCAACCTAATGAAATATTGGATATTGGTTAGTTTAACTGTGCAACATATCCCATTCACAAAATGAAACTGCAAAAAACCCCAAAGTCTCACTGAAGCAGACTGGCAAACAGCAAGATCCTTCCTTTTAAATACCAAGCTTTCGTCACCTTCAATTGAAATGCCAGAGCTCTTCATTGATCAGCCAAAAATCTCAGCTACCTGAAAAGCTACACTTCCCCCAATCTGTTTCTTGTGCATTTTTAATAGCTTATCCATATCTAATAAAATTTTCAGGAAACAGGATTTGTTCCTTGCCTGGATTCACTGGTACCAAGTTTCAGCTGAAATGATAAACTCAGCAAATTTTAAGAATCTGAAATAACTCATGGAAAAACTTGAATAGCTTTAGGAGAGGCACTGGAACTTATTATCTCTGCAAAAAAAAAAAAAAAAGAATCGCTTACGAAGTTCACCATAAAGTTTAAAACATACATACAAAATTTTACTCTGATTCATTATTAGAAAGACTGGATTATTAAGAAGAAAGTAAAGTAATAGCTAACTGCAATCTGTCATCAGAGAGTCTGAATTCAGTCTTGTGGACTAGAATGCTGCTTCTGCTACAGAAAGATATATAGATCTAACAGCCTAAAGCAGTTCCTTACTCAGGTATCTTTTATTAGGAACAGGAATTAAATCTTCCAAATAAGTCCTGTGAAGTTACCTTTTCTGGCTTTAGAAAGAGCAAATACTTCAAAAATAACATACTGAAAAGGTGCTGTTCCCTCCTTGAAGTGTTTCTTTTCTGATAGAGTGCTGTGTTTCATTGTCTAATGATCACAGTAAGAATTTCCATGCATTTTGGATAAACGGTTAGTATACAAGTTTAAAACAGGAACTTAAAAGCAAAAAGCACATGCAAACCATAATACAGATGTTAAAAATCAAACAAAAATAAAAGAACTCAGAAGATCCAAATTACTTCTGCTTTATGTATCAGGAGATATCTCTATCAGGACAAGTCTAAGCTAATGAGAGGCTCAAGTTACAGGACATATATAAGAATTATTTCAGCAGGATAGATTTTAAACCCTGATTCAAAAGCTCCAACAATCTGCAATCAGCAGCAGAACTCAATCTACAGGTGTAGGATCTCTACTCTCTGGCTTTTAAGCATTTAAGTTCACTCAGCATTTTTCTTTTTAACTGCAGAGCCTTGAAGTCACAGTTTAACCCTCTTTCTTACCCCTCGTCTGTAAAAATGATGATACTTGGTGAATGCTTTCAGTCTTTTAAAGATAACAGAAAAGAGAGAGAGCTACAGGCAGGTTAAAAACCCCTATGCACATGTAGTGACTTGTTTTTACACTTTTTTAAACATAACGCTTCCCTATCTTTCCATCAAATACTATTATGAGCTGCTTTTGCTGAGTATTTCTAGCAGCCTATTGTACACAGTAAATGGCCTGAGGCCAGGAAGGAAGGTGTATAACACGTCTTCACAGGTCGATTTCCACTCTCCAAGTTCTCAAATATTTGAGAGAAGGTCATGTTACAGCACACACTCATGTAGCAGACAAATTACTTGACTGCCTGTTCTATTTCATAATTTCAATTAAAAATTAGGTCAAATGGAAGGGGAGGGAGAAGAACCCTATCATTTCACAGCACTCAGAAAATTAAGTAAAAAAACTTAATTAGCTATGCTTCTTGCCCAAACATTGGTAAAAATCTGCATTGACAGTAAACACCAGTTGAAAGTATTTGATTTACCATTCCTTCACAAAATCCTTCTCTTTTTTAATGCCTCAAAACAACATAAACAAACCCAAACTGTACCGTACAGTTCTTTTAAAACACTAGTTTTATTATCATCAGTCTAAAACATTCGTATTTTAACAAACGTATATTATCAAGGAACATGTTATTAATTTCATGAGCTTTCAGCCACAGTCTGATAGTCTAGTAGGAGCATTAAGAGAGGGAACTGCTTTTTGTATTGTCTGTTCAGATGAAAAGGAGAATAATTCGGAATTTCTTTTTCCCCTCTCAAGAGTCTGAAATTTAGTGCACTTTAAAAAGGGCAGTATTGGCCAGCCACAGCATTGCTTGACATTATGTTTACACTAGACAGAGACTAAAATTACAATGTTCATGTCTGACATTCTTTTGAGTTCAAATTGGCAACATAATTAGTTTTAAAAGTATTTTTTTTTTTAGAAAAGGTCACGATATTATCAGGATAACAACAAAATACTTTCCAAGAGCAGTTAAGGATATTATACTATGAAACAACAAATTGTAAAGTGTTTAGTTATGTATCCATATATCTGTATTTCTCTTAGCTTACAGGACTAACATTAGCACAAAAATTCCTACCAACATCCTATAGTGTACAGTTAAAATACGCTATTTATTCTCTTAGGTAGCTTTCAATATTTGTTTCAACACAGTCAAGCAGTTGCAAGGTTCAGACTGGCATACGCTCACACTCTCCTTGAACAAGCAGAGAGAATACATATTTCCAGAGAAATGACTTGCTTCAATAACCTCAACT
Source organism: Urocolius indicus (assembly GCA_013401255.1). Taxonomy (NCBI): domain Eukaryota; kingdom Metazoa; phylum Chordata; class Aves; order Coliiformes; family Coliidae; genus Urocolius; species Urocolius indicus. The sequence continues at coordinate 289,098 of WBNH01001431.1, forward strand.
GGACTTAACATTATTTCTGTTTCTAAAAGTGACAAAAATGATATTTGATTTACTATCAGCAGTAAGAAAAAGTTTTAAGATAATATATTTTTCAAAAGGATTAAATTTTTAAGGAACTAATTTTTTCAAGACAGATTCACTGTGTTAGCTAGGTTTGATGCGCATTTGATACCTATTCAACAAGTAAAAAGAGGAAACAGAACTTTTTGTGGAATCTGACATTTTCCCTATTTACTGACACAAACTCTGAGGAATGAATTCTCTCAAAAGCTTCAGCTTAACATACTGTTGCCCTGCAGCTGAAAATTCAATAGAAAAATATGAGTCTTTTTCTATGACACAAAAGGAACTTTTGGGAACATTTCCGAAGGATCCCAGAAAGCTTGTCTAACATACAATGGTTCCGACTTAGCACAGCCCTCCGAAGAGTAACAGATGTACAACTGGTATTAATAACAAAACATCTCCTCCCTCTGCTAGTCAAGAGAGGACAGCTAAGGACAAATACAGTTTCAGGGTACTTACCTACTCGGAAGTTAGTGGCTGTCAGAGTGTCAGCAGCATGGCCGTTTTCACTAATGAGAGTGGTGGTGTTTCCCTTCTCACAGTTGTTCTGACAGTTGCCTTTGGTACAAGTCACTTTACAGATGCTGGGTGTAAAGACTACCTTGATGCGACCAGTGTGATTTCCCACTGTCAGCGGAGGCAGAGAAAAAAAGAAAAATAAACAGATCACTTTAGTATCCATTGATTTCCTTCAAAAAGTTTTGGGAAAAAAAAAGGCGGGGGGGAAGAAAAAGGCGACAGGTCTACAGGAGGAGGGCAGTCTGCAGTGCTCTCTCATAGATCTCCAGTGGTGTCTCTGAAACAGGAGTAGGAAGCTTAGCAAACAGAACTCCGGGATCCGCTCCAAAACCACATTTAAAGTCAAGTCACTGGAGTGGGATTAGTAATCACAATGCTGCACTTTATTCACAGGCAGACAAAGAGCAATACCAAGGGCATGACAGCTTAAATAGCCAACCCTGACAGGCAGATGTAATGTAAAGAGGCTGGCTGTGCACCTAGGGGTGAATAAACTCTTCTGTCCTCCTGCATACTTTTCCTGTTTCTGCACTTATTAAGTCACTATTTGTAGCTCGACCCCTGGAAATGTTTTAGGCATGCGGCATGTCTGAAAACATCTGTCTCAAATCTCCTGGCACCCCAGCCTGAAGTGGTCAAACCTTGTGACGCAGCTGCTTGGACCAGTTTTTTCACTGGTTTTTGGCACTATTTTTCCACAAGGATTTACATATGATAGACTGAGCTTTGCTGTCAGCCTTTAACTAATAAATAGCTCAGAGAAAAGGGTGAGTAAATATTTATGCTTGAAAATACAGGTTTTGAGCTTAAAGACAAAAAAGGGCTCCATTTTTTTTTCTTTTAATATACGTCCTAAGTCATTTAACAAACTTGCAACATAATGAAGACTGAGCAAACACCAATTTGAAATTCAGCTAAGTAGAGGACTTGTTACAAAATTTGATTTAAAAGCAGATGTATTTGATTCCACAACTAACAGCTGAAGACAAAAAAGAGATTAAAACTACTCATTAGGAAAATTAGGGGAAAGGGATAGATTCCATTTGCAGCTACTTAAAAAGAAAACTGTTTTCCTCTGCACACTAATACATTCAGTGAGTTCTTGTAAATGTATCATAGCATCTTTGTGGGAACTGCTAATAAATACTTCCATATCAAAGCTACCTATCCAAAGAACTGATGCACAGAAAAAGATCCTTCTTCTTCCACACATCATAGAAACAAAAAAGTTGCTGGATAGTTGCCTAACCTAGTTTATTAAATACCCTCTGGACAAACATTTTTTTCAAAATCTCAAGAAAATGAAGAAAATCTTCCCACTTCAAAAGAATATAAAGCCTTCTTATTTTGGCTCTTCATAAACAAATAAGTTAAAACAATTGTGCCAACTGTTTTGTCTACAGTAAAGGCATTACTCTATTTGAACAGCAGCTGCAGTACAGATGCTCCCACCTTATTATTCCTAAACAATCATTAGAAAAATGTACAGCTCAGACAGACACAGGAAGAAAATATTTCAATTGAAGGCTAGTATTGTGATTTAAGTCAATTCGGAAGACACACTGGATTCTTGGATGCCAACTATTTCTTATGAAAGTTATTAATACACCTTTCCCAATGAACAGACGTAAGTGGTTTGTGAACTGTTGAGGCTAGAACTTCTAAGCTTTTCCTTTTTTTAAGCAGTTTCACAAGCAATACTGCCATCTTTGTATTTTATTTATATAGTTTTATCTCTCTCTCTTTATTTTTATATATATGTATCTTTTCCTAGGAAAGCCCAATCCATTTTATATGTTTTACTAACATTTTTCCTTGAGGATGTGATTTAATTAAAAAAACATGGTCAACTGAAGCACAAAAGTCAGTCCTGCCTACAGTGTAAAAAGCAGTATTGGGGGACTCACAGAAGTTTTCCAGCTTAACTAAACAAAAATATAAATTTGGCTTTGCTGGTATAGATGGAACTAAACCATTACTTAATTCTCCTTCCTAGTATTCTGTACTAAGTGCTAAGCTGTCACAAAACTTGGGCACAATGTTTGTAAAAAAAAAATTTAAAAAGACTAATTTTAATACATAGTTCAGATTTTACCAGAAAAATTCTATAGCATTTGGGTTTTTTTTGAGTTTTTCTTTTTGTTTGTTTGTTTTTTTGGTTTTTTTTTAGAAGACATGTCTCATTATAAGGCTGAATGGAAATTGTAAATTTGCCTCTCACCCCTTTTGGGTGAGAAGATGTTAACATGAGCAGATGAAAAGTGGTTGAATAGTAACTTTAGAAACACAGGCCAGTATCTACAGAAGTAAATAGCATCCATGAAAGGATATTTAAATGGAGCTTCTCAGGGAAGTAAGAAGTCTGAAAAATAAACATGATGTAAGCTTCAGCCCCTACAAATTTTCAAATAATTATTCAGCAATGCTTTTGCTATTGAAAAAAAAAAAATCAAATCTCACAGATATTCCTGTTTTACAAATTGCAGAGACAGAAATAAGAAAACTTCATATTCTTTCCACATCAGAAGACTTTTTTTCACCTTTCTCAGATTTAGTAAAATGATAATGAAACCATTATTTTCTTCTCCTTGTCTAGCTGGCCACAGGTTTTTATTTCCTCAGTTCTTCTGGAGACTTTTAGGAAGGATACAAAACTAATGATGGCCTCTGAGATGAAAACTGACCAGTGTATGAGGGGGTGATTCAAAACAGAGACATCTTAATTCTTCTCTGTCAGTCTGTCTAAGTAGACAGTACAATCTTCACTCATCCCCAAGTTTAGAGACCTTAATAGTGAGCAAAATACATGCAAATTTAAATTGAAAACAGACTACAAATTCTTCTGCTGAAAGGAAGGTTTTGGCAGAAGCTCTGCAAGGTTAGACTCTTGGATTTTCTTGAATCCTCTCTCCCTTTCTTCTCTTCTGTAGTTTTTTGTTTATTTGGGTTTTTTTTTTCTTCTCCAAAGAAAGCATGATTTAATTCTAAACGAGAAACTATATCCTTCAATATCTCTTAGTTGATTTGGCAATATTAATGTTAAAAACCACAATTTCAAGTTAGAAAAAGCTGATTACTGCTATGGCCTTGACCTCTTTTGGGTTTGGGATAGTTCCCACTAAATCAAGACAGTGCATTTTTAAAGTAGCATACAGATTATTTTCCTCTTTAAACTCCAGAAGCTTTGCTGATGATGCCACTGTGACATAGACATGACAAAATCTGCAACTTAGATTATTTCAACTTATTTCTGGAAAAAAAAATGATGGTGCTACAAGCTCTGCAACATATCTGGAATATTTCTTTTAATATATATATGGACAGAAATGTATCATAAACTCCTCAAAACCAAATTTAAACATGTGGAAATGAAACACCTCACTTTGCTCTTAAGTACAACACCAGATAGAAGAAACACAAATGTGAAACCAGATAAATAAATGAGCCTAAGGAAAGACAACAAAAGCAGAAGATACAAACACTAAATAAATAGCAAAGCTACTGAAAGAAATGCAGAACTAGAGACAAAATCAGATTGTTGTTTTGAAAAAGACAGGGCAATTGGGATTACTAATACTAGTAATTCAACTTTCATCCCTGAGCAAGGCAGCAAATTCACAACGAGAAGGCTCAGCCAACTGCACCATTGTCCTCCCTCACAGTCCAGGATCACTTATGCCTAAGAACTCTTGGATATATTTATCAGTGGAAGAATCTAATTCCCGAAACCCATGAAACTCTCTTTAGCCAAGTTCAAAACAGAAAGATGTCTCGGCAAAGTGATGAGATTTTAGTTGAAAATGGGCACTGCATGTAATGTCATTTTCCTTCCATCTCCATAAGTCACCATGATCTACTATTATGAAAACAGCAAGCTCCTGGTGTGATAAATTTATGATTTAGCAACAACTGCAGGAGAAATGGAAAATAGAAGCAAAATAGTTTCTTCATAGAATCCCTTCTATTCACACTGTCAATCATTGCAAACTGATGGCTTTCCTCTTTTTTTTTGACCTGCATTTGCAGAAAAGGTGAAGGAGTTAAGACTAGACATGTGGCAAGGTTTAGTTCCAGGTGCTCACAACAGCTCCAACAGAAATGCCTAGGCAAAGTTGTGCAAGGGGAAGGATCTCTCCTTTGTCTGCAGTGTTCTGAAGTTTGATTCTTTCTTGAAAAATTTTTATAAACAGTTTTTTTAACTGGGTTTTATGGCTGACCTCACAGCTCCAGCATTCTGCAAAGATTTAACTAGTCAGTATTCAATAGCTGTAGTGGATCTCTGAAGATTTGTGGTGTGTGCCTGTTTTGAAGGAAGACAATGGGCTAAGCAACTCTAGTAAACGCAGAACTAGTATAAAGTTAAAAAGATGACTACACTGTACTGTCTCATAGGTCAAGTGGGGCAAAGAGAAGAAAATATTTTAATGTGTTGAAAAAATATTATGTTATTTTCTATATGATATGTTTGCACTTCACAGTGATCTAATCAAAGGGATTCACTGTAAAAATCATAAGCGTTAGCTTATACTGTGGACTTGGCTGGCAGAGCTTCCACATACCTCTCCCATAATACTTGCACAAACTTCTGACTCTACTTTTAGAAGGGTTTGTGAGGTTCAGTATCTTCACTTATGACAAACATCCTGAGGCAAATCTCCCGAGGAAACAAAACTAAGCCATCTGTAGGCTTACCGTTTGCACCTCCAAGAACAAGATACACTACAGTTTTCGTGACACCCAACTTCTGCACTGAATCCAGTATGTTTTCCTATGTGTATTTATATAGAATCTCATCAAACCTGAAGATTCTGTCTTAAAATTACATTATCTTCCCAAAGACAATAGATTATCTTACACGATGTCAGGTTTTCAAATGGTAACCATGATGTATGAGGAGAACTTTGGAATGAAAAATTATCTTCTCAAATCAAAGCTGATAAGTTTTTAAACAGCAAACAGATTCAACGTTTTAAATTCTCAGATGAAAAACTCTCTCTTTGCTTAATTAAATGCTGATAAAAAAAGAAAAAAAAAAAGCAGAAGGAAATGACTTATTTCCTAAAACAGGTGCCTCTCAGTTATTTCACTAGTCCACTTGGTTTAGTCCATCTCTGACTGTAACTGCCAACCCCCTGTGCCACTGTCGGGGAAGGAGGTAAAAACTCAGGAAGAAGGGAGAGGTGGAGAGAGGTATTTTAAGATTCATGCATTTATTTCACATTTCCCTACTGTCTTTTGATTGACTGTTAATAAATCAAACTCTCTTTGCCCAAGTTGAGTCTGTTGTGCCCATAATAGTAATTGCTGAGTGATCTCCCTGTCCCTGTCTTGACTCATGAACCTTTTGTAATATTTCTCTCTCCTCTGTCCAGTTAAGAAGGGAAAGTAATAGGACTTGGTGGGCACCTGGTACATAGCCAGGGTTAAATCACCACACTCCTTCTGTTTTGTTTTCTCCAGAGCAAAAGCATCTAAATTTTTTCAGTCTTGCAGGCCATATTTTGCGGATCCTCATTCTTGTTTTGCTTTTGATAGCACTTGCTTGGTCCTCATCTTTCTTCAAACATGCAGTCTGAAACTAGACAATACTGCAGCTGAGGTCTGGTCAGTGTTCAGGAGAGCAGCAGAATTACTTAATACAGCTTACACAAAACACTTCTCTTGGTATAACTTATTTTTCTCCCTTAACAATGCACTATTTCTACTTGATACTCAGAACCAGTTTGTGGGCTAGGGCAAAAGGGCAGATCTCCCAAAACTGTTTCTCATCTGTAGATAAAGGTGTCAGGCCAGTGAAGCAAATGTGAACTTTCCTTACTGAACATCAGCAGGAGTGAACGCAGCCCTTACTTTGCTCTGAGCATGGAGTAAAACCTTCTGCATTCAAACCACACCCATTTGAAAGCCAGGCAAAACGAGCCTTATTCAGCCACAAGCACAAACAAGTTTGAAAACTATATGGATTCAAAAAGGCAAGGCATAGAATGAGGTGAGGTGTATGTGTGCATATTCATCCAGTCAAACTTATTGAACGAGATGACAATATGTCAAGACGTACTTTATTTACCATGTCTAGACAGATATAGCCATATAGTGACATGTAATTAATTCCAGCATTACTTTCTATATTTTATTTCTCTAACTCCTTTTTTTTTGATGCATTTGTATGATCTCAGAGGTACTTCATCAGTTAATACAGCTCAAACTTTGATATTTTGACACTTTTCAAGTAGTTTTATTGCCTTTATGCAAATCAAAAGGGCTTCGAAGAGCAAAACACAATCCAGCTACCTATTGTGACAGTAACTGAACAGTCATCTCCACAGCTTATTTTTATTGTCATTATTGCCACCATTGCTATCATCCACACTTCTCCCTATATATATTGTTGATTAGCCATGTCACTACATTTTCACATAATTTCTTCCTCTTTAGATGCTGGTACCATAATCTTGTCCTTTCAGTCAGAAATGAGCTCTCACTTCCTTCTTATATTGCACTCGTTTCTTTACCTTTTTTTTTTTTTTAGCCCTGCTTGCTTCTCCAGTATCCTTAACAGACACAGAAATTGTTCAGAAGACTTGATGCTTACAAAGTAAGGAACAAAGTAATTGAAAAGAAGGTATTTGGAAAAGCTTTATCCTTCCTGATTATTGCAGGGGTACAATCTCTTCCTTGGTCCCTGTCACAGCAGAGAGAAGAGGGACATCTGCTCTTTTTTTCATCAACATCATCCACCAAAAAAACCTCTAAAATACAGCAAAATTTTTGATCTATTCTAGGAGAGCCAAGTAACTCACTCTTCGGTTCTCTTACTCTAAGGTAGAGATGAAGGTAAAGAGCATACTTAAGTAATTTACTACAGCAAAACTTGCTGCATTCCAGTAGGTTTTCTCTATTACTTTGGGCAGATTCTGACAAACTTTCTGCTGCCTACAACATAGGCTTGCTGCTTTTATCTTTTGTATGGATGGCTGTCAAAAAGTATTTAAAATGGCACATGTGGGCACAAATACTGACACGGTTTTGAAAGACATTCATGATTGTATTTATTTACCAGCAAAGCACTCTCTGCTGGTAAATCCTCTTACTGACAGTCTTTTTAGAGCAAGTCAGAGGAATTCACAGTAATTACAACCATTTTTGTCCTTTTCAAGTGTATAACATACAAATCACACAGATTTGAAGTCTGGAATCTCTGTCAGCAGGTTTTATGAATCACCTTTTGTCTTTCTTGTCTTTTTCACCGCTACAAAGATTCTCTATATGCAATCCTCAGGAAATGAACATCCTGTCTTGAACTACAGCCATTTTCCATGTTTAAAGCAATTTTAAAAACTCTAATCAATAGTTGGCAATGAGAAATATAGCTATCATTTCCCTTTACAAAGTTTAGGATGTTCCAGAAAACGGTACCAACACAAACAGAGACTGCAATGTGGTTTGAGATGTCTGATGGAATAGTCTCAATTCTATTCAATTAAATTTATTGGGGGATAATTTTTTAATCTGCTTTTTGTTTATTTTAAAGATATTACATGTAACTAATCCACAAATGGTTACAATGCTAAAAAGCTTAATTTTTTAGCCTCGAGTGATACAACTAATCAGTCCTAGGTCTCTTTCACAAGGGATGAGTGAAGTTAATTGCATGGAGCAAGCAGCATAACCAGCACACTGAACAGGAATGTGCCCAACCCATTAAACAGGAAACACTGAGGAAGTAAGACTGCTTAGTTAAAATCCTTTTAGGGCTCTGACACATTTCTTTGAGCAACTGAGTAACTCTTCACTACAGCTGGGTTCCAAACCCCACCATGACCACACTGTAACAGTGCTTAGGGAGCTTAATCTTGCATGAGGGTTTAAACAAAGCTTAGTTGACTGCACTTCTAAGGATAGGTAGGCAGTTGAGTGCGTCAGCTTCAAGTCTGTTGGAGAATTAAGCAAGATATTAGCACCTAGAAGGCCTGTTGTCTTCAGAGAGAAGCACTTCTCCTGAAATAGAACTCCAAGTTCTTCAACAGCCTCACACTTGAAAGCTCACGTTATGCTTCAGGTTTGGGGCTTGAGACAACTCCAGCTGTAAGCCTTTAACTCACACTAAAGTTATCTGGATTCTTAGGTACCTAAAGTGTATCTAGACCTAAAAGGCTTTCACTTTCACATGGGATAAGGGAACAAACACAAAAAAGCCACCTTTAGACAGAGACAACGGTTTTTACATCTGTGACAGAATTCTACACAATGCTCATCTCAGCTGTAATGAAGTAGCAATGACTTTACAGCCCAAGACAAAGAATCTTCCACTGACTGAGGCTACTGCAGGTACTACTGCAGGGATTGCACGCTCAGATAGTGAAGTTAGCATCCTAACACACAAACTTACAGGAGCTAAGGTGGGCACAGATGAACACACAGTATCACTGATATTTTAGATTTACCAGATAAATACAACTGTGTGCAGGTTGAGCTTTGGCTGGGTGTCAAGTGCCCACCAAGACCTAATATCACTCCCCCTCCTAAACTGGACAGGAGAGAGCGAGAAATATAACAAGTTGAGTATGTATCGAGATAAGGACAGGAAAGTCACTCAGCAATTAGCATCATGGGCAAAACAGATTCAACTTGGGCAGAAAAAGGTTAAATTTATTAATAAATTGTAAGAACAGGTGGATGAAAAACAAAACTGAATCTTAAAACACCTCCTCCCACTTCTCCCTCCTCCAGGACTCCCATTCCTTTCCCCCCCAGCGGCACAGGGGATGGGGGTTGCAGTCAGTTCATTACAGATGGACTTTGCCATTGCTTTTTCTCAGGAAGAGGCCTCCTCACACTTCCCACTGCTACACTGTGGGATCCCTCCCCATAGGAGACAGTCCCTCAAGAACTTCTCCAGCATGGGTCCTTCCCATGGGCTACATTTCCTCACAAATTGCTCCACCATGGGGCCCCACAGGGGCAGCTCCTCACACCCTGCCCCAATGCAGGTCACCCACCGGGAGAACAGTCCTTCAGGTACTGACTGCTCCAGCCTGAGTCCCTCACAGGATCACAAATCCTGACAGCAAACCTGCTCTGGCCTGNAGCAACTGCACAGCAACTTCTTCCCCTTCTCCAATACATTATTCACAGAGGTGTTACCTCAGTCATTAATTGGCCAGGCCTGGGTCAGCTGCAGGGTCCATCTTAGAATTGACTGGCATTAGCCCTGCCAGCTATAGGGGAAGCTTCTGGCAGATCTTTGTTTAAAGAAGCCACCATTGTGCCCCCTTCCCCGCCCAAGCAAAACCACTACAAATTGCTACTGTCCACTTCATCCACAGGACTTCTTCAAGAAGGTCTGAATTAGACATTTAGGCACTGCAAATTTGACTCATTTCTACCTCATCTGAAATTATGCATTTTGCCTAAGATTACCCAGGCTCATTTCATGGTTAAGACAACAGACTTTACCCCACTCTATGATAGTATTACACATCTTGCGTTGGAAGAATGTTACTTCTTTAGAAAATAAATTCTTGAGATAGACAACACTTCGCCCTCCCAGCATATCATGACTCCCTTAAATGAGAAACCAAGTCTGAGGTGCAACACTCAAAGCATATACCATTTCCAGGAAAAGTTAAATCAATGTTACCTTAATAAGCATATCCACTTAACATTCCAATTCCGGAAAGGAAGCAACTGAAAAGCACTAAGGAAGTCAACAAAGTGTAAACAATGACAAAAGACAGAACGTCATGGAATTAAGTTATAAATGAACATAGCCCTCCCCACTTTCTGAATCACCGTTAAAAATCTTCTCTCTTAGCACTGCAAAAAGCCAAGATTTTTTTTCCTTTAGTTTTCTGAAGGGGGAAAAAATGATGACAGAAATAAGGCTGTTACTGACTCTGAAATCTCCATTTCACAGGGTATGAAAGGTCCTTCTTGCAGTACTGTTTTTGTCAACATTTATTCATTCCTTCTGGCATGGGCCATGGCACTGACATCAGAGAAGAGCATTTTCACATCTCCTCTGAGTAAAACCAGACTTAGCTACTTGCAGCAAGTCAGAATTAATTCTTGGTATCCAAGACTTGTATCACAGCAACTCTGGAGTTAGCCTGTTTAATTGTGCGAGTTCAATCAGTCTCTGTAGTCAGTGAAATTACTATTTTTCAAACACGTCATAGAGATTTTCCCCCACAGAATTTTCTGGAAGGCCTCTTCTCTGTTTCTTCTTGAGAAATTCCTGGCTTTGGAGCCAATTCTCTTTCATCATAGCAGTTGAGATGCATTTTTCTGTTTGTGTTTTCCCCTAGAGATAACACATTTTGAACTGATTTTAATTCACTTTGCCAGATCACCAATTTTTTTTTTCCAACATTTTTCCCCACCTTGCTGTTTTATCAGTCTTGGCCTCCATATTTTAAAGCAGAGAGATGATTGTTCATTTTTAGGCAAATGTAACAAATTAATTCCTATAGAAGCACTAGCAGTCTTTCCTTGTCATGATCATGCAGACTTCCAATTATTGGTGAGCTCAGGACCATAAAATGTTTCCAGAGTCCAAAGAGAAAAATGCAGTACTTTTTTGGGAGTGCTGATTTACTGGCTTCCACAGCTGTGAGCCCTTTATGGACACAGAATCAGAAAGCCAGCTTAGAAAGGGTAATGTTAAAATACCTGCAGCTATAGTATATTGATAAAACCACTTTGTATTTATAGAGAGTTGTTCTGCCTCCAAGGATTTCAAAGGATTCCATAGTCTTTTATAATTGCTAAATAAACTATGTTCATTTGCTTAGGGTTTGTTTTTCTTTTTTCCAGAATTGGTCACTACATTTTAAAGCACAAGCAAAGTGAATGTGCTGCTTGATTTGATAGAGTTAACTGTGTGTGAATCTAGTTAAGCCACTTAATTTATATTTGGAGTTCAGCCTCTTGATCCAAGTCTCACTGGAAACAAGCGCAAACTTTAAATGGCTGTTATGAACTGTCATGTTTTCAATGGCAGTATGGATAATGCTCTGAAATGAGGGAGAGAAAAAGGATGCTTTACTAAAATTGTTTGGATTTCATAATCAAAAAAGTCACCCTGCTGTTTGACCTTAATGCTGACCATACCATCATTTCTTCTTAAACATTTCATAATGTGCCTGAAAAAAATCCCCCTCACCTCTTGGAGGGCAGCAAAAGCTTTGAAAAGACACACACAACTGTTTTGGACTTGAGAAAACAAAGCAAAACAAATCCTCAACATTTATACACTTACACCATCCCCTTCTTTGTATTTGATAATGTACTTTCCTGCTTGTCAGTCTTAACTGTTCATTCTCTTTTTATCCAACTCATTCTGCTGGCCTTCTTTAATCAGACTACAGCCTCAACATCCCTCCCTTACCTCCAAATTTAAAAAATAATAAACATTTTAAAAAATCTATTTAGAGAAGTTACTAGTGTTTAATATCCATATGTATGCAGGCAAAAGTTACAAGGAACACAATTGAAATGCTCTACTTAAGACAAGCATGAGAATTATTTTGCAGTTTAGGCAGAGTGGCTTCACAATAAAAATCAAAAAGGGTGGAAAGACTATCCAACTCACTGGAGATCTGAGGCAGCTTTTCCCCTGAAGTCAACAGATGCTGAACTGTGGTAGAATGTCAAATCATACAGATGCATTTACATAGAACACATCTCTGTACCAATTTTTTTTTTTTACAATGTAAAACATTTGTGTATTTTACAGCTGTCTACCCATACTTACTGATGGGGAAATACTATTATTCTGATGTAAGTGTCATGTAGTGAATTCAGGATGGTGCAATTTCACAAAAACAGTTTAAATTAGAATTTCAAAGTGACACTTGTTTTTGCTTAAATCAATCTATGAGGTCATCAGCGAAACCAGCACATGTAAATTATGTACAAGATTTAAAAAGAGCTTCCCTGAGTTACCAGTGTATTATGCTTCCGAGAATAGGAAAGCTATTGTTAGGTCAAAATTGTAAGAGGATTTCACATATCAGAACTCTAAGTGCTGGGAAATTTTCATCCACATTAAATCTTTTTTCATGTGTATAAACATATGTAAAATCATGTTGTAAAACAAGAGACAATATCATGTATCAACAGTTAGAACAGTTAACACAGCTTCCATATTACTGTTTCAGTTTCATCTTCACACAAGGATTTAAGTGCTGCCCAGAGAATCATGTGGAGATTCTAAAAGTCTAATACTCCTACATGCATATTCGTCCACATTCAAGCCGCAAGACAGACAAATAAGCTGTAGGGTGCTGTATGCCTGTATTCACTATTACGTAACCTGTACTACTTAAAATCAAGACGTTTTCATTTTCTACCTAAAATAGAAGGTAAGGTTCCTTAATGCATTTTGTAAAGAATTTTGAAGACCAACAAAAAACCATCCACCTAAATAAAATCGCATAAAATTAACACACAACTTTAAATGCAAAATTAATATAAGTTTCATTTCTTCTTGAAAAAAGATACTAGGCTCATTTTCCTTCTTAAACATATATTTATCCTTGGGATGACTTTGTTACATGAACACATGCATTATTAACTTCACACAACACTGCTGCAGCTGTAGGTATGGTACCCTAGAGTGACTGCTGAGTTTTCCTTTTGCTTTTAGTGCAACTTCTGGTCCCTCCAGTCACTAATAACTGTAATTTCACAACATGCCTCTAGGACAGTGAAGTGGTGGCATCATCACTATATGCTTGGGGAACTGTAGTGCAGTGACACGTGTGCTACACAAACTACAACACCACCAGACAACCGTTTTCAGAAGCAGAAATCCCAATTTTTCCAGCTCAATGGGCAAAATGCACACTGCCACTAAAAATTAGCCCTCAACTGTCTCCAGTTGAAAAATGAGGTGTATTTTTAAATGCATTTTCTGAAGAATCATTCAACACCAGTAGTAGATATAGTGAAACTGAGAACTTCCTTGCCTCTTACTGTTGTAATAAGCAACTCTCTCAGTAACTGTGTTGAAATAAATTCCAGAAAGTGCATGTTCAGTTCAGAATCTGCTTATTAATGTACACTTATACATTTCAGACCAGTAGCTACAACACAGAATTCTTTTAACCAGTTTTCTTCAGCATTACATTTATAATCCAAGAGATCAGAGGACTTAGAGGATCCCTGTTCAGCTCACATTGGTTTGTGATTACCATTTAACACTGTCATTATCCTGCTACTGTTTTGTAGAGCACTAGGTCACAAATAGAATCTCACAGTTGAACTTTTTGTGCTGATGCCATTGCTACTGCTAGACTTTTAGAGGGGTTTTAATCCTGATGTTTCAAATATTCAAGCAGATTATAGGCCCAATGTGCCAGTATGTACTTTTAAGAATGAAATGCATCCTCTACTGTTCCACATGATTCCATTCTCTGATTCTCTGAGAATTTCTCTTGGTGATCTCATGACACAGACTATTTGGCTGCTCTCACCAATGTGTTTAAGTTCAGTTATTCTTTGCTAACCATATCAATTCCATTGCAACCTTATTCTCATCACTATATATTCAAACTTCCTATTGGTGCTAAATCATATTTATACATACTCTACAGCTGTCAGCCTATCCAACATAAGCTATTTTCATTTCCTTTAGAAGGGTCTGAATTTCCAAAGCCTTATTCTTAAGTATTAACTAATTCTGCATAAAGATACCTGAAGATTAATTTGTAGTACCTTAAATATACTATACTGGTTAAATAGAACTAGATGAATGCTTTACAGTGTAGTGACTTTAACAATAGATCATTTAGAAGCATGGAAACAGAATAGGATGTCTGCTCTGAAGACAAGTACTTTAAAATTACACCATTACGCCATATTTATGGGTCTTGATTTTTCCCTTTCTGTACTGTATGTGGTATGAGCCCTTTGAAAGAGACAATATATGGACAAATAAATTAAACTGTATTACAGTTTAGTATGCATAAGGAGGTAGTATTAATTACAGAGTAAAATTGTGACCATTCTGAAAATTCTAATGAGTCAGTGAACAGTTGAAATTGTTTAATTAAAAATCTGTACCATTATTTCCAGGGTAGATCTTGGGTGTGGTTTTAAAAAAAAAACAAAGACTTAAAAAAAATCACTATATAACAGCCTCCCATGGTAGGGCTCAGTGAATGAGAATTACAAATTGAGTACTGAAGAACTTTAAATTTTTATGCAAGCTTTCTGATTGATTACACTAGCTAGTCTTAGGAGAAGGCTTAGAGCCCACAGCACAAAAGATCAAACTGCTTGACAGTAGAAATGGCTACTGGCAGGTAACTGCATTTCACATTCCAGGATGACTTTAAATGTTACTATTGTAGCCCCAAAGGCATACTGAATTTTCAAGGTCTGTTAATGGGGTAGATAACAGTAAAATTTAGTTTAAAAGGCAAAAAAAGAATAGACTATTTTGCTGTCTTTAATAAGACTACTATACCACATGTTCTAAAAGCTATCAGAGAAATGACACTGCTCATAAATACACCAGAATAAAGATTTCTCCTGGAATCTTTAACAAGTTTTAATTGAAAGTGTTTAATGTGACTAATTTTTAACATTTTTTCCCTAGTATCTACAAAAGCTGATCTGGCTACACTTTAATGAGACATTCAAACATGACTGTCTACGACTTAAAAGATGCCCAGAAGCACCAGCTCAGGGTTGGATTTCTTCCCAAAGCACCGTTAGATCACGTCTCATTCGCCTCTCCTAAGACAGACCTGTTTCTAAAGGTATCTCAGGACTGACACTTGCTCCAATTTCAAGTCTATCCATTTCACATCGTAAGATTGAAGTAATCCATACAAGTCCAGAAAAATCAATATTAATTGTAGCTACAGCTGGAAAATTGGATTTTTTACTATGGAGTACACATCTTTCACAGATATCTGTGTCTATCCCAGGATTAATACTTTACAAAAAAATGCATAGAAATGCTCAGCAAAAATGACAATTATTTGCTTTGCACTCCTGGTTAATTTATAACTGTGAACTCTTGGGAAATGCCACCAAGGATTATTTAGTTACTATTTCTTCTCTTCTCTGAAAAAAAAAAAAAGTTTTTTGATAAGGGAAAAAAAAAGTCTTGAAGTATTCGGCACTAACTTTCTGGCTGTTGCTTTTAAATAAAATTATATTCTTTCCCTATTCCCTTTCAAGTATCTACTCATTGCCATTACTGATTCCTTTGCTAAACAAATAAAAGGCTGTAAAAGACTATACATTTAACCTGTAGTAACAAAATACTGTGAGATCATCAGCCACTCTCATAAATTTCATCATATTAATTAGACAATGAATCAGCTCTGTCATAATTCACAGGAGCTCATCCCTCAGTTCAAGACAAGGCTAGGAACTGCATATTGGTGGTTATCACAATATCTGACATGAAATTTCACATCCTAATCTTACCTTACTGCAATTCAAACATTCCCCACATTAAAATACTGACAGTTAAAGCTTAACACTCAAGTTTTTTTTTTATGGAAATGAGTAGTCTTGTATCCCTGGAGCCCATTCCAGCACTTCTAGAAACCAGTTGACCATGTTCTAGATCTCCTGTTTAGACCAGGGATATACAATCCTAAACTCTGGTAACACACTGCTCACACTGTGGATATCTAAAGTCCTTCTTCAGAACTTGCAATTGCTGACTCCTACCTCAGAAATGTAGGACTGGAGGTAAAATAAGTAAAGTGACTTTTTCCAGGCTGCTCAAAAGTCCAGTATCAGAAATCTCAACACCATATAAATAGGCTCAAGACACAGTCCTGCAGTTTACTCCTGAGGCAACACTTAAGTCACAAGTGACTTTATCAGGCCACAAAAACTGTTCTAACTACCTGTCCTGTGGATGTCTTAGGAATCATAGGCTTTCCAATAAAGGTAAAATGTTTTACTACTGCACCAATTTAGGAGATTCTTAGAATTTGGTAACAAATACTCTTGAGCTCCTGGCTTTCTTTCTCCAAGTCATATCTCTCACAGTAGAGTTCCAATAAACTAGAAAGAGCTAGAAGCACTGGCTCTTTTGTCTTAGAGATGCACACAGCTATCTTGTTATGCTGTGACAGAAGAAAAAAAGACTTAACGCAGCTTGGTAAAGTGTATCTAAGGCAGACTGACTCAAATTGCCTGAGGAAAGAGGCAGAAGGTTTTTTTGGCCAGAATCCCATGAGCAAAGACCATTACATAAAGTGGGAGAACTAGACAACCTGAAATTTGTATACTCACTGGGCATCAAGAGTCAGAAGAGACACACAATTCAATCCTAGTGGCTACTGTCTTATTTGGAGGGAAAATTGCAGCTGACTGGAAGAAAAGCAATGGCATCTTATTGCAAAAGAGACTACTGGTTGATCTTGACAATATGATTAAATATATTTTTGAAGTTCCTAAGAAAGAGATGTAGTGCTTCACAAGCAGTACACTTCACCATTCTGAAAATGGTAACTGAAAGAGCTCTGCTGCCCACTGTTCTTCCCAATAGGGCCAAGATTCTAATTAACCATGAACTTGCACTTGAGGAAAAAGAAGCAGAGGGTTACATTTAAGTATAAATGCACAGATCACAAAGATGTGCAAGGCAGAAATGCAGAGACACTGACACAAAGAATCAGTATTTACAGATTCAGAAGGCTCTTCCCTGAACTCTCAGCAGAACCCATTTCTCTGTGTTACAGCAAAGGACGTCTGTCAGGAGACTACAAATACCTTAAGTCTTCATGTTACTCAACTCATTATTTAACTGCAGGAACTTTTCTCCAAATCAGGCCAGCAGACACTGTGTAGTACCTAGCCCATAATTCATCAAGCTCTTCACCTTTCCAGTCAAACTTGTCCTCAAGCTCCCCACACAATGGGGCATGAACCAAGGCCACAAACTGGGCACCTACTCAATCCTATTTTACAAACATGAAGCAGAAATTCTCACACAGTTCCATACTGGGCAGAAGTTTGTAAACACATAATAAATTAAATATCGAGAAAACCAGTCACCAATGAGACCAAAATACTGAACTCCAGCAAGGGTATCCATCATACTGAAGTAAAGGGAACTGTCACATTATGCTGACTACTCTCACAGTTACACCCGCTTTAGCAAGTATTCACAAAGCATCTTGTATCTGAAGGAAAAGCTGTCATCTAGAAATGGTGTTATTCAGTTCCAGGGGTGACCCTGGCTCAATTTTTTTTCTTCATCTAGGAAAACTTTTGTCTGTCAACAGGATGCAAAATGTTGGCACATATATGAATCTAAGAATTAAGTTATGTTTATTTTAACCTTTTTCTGTCTTAAAGTGTCACTGCAATTCAGGTGAACAAAAGACTTTTGAGATCCTTAAAAAAAAAAAAGGGGGGGTGAGGGGAAGGTTAATGTTATGGGGTGAGAGGAAGAAGAGAGCGTGCTTTTTGCAGTTGTACTCACATTGAAAAGGTGATGCAAGTTGATCCTGTCCCAGTCTCGGAGGTAGTGAGCCATCGGTGGACTGTTCTCCTGAAATAACTTTTTTTACTGGATAATATTTGGGTTTGATCACATATTCTTGTGTTTGGCCATGATGAAGATTCATCATCAGTGTCTGAGATGAAAGGGGTATCATCCTGTTTGAGGAAAAATAAAAAACAGAAGAGATAGAATTATGTAAGAATTAATAAATTTGACTTAGAAACTATTGGGGAAAAAAATTGAAGGCAAATTCATCTGTACTCCAAGTTCTCAAAATAGTTTGGGAAACTTACTAGTTTCCCATTAAGCACCCAATTTTCCATGCATTTAGCATTCTCGCTGTCTTGTCTGCTCAAACATCCAACAAATAAAGACTAGAGGGATTATATCACTTCTTTTTCAACAGCAAGAGAAGTATCGTGGACAGCTCGGAAAATAAGGAACGGGATAAAGCCTTCCTCAAAATCCTGAACTGGAGCTTCACTTTGTTAACACATAGAGCCTTCCAGACCAGTTGGAGAAGCAGTGGTACAATTAAACCTCTCTTCATTTCTTACAATATCAGGTATGTTAAGTGGAACCTAAGCATAGACTACTTTTCCACTCTGTTCTCAAAAACCTTATTCGCATTCCAACCATAGCCCTCCTCTAGCTATAGTGCAGAGTGCTGTTATTCTTCCACTTTTGCAGCCTGTCTACCATCTCATCAAAAGGTCTGTCTCAGTCTTCCAGCTCCATATTACTTTCTCCGTCCACTTTTTCTCTTTGCCTGCACTACTGAACATCTCTGACAACTGCCCCATAACCACATGGCTGCCTTTAATAGCAAAACTAATTCCACTTTCTGGTAAATAAGATGATTCCTTCAAGTTCACCTATTCTCTCACCACCAGTTCCAAGTTCTTATTTGTATTATTAGATTCCTGTCAAAAGCTATGGTTATTTAGCCACCCTCAGCAGTAGGAACCGTTTCTTCACTAACAACTGACCTTCACTCTTCCACAGTGCTACCCAGCAATAAACAAGCAAGTGGAGCAAACTACACAGCTCTTGACTACATGCAATGAAACTGCAAGCCACTTTGAGGCCCTGGGTTGCAGAGTTTCACTGCTTAGCAAGTAATAGCATATTTTCAAGTAACAAATCTTTTAATACCAAGTCTTCAAGAAGTTGCTGCTAGTCTAAATTACACTGTAGACATACATGTTCCTCAGAGCAGTATCGATTACTGACATAATGACAGTGGCTACTTTAAGGACTACATTTGCCCAAATGAAGGCATAAAGAACGGGATGCTCTAAGCTTCCCTTACTTTCTTCTCAACTAAGGGTCTGTAATAAGTTTGGTCTACAGAAGTGGACAAATGAGACAGTTATAGTATTTGTACCAACCCTACCTCAAAAAGGCACAGTTCTGCAGGGTAAATAACTAACCTTTAAGAATAAAGCATGGTCCCTGTATAACAGAGGACAGCTGAGCAGCACTTCCCCACAGTGGTGAGACTGAAGAGTTTCAGCCCGAGTGAGAAGTCAGATGATTCCTGCATTGTTTTCCAACACGTAGAGCCTAAGCCAGCCACTATCTCCAAAACAATAACTGACTCCTTAGTCATGTTATTCAAGGATGCTTAGTAACTGCTGTAGCCAATGGCTTTGTGGTTAGAAGAGACAATGGGGTTTTGTCCTACACAGATGCTCTGTACTTGGATCAGTTTGAGAAAAGAGACATTCTATGACTCTTACATACAACAGAAACATAACTCCTCCAAGACATTTTTTTTCTAATACAGTGCTTACACAGTCTCATTATATTTACTAAAAGTCCTTTCCCCAAATTGAGATAATACTGTACTTTGTGTCTTTATGTTTCCTACCACTATATACGAGTGGCTTCAGGAACACTGAAAGTCAGGCTTGGAATTCACCAGTCTGGTAAGAAGCTTCACCAGGAAAATCTCTGCCTGCAATAAAGCTGAAGTCACTGCTATCAGTACTTGCTTACATATGAATTTCATTTCTTTGAAGAGTTACTGCAATCCTTCCTGCCCAATGTTTTTTTTCTACAGATCTTGTGTGATGCCTAGGTATAAGGACATTCATTTCTGCACCTGGATGTAAGAGGGTCTATATCAAACTCTACCTATGTGGTGTATTAAACAGGTCATGACAACAGCAGTCAAAAGACTACAGATGTTGATACTATAGCAGTTTATTAAAAGTTACATATATGGAAGTGCAATAGTATCATCTTTGACTGGACACATGTGCTGCTATTTAAGTGTCTATAACACACTGTAAAGCATTATGTCCTACATTGCCACATATCCAGCCACACTGTAGCTCAATAACGTCAACCTGCAATAGAGTCCACTGTAACACTTGAAATTCAAGTAAAATTTTAAAGAGAATTAAAAACTCCAACAACACAACATGCCACACCAAAGACAGAATCCCAGAATCTTAAGGGTTCAAAGAGACCTCAAAAGATCATCCAGTCCAACCCCTCTGCCAGAACAGGACGACCTAGATTAGGTCACACCAGAACTCGTCCAGGTGGGTTTTGAATGCCTCCAGAGAAGGAGACTCCACAACACATCGGGGCAGCCTGTTCCAGTGCTACCTCACTCTCACAGTGAAGAAATTTCTCCTTGTGTGTCTTTGGAACCTCTTCTGTTCCAGCTTGTACCCATTGCCATTTGTCCTATAATTGGACATCATTGAGAAGAGTCTGGCTCCATCCTCCTGACACTTGTCCTTTACGTATTTGTAAACATGAATGACATCATCCCTCAGTCTCCTCTTCTCCAGGCTAAAGAGCCCCATCTGCCTCAGCCTTTCATCATAAGGGAGATGCTCCACTTCATCATCTTTGTGGCCCTGGAGTGTTATTTGTTAGAGGTTGAAAATTTTACCATTAGAATCTATGAAGAGCCGTCTCTTCCTTCTCAGGTATTGCAATTTTCTTCTTTAATGTAGCTTGCATCAAGTATTGAAGCTAATTAATTATTGTTAAAGTAGTACAAAAGTTAGCTTTGTTTTGCAAAAGAGTGCAGTAGAACATAGGAAAGCTGGAATCTTTACTCTAGAAACTCCAGTTCTTTAAAAAGAACCTCCTTCACCTGATGTGCAAGTTGTTAATTTAGTTTCAATGTAGAGTAAATTGTGTACTCTTGTGTCAAGGTGTATGCTTACAACAGTTGTACAAACCCGAAGTTAAGACATGTATATATCCTTTTTCTCACACATTTGCACTCAGTTTTGATCATCTTGGTGTGTAACTACTAAAAATCACAAGTACAGGTACATACAAAAATACTCCAAATGCTTACAAGTTGTTCAGTATTGGGCATCCACTGCTAGCGTGAATGTGAACTAACTGGCAGCAAGTTTCTCCCAGCCATCCAAGCGGCTTGACTGATCTTGCTCACCACAAATGCAGTTCCAGTAGAGGCTGCTACAGTCAAACATCAAAGCGTTTATGAGATCCTTCTGTTCTGACTATTCTTTTGATATTCAAATTCTTTTCAACATGACCTAGTTCTTAAAGATTTTAGTATATAATCAAAAGGATGTTGCATAGCTAACTGATATGCTGCATCTTCCACTAGAATGAAGGATATTCCTCTAACTACATCATGGGAGCTATAGGAGATCAGTCACATAGCTCTATCAATGGCTTGGGTATGGATGTCAGAGGTGGACACTTTTGTTTACCTCCTAGACCAGCACAGAATGGATTGGTCCTTCAGTGCTGCAGGACTTCTAAGTATGAAGATATGACTTCTAGTGGGCTCAGCATCACAGTGAGGGTTGGTTGTTTTTTTGCTTTGTATTGATCCCTGTGAAAGAAATCTTCAGAATTACCCATTTTAATCGCCCTCAGAAGACAGAGGAAAGACTGAGCCTCAGAGACTAAGTAATATGTCAGCACTAAAAATTATTAATACAAATGTAAGATACCACAAGGAAACATTTCAAGCCTAGTTTGGTAACAAGCAATAACCCAGTCTGTACTGTGTCTTTCAGACATATCTTAACATCTCTACTACACTGTATTGCCACTGCCCTGAAAAAACAGTGGTTGTTGATATGAGTTGGTGCCAGTAGGCCAAACACCCCTCCTGCCAGTCCAGAAGTAACACTGCTTGTTCCCTTCCCTGTAGGTTGGCCTCTGCCAAATTTTGGAACTCTACCTGAGCCCCTCATGCTGCTCCTGTCTTTGCACAGGGACTCAGGTGCTGAAGCCATAGTCACATCCCCTGAATAGGGGGAAAAAACAGAAGACAAGCTTGCTATTATGCTCAGATTAATTTTGCTGTCCCACAGCAAATTATTCAGGTAATTTTATCTCTGTTCAGAGTACACTCGGGTAGCAATGCTAGGTACTGAATGGAGCATCATTCTATGTTGGAATATGCAAATTAATAAATAAGTAGCAGGATAGATTGGTTTTTTTCACAACACTATTCGAGATTCAAGACCACTAGGAATAGCTGGTGCTGTCTTGCTACTACAGCTCACAAAGAGGATATTGGAAGTAGGTCATGGACATGCTAAACGAGGCTTTTACAATTTAAAACAAATAAATAAAAGGCATACTCGTTGAACTCATTGCCACTATACTAAATATTAAGAGATAAATACTTTTTATTTGTTAACAACAACCATCATCACAACTGAATGTATGTTATTGCTCCTCAACTTATCTTGTTGTTGACTGCACATTTTAACACCATCCAACTCAGTGGAATCCCTGAGCATTGCTGCAATACTAAATAGTCAAGTACTAGTAAAGCCTCCTGCAATATCAGCTAAAAAGATGCAATCATTAGTTCCCATCTTTAAATTCTCTACAAAACAGACAAGACTACACAAGATTTTTGCATTACACAGGGCTTAGGTCACTAATTTATCTGGTAGTTTGTAAACAGATGATCAAATTGACATTAACTCAATAAACCTGACACAAACTTTCCATTGCTGAAGTCTACACTAGGTAGACAAACATTTAATTGCATTTTCAACAAACAATATCATGAACACTAATTAGGTTAAAATAGCACCACAGAGGGATAGCAAACATTTGCAACTATCATGCAAAAGAAAGCTCTCTTGCCTGATAAAAGTCAACCAGGAATGTGATGTATCAAAGTAACTCTGGCAAGCAGAAATGAGATGAGCAATGTTTGGCATGAGAAGTACTGTCTAGACTAAATAAGACAAGCCTGACTCAGGCTGCTTTCCTCATTTTATTTACTGTAAGTCTGATGCTCTGATGCTTGGCTCCTAGCTAGCAATACTTAAAAAAAAAAATTAATTGCTAACACAGTTGTTTTATACAAACCTATAAATCAATTCCTTCTTTACTCAATCCTCTTGACTCCTCTCAAACTCACAATGGTCAAAAGAAGAAGAAAACCCAGCATTTTGTACAGCTATGAGACAATATAGAAAACACATAGTACGGTTCAAAAGGCATGAAAATAGAACTAAATCCGTCCTCCCCGTAAATTATTAAAATTCAGTTGCTAGTTCACACTGACCTTTGCTGGTTGCTTCCTCCCTACATTGCTTCTCTGATTTTTTCAAGATACATGAAAAAGTTTAACTTCCCAGCTGATGATGAACAGATGGGATTTCTTCAAAGCCCTTTACATTACCATACCTAACATTAATCAACCATGACCTATTTCACAATGTCCTATCAGTCACAAGAGATGAAAGACAGGAAGTGTTAAAGCTTTTATTTCTTTTCACCATTGCAAAAATTCTGCATGAAATTTATTTTAATGTAACAAATGTACTTTTAATGCACAATTTAAAATCCTGTCCCTGAAATATAGTGCAAACACTGCAAAACAAGCACTGAAACCTGCTTACCTTAGAATAACTAGGTTTGCATCAGTATTTTCATTATAAACCTGCCTTGACTTTACAACTTTGTGATACATTTTTCTACAGGCAAAAATTTGCAAAGATCATGCTTTGTTCATGACTAATTTGTTTTCAAACAATGCCTTAAAGTTACTTTTTTAATCCTTCTAAAGGGTTAAAAGGTTAAGATGTTGTTTACACCATAGACAAGATGACCTTTGATCATAATCAAGTTGATTTCATTTGTAAAGGAAGTAATACTACACATCTTAATAAATATATTTATTCTGCACCAAGATAAAAAAGGGTAAACAAGGAATTGGAAATGTTTAAAAAGTTTCCCATAGAAACGTAAAATATTAACTTTAAGCACAAAACTGTTAGCAGTTTTGCCTAACCTAAGCATAATTTCTGCGGTAAAAATCCTTGTTGAAGACACTTACAGAGATTATGTACTCTTAAGCGTTTGCTAATAAAGCTAGTCCTCTCTTTGCACACTCAACTGAAATGCTCTTCGGTTAGAATCCTTTGGCCAGCATAATCTGATGTAAAGCTGAACTAAAGCTCTGTGAAACAACAGTGTTTTCAAACTAAGCACAACCATGACTCCATTGATTCATTCCATCTTCCACATACATCACAAACTGAAACGTATAGATGATGAAACATTCTTCCTTCCAGCTTTCTAAAGAAAAGAGGTAAACTGAATTTTCCAGAATCACAAGCAAGAACTAATTTCTTAGACGTCAGAAAGCAGAAAAAGGCGTTAATGTAAAAGAGACGTATCTATTGGTTAAATTTTCAGATACAGAGCAAAAATACAGATGCTCAGTCACACAAGCTGACAGAAGCTGCAAGTTATACAACAGCAGACTAACATTCCACATAAAAATGGAGAATTTAAAGATTAAATTTGAAGAATATTCCTCTGGAAAGGAATTAAATTCTGTAAATTCTAATTCTATCAGTGAGAAAAAGCAAAGCTTACCCACAGGACTTTTTCACCAAAATGAACACAGAAAGTTTGCTCCACGACTCTCCAAAAGTGTCCTTAAGATACAACTGACACAAATCTAAAAAATTAACTATCCTCAAAGTAAATCAACATTAAAGGAAATAATACACATTCAGGCTACGAAAATCCAATATGTGGCAACAACGAACAGCAAACAGATCTAAGCCTGAAGTCTCACAGTAATAGCAAGTCCCAAAGTTCCCTTTTCACCATGCACCCAAGGAAGAACTAGAAGCTACAAATCATCCATTTCTCATACATATCTTCACCAACAATTAACCAGTGAAGCTCTTCATGAATCCAGACAAATTAATTTGACATCTAGGTTATTTCATACAAGTTCTCAGTCATACTTACACCTTGTGAGGTATGTCTTACCAGCAAAGTTTGAGGCAAAGAAAGATATAAATAAGCCCCTCAAAACAAACAAACAAAAATCTAGACATGTTGCTGACTACTGGCCTTGTTGGTTTTGGTTCTGGGTTTTTTTCCATATCATTACATTTGATATTACTACATTCGTATAATATACTTTGTCAGCGTCTCCTGGAAATCAGGGAGGGTATCTAACTCATTCATAATTCATCTGTTTTTAAAAGTGGTTGCCAATGTCATTAGTATTCTCATTAAAAGTCTGACCTTCAGGAATTCACTGTTAAAATAATGAGTCAAGAAGAAATTCACTAGCTAGTGGCAAGCTTACTTAACCAGAGCACCAGGCAAGTTCAATACACAATCTTTAGTGAATTAACATTCTTGTTTTACATTGTTTTCTACAGAAAAATTGCGTTTCTTTTCATAAGGCTAGGGGCATGTTACCAAATACTACATTGACACTGTGTAATAAAATTTACTCTGATAAAGACTCATAAACTCATGATAAATTCTAATCTGTCTACCCATGAGACAGAATTTGGTATAAGAAAAGTATGCTGAAATGACAATTAAAAATAGAAACAAACTCCCACAATGGATGTTATATGATAAAGGCAAATAAGAATAGAGCTGCTGCAAAGCAAAACCATGCATCACTAATCTACTCAAATTCCTTGAGCACGTTAAACAAAACAGCGGACAAAGAACCCAGTAAAATTATACCATTTATCTGAAATTTAAAAAAAAAAAAGACTTTGAACGCTTATCTTACAACAGGCTACTAAGCAACCATAACTTATAAAACAGGGTTGCAAGCTTAAAATGAGCAAACATACAGAAGAGACAGATAATTTTTTTTTCCTTGGACATTTACTTTATTATAGTAAGTCCTTTTGAAGTCCACCAAAACATATATGATTTGGAAATACCTCACTAAAGTTAATTAACTTAAAAGTATATGAAGTTTTGTTACAGTAATTCAGAAAAACCTCAAATCTATTTTGGTCTTCCAGACTAGAAAGCGTATATTTACACTAGAGAAATTGACTCCATGGATACACTTAAGGCCTTGTCTGAATTAGGCAGAAGTCCTATTTTGGAATCGAGTAACTAAATAAAACAATTATTCCACTAAAGAACCTATATCCTTGATATATCCCTATGTCTATCCTTGAAATTCTGAAGGGTTATGTCATGATTATGAAAAAAATTGAATGCAATGATCAAGCATCTACAACAGCAAATTTTGTGTAGATGGAGATGGATTAGCAAAAATGTTTCATCACTACAGCTTGTTATGTCTAGGAAGTGTTTTAAAAGTATGACTTTGCTGGTATAAGCAGAGCTTTTTAGAAAGAGTCAGAAATAATGACTACCCCATAGATTCGCAAACTGCTTATATATCAGATTTAAAGTACAAGTAGGAAAAGGCAGAAAAAGAACAAGACAATTAATAGTGGCTAGACAGGAAGAGAAAAGAACTCAGAGTACCTGAACTGTAGATGAAATAGAGCACCAATGGAACTTGACAACGTACATCAGAAGCAATCACAGCTTGTCACACATGTTACTGATGTCTACCCTTACTGCAGCCAACCAAACAAGAGACTCTAGCATAAGCCCAGTAAAAGCTTCCAGAGTACACAATTGGATTAAAAGATAAAACTCAAAGGAGTAGTGAGTGGAAAGACCTGACGGAAAATAACAAGAAAGATTTTTAAAGGCACTGATACCCACAGAGCTACATGAGATTCCACGAAGCCCCCAGGCAGGGAAAAGCCAGACTCTGTTCAGTTCCAGAGAAAATTCTTTAGTGAACATACAACAGAAATAGTAAAAAACCACTCAATTAAAAATGAAAAGCAATAAATTCTAGACTGAAAAGGAAATACTTTTTCCATATACTGCATAAGCAGTTTGTGGAAAGAGCTATCACAAGATATGATGGATCAAAATTGCTTCCAATGATGCCAATGTAAATGGATGATGAGCATACATCAAATTCAATTATGAGATCAGAGAGAAAAACAATCAGAAATCTCTGTGCTTAAGGATATCAGTTTCTTACATAATAAACAAGGTAAATAAATCTTAATTTTCTCCTCATAAAGAAGTGCCAATAATGTGAGAGCCAGAGTACTTGATCCTTCTTGTAATACACATTGATTCATACAAAAGCAACTACTAGCAGTTGTAGTACAATACTGACTTTGTCCATAGATTACACAGAAAAAGTGCCATGTGCTCATTATATGACAGTAAACTATGTGTTCATTCATGTATTTGAATAGGGAGACAGTTATTGCATTGTAACAATTTTAACCTCATTTACTGAAGGCTTTCTAAAGGTAATTGACCAGATGCACAAAATGTGGAGCACTCATTGACAGGCAAGACCAGAAACTTCCAAGATTAAATCCAGACTCCACCTTTAGTATGTGTATTTCTCAGCAGAAGCTCTTTTTGGTATATTAAATCAGCAGCTTTGACAGTCTGTACTGGCTAGAGGACATACTCCATGAAACACCCCAGGAACTGCTCTTACTAAATTACACCACAGAATTTGGCGATCGTAAAGATGAAGAGTAAGGAAAAAAAAAGCAAATCTGAAAAGTTTATCCAAGTTCCCCTCCACAGCAGCCATTCAAAAATCAAGTGATGCAACAGCAGCCCGCTCCCTGCCACATCTGTGAAGTCAGAAAGTGACGTAAGACAAAACCAGAAGTACATGTTCTGTACCTCTGATGGTGAAAAGATAAATGGTGAAAAGTTGTGGAGGTAGAAATAGCATTTGTATTAGACCAAGAATCCTTTTTAACATCTAATATTTCAAACATACAACTATTTTCTTAGCTAAGCTAGATAAACAATTCATATGATCTATTTTTTCACACCACAAAACTGAGTAATAAGGATTACCCTTTAAGTCATCACAAAAATGGAATGTTTCCATTTGTGGGCAGAACCAGGGAAAGGGGAGACATCAGCAACCAGTTATGCTTATTCAGAGCCTAATTTTGGAGGTCAGGACCTTCCAATGCCTTGAGACATACATCTACAAATAGTCTGAACATAACATGACACAAAAACCATTTCCTACATAATTAAGGCAGTAAAGTCAAGTAGGATCAGAGGACTGACATTTCCAAAAGTTATCAATGAAATTGATGTTTCTTGAAATTCAGCTATGTAACTTTTTGTTCATTAAAACTTTATAGATGCAATGGACTATAACTACGTTTTTGTCATCCTGGATTTTCAGATTAATAACATCAGGGGAAACTGTGTGTTTGTGTATACATGGTATAGCACCTTAAAATGAGAAACAGAATGTATCTCTAACCTTGTTTTATTTCAGCATGAGACTCCCAATGTAAAAAAGTCTCTACAGCAGAGCTAAAGAACCAATAAAGTATTTATTCACTGTCATGACCTGGAAAATTCCTCTGAAGAAAGCCTTGACAAAGAACCTTGACGACAGATTAACTAAAATCAACATGTTTTGTTTACACCTCTGTTGGAGAGACCACTAAAACCCAACCAATCCCTAAATGGAATACTATTTATCACTGATCAGCATGTTTAATAATGGAGTCTACATATAGTCGACTTTAGCCATGTGACTAATTGCTTTAAGGCTTAACAACAGAAGCTCTTCAGGAGTAAGTCTACTGGTTTAGTGTCTCACGATCAGGAGAGGTATAATATACACTTTTAACTTCACACATTAAAAGAAGAGAAAAAAGTTTAGTATATCAACACTAACTTATGGCGTATCTATAGATCACTACAACATTTCACACAGCAAGTAAACCTAAGAACAGCACAAAAAGAATATAGATTTAAAACCAGGCTTTTTCTAATTTACTTGCTTAACTTAATCCTACTAGAAAAAGGCTGGTTGCTTTAAAACTGTTTTCAAATAATCTTTCAGAAAGTGAACCCAGATAATATAAAGACAGTAATATTTTTGTCTGAAAAAGGTTCATAATTTTCAGAAAAAATTTACAAGGCTAAAGGTGAGCATAGATTTCAACTGAATAGTGACTCACCATTCCACTGCTAATGAGTCCAACATATGCTATAATTATAATATTATAATTATGTGCTGTTATTTCTAAAATAATTAGGTAGAAGTTAAGCTTTTCTAGTGCACTGAGGTCAATGATGAAAGCTAAACTGTAATGTCAATTTTGCTACTGATATTGCTGTGCTGCAATACTGTTGACTCCAAAGCCAGAGAAGTCAAATAGAAAGGTTATAATAGGCATGCATTTCTTCTCGTCTCCAATTCTGTATCTGTAAAACAATGATCTACATCACAATGTAGTAGGATGCTGCCAAGTATTTAACAGTGAAACGTTTTAAGATTTTAAGGCACTTGGTACAAGAATCCTGAAACAGTTAAACCGGTTTTAATACAATGTTTTCCCAGACGTTACAATAAATTCTGAAGTCAACAGCAGAACTCTCATTTATTTCATTGCTCACCATGATTTCATCCCAAGACTTTGTTACTTGTCAAGCACAGCTTTGCACCTTTCAACTTAAAACCCAGAGATATTACATTCAGCGCTCCTTACCCTGCCTCCAACACCGAAGCAGAGATTCCTTGTGGTTCCTAACTCTAGTTCCTGAAACCCACATTCATCACCCTGGAAGGCACTGAAATGCAAACAAACTTGAACAACACTGTATCCCTGACTTCAACTCATGATCAATACAAAGATAAAATATGTGAAAGCAATCTAATTCCTTATTATAAAAATAAGTCCGATTACAGTTCCATTCAGCTTGCAAGAAAAGCAGCTATGAAGAATCTCTGACATCCGGCTTAACCAACAATGTCACTGTGACCAAAACCCCAGTCTGGATTCCAGAGGTCTAGGAATAGCTTGTTTTCCTATTTGCAGTTGGTAAATTTGAAGTCTGTGTGGCATTCCTCTGGTTTTTAAGGAAGTCTCCAATTTCTCCTCAAAAATTCATTTTCCTTCTTTCTCTACATGTAAAATTTTGCTCTCCCTAGAGCTACAAGCTTTGTTAGAAGAAATACTTTTCAGAGTGAATTTTGAGAAATGCAGTTGTTATACATGCCTTCTTTCTGATACTCAGTCTCTGATTTTGGTTCACATGTTTTGGTTAATATTATACACATATTCCAAGTCAATGAAGTTTATGACTTACAAGTTTGTTATGTAGAGGGGTAACAGTAAATCACACTACCTAGTACTTTCTTCCCCCTACATTTTTTTTAACCACATTTCTTTTAAATGTAAGCTGAATACTGCCATGCCAACAAGTCTAAACTATAAAAAGGACAGGTTATTAGGTATTTGAAATTACATCCTTAGGGCTCAATTTAGAAGCTTCTCCTCACATTCTTTTGATTTGCTTTCTTTGTTATTGAATGTCTGCAAGAATTCTTTTTCTTTTCTCATTAATGACTTCAAAGAAATACATGCTTGAACTCCTCAATACATTAAACTAATTTAAATAATCTTAAAACACTCAGTGACTGCTCAGCAAACCAGAAAAAGCAGACTACACTTGTGGAAAGTGACATACTAAATAGTTAGTGAACTGCACACACAATCAATTAAAAAATAAATACATCTAATTGAAGAATAACATCAATACAAATAATTTGAGTTTGCTAAAGTTGCTAAAGCACCACAGTAATATAGAAACAAAAATAAGTTTTCAAATCTCCTGAAAGTACCTAATTTTTATCAATTTTTATTACTATTTATATCATGACATACTGTTTATACTCTTTATTTCCTGGGGGGGGTGGGGGGGGGAAAGCAAACATTTACGCACCTTCCACAATTCAGATGTATAAACTCATCAGCTTGCAGTATCATTTTAACTAGCATTTGATACATCTAGGTTTGTTAACTTAATGGAGAATAAAAGCACAGAGTACACCATTTCCCTCTACAGGAATGAGTTGAATTTATTATAGTTTTTTTTTGAGAATTAGAACAAGATTTCCATTACAACAAATTCATACAGAAGTAAAAAACTGTTCTTAATAGAGTTATATTTTGGTCTGTAAAAGACAAAATTCTTCAATTATTCTGTTACTAAAAGAAGTATGTTAATTATAAACCAAATAAAAATCTGCACTTTTAAATCAGATGATCGACAGTGACTACTTACTGCCAAAACCAACACAAAACTGACCATTCACAATCTTTGTAGATACTAAAATGTAAACATCTTGCAAGCAAAATCTACTGAGATGATTTGTCATGGTATGAACATAAGCAAAGTAACTCAGTAGTATCTCAGGAGCACTGAAAAAAGCCTGTACTTAAAAAACATCCTATTCTGTGGTGCCAGCTGGTTTGTGAATTATGCATCCGGAGCAGCCAGTCAGAACTTGTTCCCCTGAACTTTTGGAAAGTGGCATTCCTGCCAAATGGACCTTTTTTTGAGGTTCATATTTAGCCCCATATCCAAACAGCCTGTAGGAACTATTCAGTTCTTTCTTCTAGATTAAGCAAATCCACCTTCACCTTAAGTCGAACAACGTGAATTTCAGAAAGCTGTGGATACTACTGGAAACTGACCACATTACAGGTTTCCAGGTCACTTTGCTACCTTGAATCATGACGATGCTGAGCATATTCTTCCTGTTACCAACACTTCAACATTCCTGTAATTCCCTAGTATTTCTCGACACTGAGTCCTTTGCCAAGACTCACTGCTTACTGTTATTTTTAGAAACTCTAGCAACAAGTACCATCGGTACCTACCCTTACACACCATATAATGATGAAAAATCATAGCTGTTTGGAAGCCCTGGGCTTAACACACTACTATTGAACAAAGAGTTAAAGATGGAGCAGTCACTGCTCATCTCCAGTTCTTTAAACACTACTTTGAGCTTAATTTGTTCAAATGCCTTTGTCTTCTTGTGGGATCCAAGTTTACCTGATCACATACACCGTGAGCAATGAGCCAACATTGTAAGCCTCACTATGCACAACCACAAGTAACAGGTTCAAGTGATGAAAGCCTCCCAGTTTTGCCATTTCAGAAGTCCTGCAATCTCTCCTTGGTACTTGCTAGCCAAGCAGCCTGACATCTTGAGATTGGTTTCTGTTCTTTTGTGGGAAATGGCTGAATCATCCACAAGTTGGATTGCTGTTAACACTACTTCCTTTCTGTAACTAGTAGCAATGGGAACACACCATGAGCATCCTACTCGCAGAGATTGTTTGCTCAAGTAACCCTACCCAGGAACCCCAGTATGCCTATGTTTGTGGACCTAGGATGGTCAAGAGCAGAACTCACTGGCAGGTCTTTCATAATCCTGACAGCTGCTGCTTAGCTTATAAGGCATTTTTTCCTCACAGACTTCTACACACATGGAGATAGAAACTAATATCACAGAGAGGCTTGTTTTCACAATTAATATAATTTAGCTACACTAAAATAATCTCTCCTGTGCATACTTTTTCTTAAAGAGCAGCTGTTTTTCTGTTTAGCTTAACATTTTACGCAGCAGAGATGAACTTAATACTTAGCCAAGAAATATCCCAAGTATATTTTTTGACAGAATGGAAGACAAAAACCCACAAGTACCTGAAAAGACAACTGATTTCAGAAGTACATGGCACATAGCAATTTCCCACTAAAATTAATCATCTGTATGTTGAGAAAAAATTTGGTTTAAAACTACATTTACATTTTTGTTGCATTGTTCTGTAGCTTACTGCATATTGTACTACTTAGCACTGTTCTCTGCAGTTTCACAGTTCCAACTGGTTTATTATTAATTGTGAAGTAATGCAAAATAAGAAAAGAACAGTATTTTAAAATGGCATGCTAAAGGGTAAAATTTGGGCTGCACTTCTAGACATAGCTCTTTTTCTTTCCTAGTCATCACTTGAGTTCTTAGCTACAGCTCCTACAAAAGCCAAAACTTTTTGTATAAAACCAATGCACACAGAACTGCATGCAAATTGCAATCACTACCTTTTATTAAATCTTCAATCAATTTAGAAAACAGTTAAAATACATATAGTACATAACGACTGCAACTTATTTAAACTGTATAGGATAGGGCTGAGGTTTCTTTTTATTTGATTTGGGGTTCATCTCCCCCCCAACAATAACATAGGAGGGATGAGAGGAGGAAAAGCGAGGAGAAACAGAAAGACAAGAGCTGACATTTGAATTTTATAAGAGAGGCTCATACTACTTCAATTCTCTGTAAAATTTTGATAGTTGAAGTGATACATTTTTGTAAGACAACATTGTAATTTGTAGTTTAATTGAATCTGAAGTTAATTATTTACCTGAGTTACTTAATCACAGTCAAAACCAGCTAGCGTTCCTCATAGAATACGTTTCAGCATACAGTTGAAAAAGTAGTTCTGAAAAATTATGGCAAGCGTACCAAATCTCTGAAAATAAGCCTTTCCTTGCAAGCACTGTCATGTTAGCTCTTATGAACATGTGCATACTGTATTCTATAAGTTTTGGAAAGTTTAAAAACTATTTTCAATCAGTAAAACTGTGTTATGCTCTGTGTACCAGGAATAAGTTGAATCAGAATAACAACTACTTCTGATGTCAGTCGCTGATGTTTTAGAACATCGTGAATATTATCAAGAAACACTGACTTAGTAAAGCCACGCTAAGTTCAATATGTCAAGCAACTTGAACAATTGTTACACACAGAGCTTATAACCTAACCCTCTCAGCATCAAGAAGGAACTCTGAGCTGTACTTGTAGGAAGTGAAACACTTAAGCCTTCCCACAGAATTTTCTATCAACAACAGTACAGCTACCACAGACTGAACAGAAAGAAATGTGTGTCAATGTCCAGCTTTTATTGCCTCTCTGGTTTCATTCTTTTAGGCTGGAGGAATCTCTCCCCACTCTGCCTTCTCTTTAAAGAGGAAGAGAAATAACAGATTATTCAAGTATTTTTTTTTTAATGGCATGATCTAAATAAAATGGAAATGTAACATTTTGTGCTAGAGCTGTCTACAACATAATCTAACAAACTGAAAGTTAGCCTACTAAACTCTGCACCTCTAAGCCCAGGTATATAATTCTTAATGTTCAGGACATATTTTGTAACATATATCAAGAAGAATATTTTGGCTTAAAAGACTAAAGCCAAAACTTGGCACACTTGGTAGTGTTTCAAGAAGGAAACTTTCTCTTGCCAGACCTGAAAAGGAGTGAATTTTAACATGTCCAGCTTGGAAGAGAAAAAAATATGTTGGCATAACTTAAAAAAAAACCAAAAAACCAAAAACCAACACAGAGAGCCAAGCAAACAGCAGCTTTATGTTTTAAAAGTCTAATATACTTAATGAGGATAAATATTTTGCCCATTTAAAGAAAATGACATTAATTGAAAATGTTGTAGAGTGCCCAGGAAGCATGACATTTTCAAGAAGGGAGCACAGCCAATGAAAGCAAAGAATGCTCATTTTAAATTGAGAATAATCTGTTTGTTTCCATAGCTACTTTTTAAGCAATTGTGAGCTTTATCATTTCTTAGAAAAACCTTGTTTACTATGAATAATTTTTAAATGGCTATTCTCAGAAAAAGCTATTTCAAAGCACTTACAAAAAAAGTACAACAGTGGTTGCTGCTTAAAACTTTTTAAAAAGACAAATAGGCAGTGTTAAAACACAAATAGGAGATTTACCTTTTCCATATTATTTCTAATAACACACACAATCCTCTACCAGGAATCAAATCTTGACACAGGAAACACTTCAGAAATACACAGCAAGACAGAAATTTCAGTGCAAGGATCACTATAGGCCAAATCCATACTTTAAGAAATCAGAATGAAAGAAGGTGAGCTCCAAGAGAGGAACAGACTTCCTAAGGTGAAAATTTGTCACTGGATCTCCCCCAGACCATTTTTATAAACAATTTGTTTCAAAGGTGACAACACAATACAAGTAATTATGAATTAAACAGGTAACAGCTATAACATCTCATCCTGGTATCAATAAACCATGCATCATGTAGAAAAAGCAGCTTCAGTTCACGTTAGATGGCAACATATGATAACATTCACAACATCCTGCTACTCTGTACAGAGTAAGCTAGTCAGTGTGTAAGTTTAGGAACTCCAGGTCTTGCTAGATCATACTCTTGGACAAAGACCTTACTCTGGGGTAAAACACTCATGACAGAAGCTATACAGCACAGTGTACACCGTTACACCGTTTCACTGAATGTTCCACCAGAGATTCCCGTAGGCTGACTATTAAACCCTATGACATCGCCAAATGGAGTTTTGCCGTAAAGCATGCAAACATTCAGGAAAAGCTACATTCTTAACAGTAAGTTTAGTACTTCCTCTCACTTAGGTGACAGATTCCATATGCAGGTGGAGTTAAAAGTAGTAATAACATAGCACTCAAAAGAGATGGCAATGTCCACACAAAACAATTCTCCAAAGACATGTTAGATGCCTGAAGGAAAAATGGCAGGAAGCCTATGAAAAAGGTCCCTAGATATTCTTACTTTAAGATCTTGATCAGCCAAAGCAGACAGTATCTGTTCCCCCCAAAAAATATAGAAACAGGAAGCTATGTGTGCCTCCCTTCTCCAACGGGAACCAGAAAAAAAAGGGTGCCAGCCCTCCAAACAGAGTGGCTATTAAAGAAAGGACTGACAAACTGACTAGTCTGGAATCATCCCCAAATGATCTCTTACTAGGAGCACTGCACAGAGATTCAGTAGTTGTCCTCTACTCTTTCAATGGTAGTAGAATTTGATAATGAATTGGAGGAAAGGACGGGGGAAAGGAAAATTTTTAAAAATAAAAATAACTGAATTTATACACCTCTTTCTTTTAGAGCCTCGTTCTCTTCAGTGCTCATCACCTGAATTCCCATTAAAAATGTTCCAAGTGTACAGCTGTAGGTTACATGTCTTTATAATATTACTTCCAGAAGCACATCGAAAGACAATCCAATTTAAGAATTCACTGGGTTTCTAAATAGTCTATAAAAAAAATATATAGATATAGCCTTCCAGGGTACAACAGAAGGGAAATACTTCAGGATGCGAAACATACTCTGCAGTGAAAATCTCCTCAAATTGCGAAAGGGGGGAATGAGGGGGAGTTGGCTTCTTGTTAAAGATCTACATGTGTGCAACAGCTGGAATTCCCAAACAAGCCTTATATAATAACAACAAAAGCTGTTCGAAGCAGTAAGGAGGCACAGCTGGGACTGCGGTGACCAGCAGTTGTCCTCCACTTTAGAGCTTCAAGGTTCTAGTGCAGGAAGCATGAGAGACACCAGAGCTTTTGCTTCATTAAATAAATATCTAAGTAAATTTCTGCTTCACCCTTACTATTTCTTGGACGGTGACATTGAGTCTACAACTATTCTTGGCCGCCATACAGAGCTCAGAACAGAATCCATATCAAAGCAGTAATTCAGATCAGAGTATTCATCAACTGTACAGGGTTTACATCTCATTCATAACTTTCCCAGAAGCATATACAGGCTATAAAATGTGAAGTAGTTTAAGGAAAGAGCTCTCCAGGCAAAAAACCAATACAAAAGTGAGTCTAACTTTACACTCCTCCAAATTGTCACATTATAATAGGAATTTTTTTTTTTTTAGAAGTACTTAAAGCTTAAGGGATTCCAGACTTAGATATTGCTGTCCAGAGATGATCACTGAAGATAATTACCAAAATATTAACTTTGCTTCAAGATGATCTGGGAGTGTGATTCCGAAAGAAGTTGAGCAGTATCCTAGGTCTGGAATCACAGTGAGACTTTTCTCAAAAAAATATAATTGTATTAGGACTGTGAATTTTCTAACTATGAAGCTGAAGTAGAGACAGGAGTACTGCCTACAACCTGTAAGTTTAGATTTTGGTTGACTGTTTCCTATACCACGACTTTAATTACACTGATTCTTAAGAACCTAACATTCTTTGTGTTATGAAAGTATTTTGGAATCACAGTATATTAGAGGCATTTACTTTTTCTGTTGTGTCATGACCTTAGTTATTGAAAGGACAATGGGAAATGGTTGTAAACTGAAAGAGGGACATAAGGAAGACATTTATACAATGAGAGTGGTGAGGCACTGGAACAGGTTGGCCACGGAAGGTGTAGATGTCCCATCCATGGAAGCATTCAAGGTCAGGTTGGATGAGGCTTTGAGCAACCTGATCTAGTGGAAGATGTCACTGCCCATGGCAAAGGGAGTGAACTAGACAGTCTCTAAAGTCCCTTTAAACTCAAACCATTAAGTGACTCTGTGGAAGTGCTAAATGACACTTTTTGGCAAACAGTTTGCATGAACAAGGTACCAGAGAGGTCAACATTTTCATTGCATGGCTCAGAAAATGGTATGAACATGGGGAACTTCAGAGTTGTCAGAAACTGGAACAGAGAAAGTTCAATGGAAGATGCAAATGCATTTAAAGCTTAATGGATAGGTTGCTGGTACTTACAAATATAAGAGAAATTCAAACTGGAGTCTGGGAAAGAAAGGACACAGACTGGGAAAGAATAATGCAGTCATGCTTTTAGTTAAGTTAGTACACCCAAGTAAAGAAAAAAGCAAAAGTTGGCAGCACTTAAATGGGTAACAGTCAGAAACAGAACAAATTCTGTGCTTTTTAAACAATGTTTTTTAAAGAGAGGCAATCAAATCAAATACCTGGGCTTCTGCATGAAGCATCTCAAGTTCAGGAAATGGAATGGTAAAAGGATGACCAGCTTTATACACACTTGTTAGGAAGAAATCAGTTGTACCTTAATAAAGGTAAACTAATGGAAAGATTGGGAACAAACATATGGAACATCCTAGATATGGAACAGACTGCCTGGTGGAGGAGCAATGCTACTTCTCAGTGAGTAGCCTCTCAAATTAGATCAGCAAATTAACTGTACCAACCAGGAGCAGAGCATCTCAGTGAACAGCAATTTCAATGCAAAGCAGAGGAAACACAGCATTAGAACTATATTACTAGCTGCCAAGATGATGACAGCTACCGTACCACTGAAGCTATGAAGGCAGGAAAAAATAGTAACACGAAATTTCAATTTCCCCCAAACAACAGCAACACAAAACTTTTACATGTGATTAACATCATCTTCACGGATCATCTCATCAGGAAAGCAGAGAAAATATCTTCTCTTGACCTAATCTGTGTATGGGATACAGTTCAAATGTTACCACTGAAGAGATGCTGCAAGAGTGAGCAGAACTTGAGTTAAAATCCTTGAAGGGGTGCAAGAGTCAAATAATCACTACAGCAGTTCATAGCTTCAAAATAGGAAAACAAACATAAAGTGGAAGTTAGTTGAAAAAAGTCAGAGCTGAAAAACTGTCCAAAAGACTTTAGACCCAATTAAGCAATGTATTAAAGGCACACAGAGAGAAAGGGACAGAGGAGAAAGTCTCAGTTCTTCCTACTAGTGTTCATCATGAAGGAGCTTAGAAAGGGTCCTATGCCTTTCTCTGAGGGATTATCAGGATCTGTTTCAAATTGAAGGACAGAGAAGGTGACAGAACAGTCAGTCAAAACCATAAGGTCAATAGACCTGATAATATTCATCCAAAACTTTTAGAAGGTAAGCAAGTTCCTATCTGTCTACTATGCAGTATTCTGGGCACAACAGAATCCTAAAGAGAAGAATATAGTAATTTTCCTTAATAAAAAAAAAATAAAAATAAAAAAAAGAAAATTAGATGAGGTTTCACTTGCCTTACCATTGATGTGGAACATGATTTTGCTACAGTTTGTTACATTCCACTCACAGTGTCTGGAGATGTGATTCAAACAGAATGAGCTCTTGGAAA
The DNA here is from genome assembly GCA_013401255.1 of Urocolius indicus. Classification (NCBI taxonomy): domain Eukaryota; kingdom Metazoa; phylum Chordata; class Aves; order Coliiformes; family Coliidae; genus Urocolius; species Urocolius indicus. Next base: position 328,257 of record WBNH01001431.1, read on the forward strand.
CTGACCAGAACCTTGACTGAGCTATTTTGTCTTTCACTGTTAGGAATATTGTGTGTTGGCTTCCTGACTTAGCTGAATCACGGTTGAATAATAGGGGAGGTGGTGGATGACTCTCCTACACACATTTGGTTAGCCTTTCCATCACTGTGATTAGCAGAGGCAATTGTACAACAATATATTCAGGCAACAATTTTCCTGATATTTCTCCAACACTAAGTGCCTTTTGCACCAAAGCTCTAGTCAGGCAAGTGGTGTTACAGAGCCACATAAAACCATAAGCCAACTGGCTCTTTCCATCAGGCAGATTAGCTTCCTCCTCCTGTTTGGAATAAGCTCTGGCTGGCTTGAGATGCCAGTTGGCTCCCTGTAATTTAAGTCTCTGTATCAAAGAGATTCTATTTCTCAGAATCCTTTTCCTGTCAAAGATACTAATGAAAACACTGAACATCCTGTAATGCCTGTTTGTGAGACCTTCACAAGATGACAGCTCCAAGTGTAGATAAAATGAGGGGAAGGCTCATGCAAAGGGAGGCTGCATCACCTCAGAAACATCAATAATCAAAGTGTAAGACATGGCAGCTGAATTTAAGGAATGTCTTTGCATGGTCGTGCAATGGTGATACTTCATATCCTCAAAATTCTGTCCAAGATACCTCTGCTTTTTGCGGACAGAAGGCAATACACTGCTGAGAGTTCACTGCATATGCACAGTACTTTACATGGGCAGATGCTGTCTAACTCCAATCCATCAAAAGAAGTCTCTGTTGAAATCTCCACATAAGTGGGACATTTGCAGCTCCAAATATTTCCCAAATACACATATCTAGAAAGTCTTACAAACATAACAATAGACTGGGCTTGTCCACCAAAACACCAAAAGCAGTTTGCTCTAACAATCTGCCCATTTTTCATATCATTGTGAACTAGTAAGATCTATCAGTGTCTTCTCTGTAACAAATTTGTGGTTTTCTACCTTTCACACCACACAAGGATGTTCATGGTCTTTAGATCCATTTCTGTTACAACCCAAATAATAGTAAGAATACTCAATGCAACAGAGGTAACTACAAATTATCTGTTCTCTTATGGACTAGCACTGAAGTGTACACCGGCACTGTTCAAAACAGACATCAGAACTAAGACTGATATTGTTGTCATTAAAAATTATCTCCATCTTCTCCGCCAACACAAATGATCCCAGTCCTAAGGGTGATCATTTCAACTAAATGATGACTTCAGCTCCTGCAGCTCGATGACTACATTCCCCTAGAATGATGAACGGAGGTGTTCTTGAGGGCTGACTCAGTGCCTGGCAGCACAAAGAGATGAGTAACTACCTTTGAACTAGTTTTTCTTCTAGCATACACACATTAATAGCACTGCCAAAGACTACAGAAGTGAGAATAGCTGCAGTATTGGAATCTCAAAACACTGTTCTCAGCTTACCAACAGTTGATGCCAAAGATCCTTTATGTACAACTATTGCTGCTGCAGCAATTAAGTTAACCATGCCCTCCAACTGACAGCTCAGAACTGCATTACTAGTCTCAAAACACTTCTGACCTTCATTAGGAATAGTACCAGGACACAAAGTCTCTGAACTCATATGCAGCTTCTATTCACAGCTTGTATTCACTTTGGCAAGACATTCTGCACATGGGTCTCTTTATGCAAGAAAAAAAAATAAAATTCATGTAATTACCCCATAACTGACCCTACACAACAGCAGAGCAGGCTGGGTTTGTGAGGAGAGCTATACCAGACTAGCAGTTCATGGGGGGAATGCCACTAGGGAGGGCAGGTATACACTAACCAGGACACAAAATGGGACACAAAAGGAGAAAGGCAAAATAGACATACAGTTATTTTACCTTTTTAGTTACTAGAGAGCTAAAAGTCTAAGTCTCATTCTGGGAAAATGTTGTGTTAAAAGAAGATGTTGTGCCTCTTCTCCTCCAGCTGTACTGTGCTCCACAACAGAAGTTGAACAGAAGGATTTCAAATATTTTGGGATTGACTGTAACTGCAATTCATTTGTTTTTAATTTGTGCATTAGTAATCTGCCTACTGAAGCCATAAGAGAATACAGCATGCATTGATTTGTGTTCATGTGTCATGTGAAGAAGAGAGGCATTGCTTTAGCATTCAATAGAAAGAAAATGATACAAAATGAACAAAATAGATGTTTCAAAAAAATGTACTGCCAATAAATTCATTCCAGTGAATTCAAACCACTCTTTTCAAAATTCTGGCATTCTGCAATATGAAAATAAACCCTAAGTAGAAGGAAAAGCAAAGCTTGCCACCTACTGCTCAGTGACATAATAGTATGTACTAGTATTTTTAATCTCCTTGTAGCAAAACTATCTTGCCTTTGAAGCCCCATTTCCTTGACAGAGGACATAAAGAATTGCATCTTCAACTGCTATATTAGTAGAACAAAGAACACAAAGCCAATGCAAATATCCAAAAGTAGTATTTTCCTTCAAGCCAATTTTAAACTGTTTATAAAATCCTTCAAACATCATTTATTGTAGCATCCAAACTGATGAAGAAATCCTTTCATTTAATATCCTCCAGTGTTGCTATGTGCTTTAACAGACTGTCCTCAGCTGCACAGTAGGTTTTCTGTATAGGAAACACTTCACATTTAAAAAACTCCAAACCTAGACTTCATAATGCCTACCAGAAATTTTTCTTTTATGGTACATGTATGGAGGAGATATATAGTTTTTTTAACTATAGATTGCATTAGTAACAAAACACAGCAGTAATTTAGGCTGGTTTATTGTAAATACATCCTTTGTCCTCAAAATTCCATGTCTCAACAGCAGAAATGATGCCTCTTTTTGCTTACAAGCACAAAGAAAGTCTCTTCAATAACTGCAATGCTTTTGTGAGCTGTTAGTCTGGAGGTATTTGTTTTCTTAACATATCATATATAGAGTCCTTTCTGAATAACAGTAGGCCTTTCACTTAGTGTAGGAAGCTGCTTAACTCAAAAGTCAAGCAGTCATGATTCAATTGCCTACATAACTCCTAAGCACACTAACAGGCTTATCTTCACATACAACACTATCTTTGCTAGCCACTTCAAATTAGCCAATAGTTTACCTTCTGTTCCTCCAACATGTCTCTCTAAAGGCATTATGAGATAATTCTCTGGGAGAGTTTGCTGAAGAGGGAAATCCACAAGGATTCACTGCAAAATTCCTCTAATAGACTAGTGATTGGTTAAAACCTCTCAATATTTGAACAATACTATCAGCAGAACACCTGTCTTTCTCCAACTGCCTAGTGCTCCTTACCATTTACATTCCTGCCTTAAATTTGGTCATACAAAAAAAAAAAAAAGTAATGTCTCTCTCACCAGATACCAATGAATGGTAACACCCAAACTTCAATATGAGTAACAAACCTTCTTGGAAGTTAGATTAGCAATTGATAACACATTGTTTAAATGAATAGCTGTGGATTGATTCCTGGGAAGAACTTATCAAAATACAAGGATACGTATCATGTACTTCATGAAGCTTAGACAAAGTGGAAACTGCTTCCATTCAGACTTCTATTCAGACTGAAGCCTGAGGGTTGTTTACTAGAGATGAAGTGCATCTCTTGGGATTCTTAAATCAGGAGCAGAATAGGCTATTTATAGATGAGAAATCAATGAGGCATTTGTAATTAATCAGGCCCAATCCTGAACACATCTGCCTTTGTCTACTTTATCACCTAAACTGTTAGGTCTCTATTTTGCTGCAATTAACATCCATTAGCATGAACATATTCCAGCACCACTCAAAGAAAATAACTTGACAAGTTAATTATAAAGTTGATTTTCTCTTGTGGAGGGTGTTCAGTTTGCTGGGACTGTGAGAGAGGAGGCTACATAGACATTCTCAAAAGGAATATGCTTACATAATAATATGGGTAACTGACTTGCATAAACACCTTTCAAGTCAGTTAGAAAGAAATCAACCTGAAGGATAGTAGGTTATGCTACCATTCCTTGCAGCAGGTCTGTTAAAATGCGTTGTGCAAAGGCACCTCAGAATCCACCCCAAATATCTCACAATGGAAATTTATCTTGCCTGATTCTCCCTAGAGCCACCTTGCATTTAGTGACCCTATAACACCTACACCATGAGTTCATTACATTTTAGAAGCCTATACTGAAAGGACACAGTCATCAGCATAACACTGCAGACACACTGACAGTTTTCCTCCTCTCTGACACAAACCCATAAACAGTGGTCTCAAGAATTGCTGGGAAAACCTCACCTCTGAGTACTGAAGTTAAATTTTGAAGCCAGAGAAGCAGTAACACCCCAGTGCTGCAAAACACATGGTGGTGATACGACCTCATGGGATTTAGATGTTCTTCTCTTAGAATAAAGCAAACAACCAGGGCACTGGACTCTAAGAGGGCAGAACCTAGTAGACCATGACTTATAGACAAAAGCTCTGAAGCCCAAGGTAACAGTCTATGGTTGTACCTTAACGGCTTAGCCATAGCTCACTCAATTTCTTCAGACTCCTCTGTACACTCAATATCCTCAAGTACACATTCAGGTGTATCAGTCCTGAGCACACATACATGCACGTGTCTAAGAACACAGATTAAACCCCAAGCTCCATCAAGAACAGCAAAAATCTAATTTTTAATATGAAACATTTTGCCTAGAATAAAATATTTTAATTTTCTAATATATAATCATTAGAATTGTAGTTCAGTTGCTTCCAGCTCTCTCAGGTAGACCAAGAAAAGAGATAGTCTCTTCTGAAAAAAGAAAGTAGTGTATTGTACGAGTTCTTGGCTTTGAAGGGAAGGAGTGCCATCAACAAATAATTACAACTGAACTACAACTTTCAGAAGTTAAGAAGTCATCTCAAACTTTCTACTAGTAGCTTAGATTAAAGGTTTTTTGGTTTGTTTGCCTGGGTTTTGGTTGACATTTATGATGAGATGACTAGCTTAGTGCATGAAAGACATGTGATAAATCTTTTTAACCTGGACTTCAGCGGTTATTATATTTAAGGTCAGAAGGATTTTGACAGGCTGGACAAACAGACTCACAACATTCAAAGGCAAACACAAAGTCTTTTAGTTGAGATACAGCAACTCTGTGCATCTGTGCAGGTTTGGCTCTCAAGTGGCTTGAATTCAATTGGGCAAAAAGTGATCTGCAAGTCCTGGTAAACAAGTTGCACAAGTCAGCAGCATGCCTCTCTGTGAAGAATGTCAGTCATACAGTGGGCTGCATTAGCAACAGCATAGCCAAGCAGGTCAAGGGAATGATTATTCTCTTTATCTGGCACTTGTCTGTCTGGATCTTAAGTACAGTTATCATCTCTCCAAATCAAGAAAGATACTGACTCAGTGGAGCAAGTCCAGAAGAGGGCCACCAAGACTGATAGGGACTGGAGCATGCAACACATGGTGAGAAACTTAAGGAGATGAGTTTGTTCAGCTTTAAGAAAAGACAGTTCAAAGGCAAGATACAGCAACATGTAATTGCCTCTTCAGAATGAATAGAGAAGACTGAGTCAAACTTCTTAGAGAGATATAGCACAAGACAAAGGGTAATAATCAATGTACAACAAAGGAAATTTCAACTATGTAAGGAAATGTGATTTGTTTTTTTTTTTTCCTGAGGGTTTTCAAACACTGCAAAAGGACCCTAGAGGTACTGTGAGATATCCAAATTTGTAGCCTTGAAAGCATTTAAAGTTCAACCACACAAAGCCCTGAGCAACCTCTTATAGATGATCCTGCTTTAAGATGAGGGTCGGACCAGATTACTGCTACTTCCCACCTAGGTTTTTTCTGTGTTTCTAATACCAACACTACCCTAAAGTCTCTGCTTTCCTTAAAAAAAAAAAAAAAAAAAAAGAAAAATTAAGGTCTTTTTGGACAGAAGTCCAATACTCTGTCAAGAGCTTCCATATTTAAAGACGTCACAGTTAAGATCATGTAAAGGGCTCTTCAAACCAAGGAAGTGAAGTTTCACTTGCTCTGTACCTCTTTAGTACAAAAGTCTGTTACAATGGTGATGAAAATGGATGTGCTCCAGAAAGATTTACTCTTACACTACCTATTAACCTTCAGAAAATATTTCTCTAATATGTTTTTAAACCATCATCTGGCAAGTCATCACATAAACTGATCTTGGAACCACATTTTCAAAAAAATAAATTACCTAAAGAATTAGTATGCAAGACAGAAAATAGCTAAAAGAGCAGATTTTCAGTAAGCCTCAGCCAAGAGCTTAGCCTGTACAAAGTTAACAGTCTTTACAGATTATGTTACATATATGTAAACGTATCACAATTATAAATTATATAAAGAATATATTCCATTTGCAGTTACAACTGAGCTACATTGATGATTTCAGTAGGATCACAACAGCATGCCCAGTTCTTCTCCCAATTTTTTTTTTCCAAACTAAATTCACAGTAATCTAACATCAATTTATAAAAGTTGGGGAAACATTGGAAAAAAAATATTATATCCTTGAAGAGAAGGAAAAAACAGTTTTAAGACAGGCTGACAGGTGCACTAAAATTAACAGGCAATACACCTCCTTGTAATAGCATGAGATTCAACCAAGTAATTCACGAATACAGGTTTGGAGAGGACCTCTTGGGAAACATTTCTAGATGCAGACAGAGCATTAAACCCAAATCTGTCACTTAAAGTCTGTGCATCCACCTCTCCTTTGATGAGCTTTGCTTTGCGCAACACAAAAGTAAAACTTCAAATTTCATCAACTGCCTCCAAAGAGGCTGAAGGCACAATGCTGTGACACTTCAGTGTATTATTGAGCTCCAGCTGGTCGATGCTCTACTCCCACTGACCATTCCCAAACCTGGACTAGCAAGTTCCTTTTAAAAATTATTTTAAAGCTTGCTGTTCCCACAGGTGGTAAATGCAGAAAGCTGGAGCTATACTGTTGGTAACAAGCGAGAGAACGAGATGTGAGACACCCAGAGTTACTGAAGAGCTATCACAGGAATTCAGGACCACAAAGCACATCTGTTATTAAGATGAGAATTCCCAATAGGTCCCAATAAGAAGCAGTTTTTTGTTTCTGAGACACCACTTGTTTTCAATTACAGTCATGTACACCTCCTGCTAACATTCCTCCATGATGAGACCTTACACTTGATATTAGCCGTCTTCAGCCCAGGGCTAAGACAGACTTCGTTAGTGCTAACTGTGTTCTAAATCCAGGATATTCCAGGAAATTAATCTCTCTCCAGGTTTCCTTCTGTTCAGCATCATACTCCTCAAAAAAACCTCAAACACAAATGATTTATTAAATGAATTTCTGCTTCTCTAAGTGTCATTGGTTCCATGATCCTAGAAAATATATAAGAGCACATCTCGATAACTGAAGTTGGAAAAGTTGCATCATATGCAAAAAAGAAAAAGATTGGCAGAGGATGGCAAAACACAAGTGTTGTAGTGACGAACCTCCTCTAGGAGCTTATTTTGACATTCCAGGTTGGGTTCTGCTCTTACTCTCACCAGTCCAAAACCTCTGTGTAGCAGCAGTGTCTAGATCAACATATCAAGCACACTCACAACGGATAATCTCACTCTTGCCATAACCCACTCTTGCCTATTTTTCTAGAACAGAAAAAAAGCTGTTACAAAAATATCTGAGCAGCTTCACACAATATGAGATCACAAGACATCCAAACAGGAACTGAAACAGGAATTGGCCCATTTTCTCTGGGTCAGTTGTAGAGATCTGACCTCAGAAGGATTTTTCAGCCCTGTAAATATTCCTAATAGTCTACATGAGAACTACTGTTAGTAATCATTTCAACAGCTGTGTCTAAGCATCAACCACTTTCTATTGCACTTTATACATCTGCTTTGGTTTGTAAAATGGCCTGTATCCTCTCCATCTCCCACTCTCATGTGTAGCTGGCTCCTGCCAAGGGTGTAGGCTGGTTTTCTCATGCCTCCAAAGGCTGAGTTTTCCATTTTCTTACTCTATTATTAAGCAGGCTGAAAGATATATCCTCATGTGAGCTCAAAGATTAACAGTCCTATCTACCTAAAAAAATCTCCCTACATCTAGAAGAAAATCCTCAGGTTGAGAAGAGTAACATGTACAACAAAACCCACTTGGGTTAACGCTGCTTATAGAAGCATACAAAGACGCTTTGGATAGCAGATGATGGTTTTCCTTGGTCTTAAGTTACTTCCTCTACATCTGGGTTGTTGTCTCACACAAGCAGGAACAGAAAATTCAGTGAAGTACGTACCCTCTAGAAACACTTTCAGCATCATAGTCTGGCAACTATCACAGTAGCACAGAAGAATATCACTTTACCATCTTGTCTTCTATGCAAGAGAAAACCTTTATCCCTTTACTCTACTTTTCCAGGAACGATGGAAAATAAGTCTTCTCTAGAGGCAGCCACAAGCTGTACAGTTTGTACAAAAGTACAGTTTGACAGTGCTTGGAAGAAGACATTTTACTCAGGAAAGAATAAACCGCATTCTTTTCTTTTTTGTTGTTCTTTTTAAAGTATCTTTTACTACCCAATTTGGAAAATTGTACTTTATCACAATGGGAAGAAGAATTCCTTGAGAATACTTGTGTACGGAAGGAGGGACACAGTACACTCTACAGGAATCAGTACTGATAAGACTGGAATTGTCTGGCCTCCTTGTACTGCACTTTGTGTGGCTAAGCTGAGAAGCCAGGTGCTGAGGATTTCCTGTTCACATTAGTCACTTCAATAACCTTCACTTATAGGAATGAAACTGGGCTTAGAGTACTATAAAATATTTTAATTGAGCAGCAATTAATCCATCGTTCAATATCGTGGATGTGCTTGTTCCTAAAGCCCACCCAGCCTCACTCTCTATCTTTCTCAAAGAACATAATGGCTTCGGGTTTAGAACACCAAGGGAACTTAGCTACGTTCCTCCTCCTCTTACACAAGGCGGTTAGTTACCAACTGTTTGCTTGTGGCTCCACGCTTACATGAATAAGGACAACAATCAAATTAATTGTAAGTGTTCAGGAGGAAAGACACTGACAAAGAGGTTACCAGACAATATCAAATACAATTGGATATTCTCAGATGCCGCTTTGGAGAGGAGCAGCAGGATATACTTTGCTGTCAGTAACATAACTACACAGGTGCAGATTTTTATAATCACACATTACCCTTCTACTTTCATTTTTTTCCAGTGCTTAAAACTGTAACACAGTTAATTTACAAGTCCTAATAATCTTGTTCAGGAGGTGAGAAGCAAGACAGACTGCACTCTGCTTACAGCATTCCAAAAGCAACATCTGTTGCAGGACAGAAACACTCTTTGTCACTGACTTCACCTGAAACTGGAAGTAGTTGCTGCAGAAACCTAAACTGTTCACATTCAGCTTGATAGCCAACTTCCTGTGCACCCTCCTTCTGACCAATATCAAATCCAGCTCTGAAACAAATTAAGGTCAAACACATTGATGAAACATTATAGCCACAGAAGTTTTAGACTCACTTTTAGTATTTAAACTAACAAAAGTAGTGTCAAATTCTGGCTATGCCACCGGCTACTGAAAAGGCAGAGAAAAACGTTCACTGACAAGAGAGATGTTTCCCTGATACCTATGACAGGCAGATAGTCCTGAACCTCAACAGCAAGCAGGCAGAAGTATCCATTGTAGTACAGCCATACAGACTTATTTAAAAAAAAAAACAACAATGCAAATGGAAGAATGAAACCAGAATACAACGCCAGCACCAAACTGTATTCTCCTCAGTTACACAAGGTGCTGACATTCCATGCCAGACTGTTCTAGGCACAACACAAAAAGTCATTCTAAGGAAAATAAAGTTGACTGATATTAAGGTATATTATGTTCAGCTGAGCGTATCTGGCTCATAATTAACAGAAGTTTAGAAGTCCACAAAAGTCTGACAGTTAAAATAAAAAGTGACAGTTTCCAAGTACAATTATTTGAAAACACTTATAAGGAACAATGTTTTATAAATCTAACATACAGGACTAGTTTGAAATCGAAGAAAACACTTACTGTGGTTGCATTTGCTGAGGTAACCCAACAGGAGGTTTCTGCTTGATGGTGAAAGCCATCTGAGTCATAGGGCCAATCTTCGGTGGGACCTGCACCTTCTGAGAGAAGGTCTGCTGTGCAGCCTGCTGGGGTATCGGCCACAGGGGAACAACAGGGCTCCGGCCTCCAGTGGAAGATGTATCTTGCATGATTGTATCCTCACAGGAATGACCTTTTGTTCCTGGCTTACACACACAAAGCTGAGGTCGCAGGCACATCCCTCCATTTTGGCATGGCGGTGCACAGTTAGCTAAAAAAAAAAACATTTTGTGAAACAAATCATGAAGGAAAATGCAAACCCTCCCCACAATAATAACAAAAATAAAGTGCTGATTGTTAATGTTAGTTATGTACAACACAGTAACTTACTAAGCTCCGAAAGATACGATACAACTTGGTACAGCTTTTACTGCTTTCCTACATACGACATATATGACATTTAAACAGCTTTGAAAAGTAAGATGCTGGTGAGCTATCAAATAGGAAAAGGGCAAGTTAAAATCAAGAACTACAGCACTATTTCAAATAGTGGCCTTTTACATTCTCTTTCCTTCCCTGCATCTCTCCCCATGCTTTAACAACCAAACTGCATCCAAGAAAGCACTAGTATGCAGATCACTGAATTTTACTACTGATCCAGGCTTGAATTAATTCTAATTGCTATTTAAAAATCAAAGATCCTCCATAGGTAGCTAGAAGAAATTCTTATACTGATATTACACAAGACCAAAACAATGCGCACAAGCACTTTCCCCTCTAAAAGTCCAAATGAAATTCCCTCTGATGTCACCACCATAGTAACAGAAAAAAAGAGACACAAACTGCTGCTACAAAGACAGAGGTACATCTAAGGGTTGCATTCTTTGAACAGACAGGTGCTTGTGATTATCCTGAACTAGCTTCTATACCTTCTTTGTTCCACCACTGAGAAGGGATCAGGTTCTTCAAAAGACAGTTCACTTACAACACCTGCCTTCAGACAGGATTAATTACAACCGTTTTGTTCCTCTTTTCACTGACTACAGAGGGAATCTGAGTAATCAGACTATGCTCAACACCCAGCTTGTAGACCTAGTTAATGCAGAATTGATTCCATTCTGAATTGGGAACTTGGAAAAGCAAATCTCACAAAAAAAAAAAAAAAAAGCAAAGGCAGTTACTGATCATATGCACACATAACACTGCAGAAGTATGTCTAATCTGAGGATTTACTATGGAGGCTTAATCTTACAATGCTATTGTATTTAGAGAATGTTACAATAACACAATGGTAGCAAGACAAATTAATTCTCTTACCCAGAGGATACAATTTAATAGTAAAACACTATTCTAATTAAAATAGTTATTGAAGTAATTTCTTCATTAGTCCCATTAGAGATGGCAAACAATGAAGCATTTACAAGAAGAATCTCACTGTTGAGCTACTTTGCTTCTTCAGACTAAGCATACTTTAAACAATGTTAAAGGTCTTTTAACACAGACAAGATAATAAGCTAGATCACATAGTCACCATGTTTTACTGAAATAGCTAACATCCTATCACAGAATCACAGAATCTTAAGCATAGGAAGTTACCTCGAAAGATTATACAGTCCAATTCCCCTGCCAAAGCAGGACCACCTAGAGTAGGTCACATAGGAACTCATCCAGGAGGGTTTTTGAATGTCTCCAGAGAAGGAGACTCCACAACCCATCTGGGCAGCCTGTTCCAGTGCTCTCTCACAGTGAAGAAATTCTTTGGAATTTCTTGTGTTCCAGTTCATACTCATTTCCCCTTATCCTATCATTGGACATCACTGAGAAGAGCCTGATTCCATCCTTCTGACACCTGCCCTTTACATATTTATAAACATTAATGAGGTCACCCCTCAGTCTCCTCATCTCCAAGCTGAAAAGCCCCAGCTCCCTCAGCCTTTCATCATAAGGGAGATGCTTTAGTCCCCTAATCATCTTGGTGGCCCTATGCTGAACTCTATCCAGCAGCTCCCTGTCCTTGAACTGAGGGGCCAAGAAGTGGACAAAAAAAAATCTTAAAAATATCTTAAAGCATAGTATGTGATTCTGCACCATATTCAGGTATATTGGTTTTTTTAAGAAGTTAGTCTATAGCCCCTGGTCCAAATAAATTGAAGTACTTGACACTTAATTTTATCAAGTTAATACATACATCGATATATAAAAATAAAAGCACAGGTGTACATATTAAATCACTTATTAGGATGGGACTGTATTAATTTGGAAGACTAATTTTTCAACTGATAATACCATCTGATACAGATGTGTCCTGTACACCGTCACAACATCAGAATTGCCTTATAACTTTAACTACAGTTTTACATGGAGTTCTTCTTGTATATACTTCCCCTTTTTGTATGTTGTTCAGTAACTTACCTCCTTTTCAATGCTACTTAGCTGAGCTAGTTTAACTTCCTGACAATAAGAAAAATGTAATCATTTGCTTCTTCATATTTCTGTTTATTCTTAAGACTACATTTTGCCTTTGCTGGAAGACCAAAGACCATTGTCACTGTAAAATTGAGAAGGGATTTACAAGCAGCACTATGTTTTAATGCACTAGCCAACTCTTCCTGTGCCTCGCTACTGAGACCTAGATTTTGCTACAAACAGTAAAAATTCACTTATCTGCACTATCTGAAATTAACTACATCTTTAGAAAACAGATTCAGTAGCCTTAAATCCTAACTAAGTTACACTGGCTTTGGAGACACTGAACAGTGACTCCCATCATCCAGGTCATCTGTAGACAGTATGCAAATATCACAGTGAAACTGTTTGGGCATAGTTGCTTTAGAAACATATCACATAAAAATTCACGTAAAAAAACCAGGGTTTTCAGAAGTCCCATTTTTACAACATTATAAGGACATTCATACTGAACATATATTTCTGGAAATGTATGGACATGCATCTGTATTAACCTCCAGGCTTCTCAAGAAGATATTTAAAAAGCAAAAGTCAAACACAGAAGCCAACACGACCACCTCAAAAGTCGACATAACAAAATATTCACTCTGCTAGGACACTGATCATTGTGTATCTCCTAACTCTCAGAAGTGAACTAACAATTTATGCACACACAAAAGAGAGCCTTGAGAAAACTGCAATTGTTTTTCCTGCATGTAAGAACCACAGCTGTGCTTCAGAAGCCTCAGAAAACTTAAGTTTCCACTTATCAAAGTAAACCTAATAAGCTTGCAATGAATTTAAAAGTATGCAGCTGAAAATAGAACCTGTTTTGAAATGACCATATCTTTTTCCCCAAACTTGAAGATTCTTACTTCACTAACAGCAATGTAAACTATCAAAGTTTCTCAGCTTTACATATACATAAAGCATACAAAACTCTGTAGGATAAATGGCATTACTCTAGCTGGCCTTACAACAAAACGAGCATCAGCAGGTCCAGTAACTATGTCATTAAAAGTCCCAGTTTGTCTCAAATCATGCGGACAGTGACAACAGATTGAAGAAAATAAAAAGATGCATTACATCTGCACAGCAATGCATTCTTTGATTAAAGTTCTTAATTAATGTTGTGTAAATAAAAGATCACAAAATAAATCACATTTTAGCAAAGAATTAAAACAAATATTTTAATTGACAGAATACAGCGGTTTAGTTTTAAAAATGTTCAAGACAGCACCAGCGTGCCAAATGTATGACCTAATTATTTTGTTTGAAGACAACAATAATGGCACATACAACTGAAAACACCATTATTTTCCATAAAGCTAAGCTTCCAAACACTGAATCATGGAACTCTTAAGGTTAAAACTGAAAAGCAGGCCAATATACTCTTGTTAAAGGCAATAGCCTTGGCCCTATTCAATTCAAGGAAGTCATGGCTGGAAATTAAAAAATGGAGCTTGCTAAAGATGCAAATAACAAGACTAGGACAAGTGAATCCAATCAGTCCATCTAGTCCAATCTCATCCTTCCATTACTAAGGTCGATGCTTAAGGACAGCTACAAGGATCTCTTGTTTCAGCATCCAAAACTTGCTCTGCCAAGGAAGCTAGCCACGTTAGAAGGCTAGGCGCAGATGACATCATCAACCTACCCTCACTTTCCAGAAGTGCAGTGAATGAATGTGGGTTCCCTTGGGTTGCTTTTTCTGTTTTAAGACCATACAATCTGTATCTACTGAAAATAAAGCCATGGTGCCATGTTTGCTTTGGAAGTCCCTAAATCACAAAAAGCTGAAGCATTTTCTGTGACTATATCCCAACATGTTCAGTCTCTTTATGCATCTTTCCCTCGTCAACTACTGCTCACCACTGTTGCAGACAGAATTCTGGGTTAGAGACACGCATGAGTTCTGGTATAGCTGTACTGACAACATGCTTTCAGAAAAGCAAGCATAAAATAATAACATAATGTTTAGCCTTAAGCACAAACCATCCAACACACCTGAATGTTGGTTTGGGACTGATCTATATATATGCACTTTTCAGTCCATGTGTTATTTTGGTTAAATAGCATATAAACACTTGCAGGAGCAAGACTTAAAATAAAAGGTTTATAGCAGTTTTAAAATATGTAAATATCTTGAAACTTCTACATATACAAAACGTATTTAATACCTTTCTAAATCAAGTATAATTTATTAGATTAAGTCAGTAAGTATAAAATAATATCATATACTGAAGAAGCTTACATAAGATTTCTTTTAGACCTTTTCAAATTAATCAAAATGCAGGTACAACTAACTCTGTTTGTCATAAAAAAAAAACTTCTACATTAAATTCCTTTTGAGTGTTGAATTAAGATCATTAAGATCTGATTCCTATGCAAACACCTTGGTTTTACCTTGTCTCACAACTACTTTCAAGTAATAACATCTAATTTACAAGTTTATTTCTTTGTGTTTAAATCATACAGAGAATTACTATTCACCCAAAAAAGTACTTTTCAGAAATAAATTCACAATGAACAAATTCAAGTGTCCCAAAAGTTTTCTGCACCCAAGTTTCTAACCTTTTAGCTTCAAGTCCACTTTTAAGCATCTCCTTAATCAAGCAACTACTGTTGGTTACTACTTAAATGTCCACACAAAATTTCATGTCATTCCTAAGTTTCTAATACTTTTAACACAACAATTACACTACAGCATTGTTGAGTTTTGTGTTATTTCTAGTGAGTCCATTCATTAGATTTTTCCTGTCCGTTTCCACATAAATTTTAACATAGTTTTCTCTTCCCCTCCTCTTAACCACATAGAGTCAAGTGCCACTTTAAACACAATGCACTCACTTGCAACAAGTTTCCCTACTAGGCACATTGTCACAGTACGGATCAACTTCTCTCATGGGACTGCATAAATCCTGTCAGGCAAAATACATACCAGAGGGCAAATAATAGAAAATATATTAATTGGAAAGAAGACTGTATGTGTGGGACTCATATGGATTCCAACATAAAACGGTTGAGAAATTATGCACACAATCAGTTAATAGAAAAGGGAAAAAAAAACACACTGTGACAAGAATACATCTGAGCTCAGAGAAGAAATTTCAAATTCTTTTACATGAAACATAGGGACACTGTTAAAGACATAGCAAGTACTGTCTGTCTAATTAATTCAAGATTTCTATTCCTCAAGCACACAAAGAAATCAAGCCAAAGCTCATCTTGGTTGAGTCTGAATCCTAAACAAAAGGTTGTAGTACAAAGGCACCTTTAATTCCTGTTGTGTTGAAAGACAAAGTGATGACCACCCACTAATTCCAAAAGAAAAGCAGTGAAGCACTTTCTATGGAGAGCAATAAGCTGTGGGTTCAAATTCCAGTTTCCCTCAGAAATATCTGAATATGGTGCCAAGTTCCTGGAGAAGAGCAAATTTTATAATAGTCTCTTGTTCTCCAAATTGCCCTACTGATTAGCTCATCAATTACTTTTACACTTTCACTCTGAACACCACTTTAAGTCTTTTAAGCTACTGTCAGGACAGAGCATGTAACACTGGAGACTTGAAATCCCAAAGCTAACTGAAGGAACACTTGGTGCTCACCATCTAATGCTTTCCTGGAGATCTAGTTTTCCATCCAAGTATCTCTCTCCAGACAGTTCTCCAAAGTTGAATTTTACCAGAATTCTAATCAGTCATTGACATCAATTCTAATCAGTCATTGACAACACGAGACAGAGGAACTTGCGACCAAGGCTGAGACAATCACATTGTAACATTGTTCTATTAAAAAGTTCAAATCACTTAATCAGAAGGAATGGCATTCACTGCAGAAAACCTGTATGAACTCTAAACTACTCATGGAGGAAGCTTTACAAACATCTGTGTCTTCCTAGACAAGAACTTTTTCATGACAACAACGTGGTCTTAGGGAATTCTTTCTCTAAATACACTTCAAATAAAAGCATGTGCCACTGTTGGAGCTCTTCACTAGTCCACTTCAAAACATCTGATGCATTACATGCTGGCACAGAGGACTACATAAACATGACCTCCAAGAAAGGAGAGAAACAAAAGTCAATGCTTTTGGCATACATATTTCTTTTAAAAACAAAACAAACAAACTACAGTTTCTCCCTAATGAAAACATAACATAATTTATTGTTTTCCATGTATCTTCATAGTACTATCTGTAAATGCTAGGATTTCAACAGAATTTAACAGCAGCTATACTCGAATACTTCAAGAGCCTAACCAGCTCTTGACATGTGGTTTTATCAGTTCTAAGAATAACACATGCTGTTTGATACTTGGCATTTTCATTCATGTTGCGTTTACTGAAGCTTATATAATATAAATACTTAAACTGTACAATCTGGGAGACATTTTAAAGTATTTAATCATATGAGATCATAGGTATACATATTTTGACAGTACAAATATTTCACATGCTATAGATCCTTCTACCATTCCAGTATTAAAAGAAAAATAAATAATTCACTACAGAACAGACTAAGTAAGAATGGAAGGAAACACACAGACTCACATGTTACACAGTTTTGGCTTGCTGGAGCAGTTAACACTCCAGTCTGCGGTCCTCTTCATTCTCTTAACCTTTCTCATTACAGTGCTTATGTGTTTTGTTATGAAATCCATTGTAAGAAATACACTGGAAACTGAACAAAGAGAAACTCTAAATAAAGAAACTCAAATGAAAATTTTTAACTGGATGCAGGATTGCGACACTGAAGTATCACAGAAAAAAAAAGACCAGAGAAAAGGCTATTAATCTTAACAGAATAATTAAAATGCTATGAACAATCAAATTTTACCTGAATTTAATCAACTCTCAATGAGAGTTCACCATTTAGTTGGACTAGATGATCTCCTGAGGTCCCTTCCAACCCTTAAGATTCTGTGATTTAGTTCAGCTTCTCTGAAAATCCATGCCTAAACTGCCATCCAGAGGTAACAAGTTATGAAAATTATGAAAAAACAAATCTTGCAACAGGACACAAAACAATCCCACTGTATCAGGAATCAGCTCTTCAAAACTCCAAGTTTATGCAGGGATTACTATCTGCATTTCACAAAAAAAAAACTACCACAGAGCAGAAGTATCTTTAGCTCTATATTTAAATTAACGTCTTGCATTGTTAACACATAAAATTCTTATTCCCTTTCCGCATGTAGATAGAAATGTAGAGAGATGTTAAAGCTTTGCCTTCTTTTGGTAGTCAGTGGAGAAGATCTGGATCTAGGAATTAATTAGGCTATGCAAGTCAAGTGTTGGTGTCAAGCAGCAGCAGAAAAAAAACCTCAAGCAAAACCTCAAACCTAACCAAGTATCAGTCCACGTTAGCCGCTTAAAAGCTTGAGAACTTGAACCACTCATAATCTGCCAATATCCAACACCATTGTATATGAGCAACGAACCAGTCTAGGGAAGCATGTGCCCTCTCCTGCCACCCACCACTAACACCACAGCTTCCAGGCAATCCAAGCTGCTTGAAGGAAGACTCGGTTGGCACAAGCAGTGCTTCATGTTGGAGGCTGTAAAAAATGGTATCATTAGAGGTGCTGCATGCAACTTCTCCTCAAAGGCCCTCAGAGTGCAGAACCCCACCTCTCACTACAGCCCCACTTTCCCAAAGGCCGGGAGGCTTGCTGATCCTGTAACTACAGCCGCATTGCCCTGCTTCTCTCATTTTGCTGGAGAGAGAAGTACACCTCACTGCCGCCTCTCTCCTTCTCCATGCTCAGAAAGAGCAACCAGACAGAAGAGAAGCAATAAGACTAGTATTATTGTTAAGTATCAAAGTATCACTTCACTATCAACACACACAGAATCAGCAAAACATTGTGCAACTGCTGGGTGAATCACGGCTCCCCTCTGCACCTACACAGCTTTCTAAACCACTTCCAAATTACTCACTGAAAACAAATAGCCAATAAAATCTGAAAGGGGAAAAGAGAAAATGACAGTTTTCTGGATTCCTTCTGATATATTTAAAAAGGAGGTGTTCAGGACTTTTTAATCCACTTCAGTTTTAATACAACTTTACTGAATACCTTGCTTCTTTTGTTAACACTAACTGCTGCAATGAGCTGAACTAGGACTGGAGAAATGCCAATGTCACTCCAGTCTTCAAAAAAGGGAAGAGGGAAGACCTGGAAAACTACAGGCTGGTCAGTCTCATCTCCATCCCTGGAAAGGTGATGGAACAACTCATTCTGGATGCCATCTCAATACAAACAAAGGAAAAGATGATTATTGGGGGAACTCAACACAGATTCACCAAGGTGAAATTCTGCTTGACCAACCTGATAGCCTTCTATGAGGGTATAACTGGCTGGCTAGATGAGAGAAGAACTGTAGATGTCATCTAACGTGACTTCAGCAAGGGTTTTGACACCATCTCCCACAACATCCTCATACAAAAGCTCAGGCAGTGTGGCTTGGACAAGTGGACAGTGAGGTGGATCAAGAGTTGGCTGAATGACAGAGCCCAGAGGGTGGTGATCGATGGCACAGAATCGAGTTGGAGGCCTGTGACCAGTGCAGTTCCTCAGGGATGGATTCTGCTGAAATGCAGAATGCTGACCACCCTGAGGAAGAGCAAAACCAGGGATGATCCTCCTGCATCAATCCAGGGAAACCTGCGTGTTTGAGTAAGCCCCTGCATTGCCTCTATACCAACACAGGCAGCCTGAGGAATAAGCAGGAGGAACTGGAGATGTGGGTACAGATGTGGGGCTACGACCTCATTGTGGTCACAGAAACGTGGTGGGACACCTGCCATGACTGGAGTACAGCCATGGAGGGCTATGTATTGTTCAGGAAAGACAGGCTGACAAGGCGAGGAGGTGGAGTTGCTCTCTATGTGAGGGACAATTCATGTGCATTGAACTCTGCCTGCATGGGGATGAGGGGCAGATTCATTGCTTGTGGGTGAAAATTAACGGGCAGGGTAAGGTAGGTGATACTGCTGTAGGAGTTTGCTACAGGACACCTGATCAGGAGGAAGTTGATGAGGCCTTCTACGAACAGCTGAGAGTTGCCTCACGATCACAATCCCTGGTCCTCCTGGGGGACTTCAACCACCCTGATATGTGCTGGCAAAGCCACTCAGCCAAGCGCACACAGTCCAAGAGGTTCCTACAGATTGTTGATGACAAGTTCCTGTCACAACTCCTGTAGAGGAGCCAACAAGGAGAGATGTGCTGCTGGACCTGGTGCTGACAAATAAGGAAGGTCTGGTTGGGGATGTGAAGGTTGGAGGCAACCTCGGCTGCAGCAACCATGAGATGATAAGAGTTCAAGATTCTCTGTGGAAGAAGCAGGACACAAAGCCAGGTTGCAACCCTGGATTTCAGGTGAGCCAACTTTGGCTTCTTCAAAGACCTGCTTGGAGGGATCTCATGGGATAAGATCCTATATGGTAGAAGTGCCTAAGAGAGCTGGTCAATCTTCAAGTGCTACTTCCTCCAAGCCCAGGATCAGTGTGTCCCCACACGCAGAAAAGCAGGAAAAAGAGGCAGGCGGCCTCCATGGATGAGCAAGGATCTGCTGGGACAACTCTGCCCTGGTGACAGAAGATGCAGAGAAGGCCAAAGTACTGAATGCCTTCTTTGCTTCAGTCTTTATGGCCAAGGCCAGACCCTCAGGACATCCAGTCTAGCAAGGATAATAGGACGGCCTACACAGCAGAGGACTTGCCCTGAGTGGAAGAGGAAGAGGTTAAAGTCTTGTTGGCCAAGCTTAACACTCATAAGTCAATGGGTACAGACAGGATGCATTCAAGAGTGCTGAGGGAGCTGACTGATGTGGTTGCTAAGCCTTTGAACAATCACAGAGAACAGGCAAAGTGCCTGAGAAAGGCTGATGTCACTCCAGTCTTCAAAAAGGGTAGGAAGGACAACCCAGGAAACTACAGGCCTGTCAGCCTCACCTCCATCCCTGGAAAGGTGATGGAACAACTCATCCTGAATGCTGTCACGGTGAAGTGGACTGAGAACTGGATGAATGGTAGAACCCAGAGGATGGTGGTCAATGGCACAGATGACTCTGTGGCCAGCAGAGTCCCGCAGGGTTGGGCTCTGGGGTCAGTCTTGCTCAACATCTTTATCAATGGCCCGGATGAGGGGACAGAGTGTACCCTCAGCAAGTTGGCTGATGACACCAAACTGGCTGATTCCTCAGAAGGCTGTGCTCCCATTCAGCTGGATCTTGACTGGCCTGAGAGTTGGGCAGAGAGGAACCTCATGAGGTTAAATTAAACAAGGACAAGTGCAGAGTCCTGCATCTGGAAAGGAACAACCCAACACACCAGGACAGGCTGGAGATTGGCCTGCTGGAGAGCAGCTCTGCAGAGAGAGACCTGGGAGTCCTAATTGGTAATAAACTGAACATGACCCAGCAATGTGCCCTTGTGGCCAAGAAGGCCAATGGTATCCTGGGATGCATCAAGAAGAGTGTGGCCAGCAGGTCAAGGGAGGTTCTGCTCCCCCTCTACTCTGCCCTGGTGAGGCCTCATCTGGAGTCCTGTGTCCAGTTCTGGGCTTCCCAGCTCAAGAGAGATAGAGAACTGCTGGAGAGAGTCCAGTACAGGGCCACCACGATGATCTGGGGACTGGAGCTTCTTCCGTATCAGGAAAGGCTGTGGGAACTGGGGCTCAGTCTAGAGAAGAGGACACTGAGGGGGGAATCTCATTAATATTTATCAAGTATATACATGGTGGATGTCAGGAGGTTGGGGCATCCCTTTTTATCTGTTGTATCTATTGACAGGACAAGGGGTAATGGGATGAAGCTGGAACACAAAAAGTTCCATTAAACATAAGAAAAAAATATTTCACTGTTCAGGTGAGGGAGCCCTGGTACAGGCTGTGCAGTGGAGTTGTGGAATCTCCTCTGGAAGTTTTCAAAACCCACCTGTATACGATCCTGTGTGACCTGATCTAGGTGGACCTGCTTTAGTGGGGGATTTGGACTAGATGATCTTTATTAGGTCCTTTCCAACACCTACCATTCTAGGATTCTGTGAGTTCTCTTTCAATCTGTCACCTACTTCAGTGCAGGAGCACAACATCTTGAGAAGTTTAAGGGTTTGGGTTTTTTGTTGGTTTTTTTTTTTTTGCTTTATTTTAAGATTTAAATTAAATGTATTGAATGGAGAGTACATATCATTATAACCTTACTTAGTTCCAGTAAAGAACCAAACAGTTCAGTAAGAAAAGACTGAGTAGTTTCACCTTATATTAACTGTGGACTTAGGTTTCCTCATTGAAACGTGCCAACAGCACATGGCATGGTCTATAGAGCAGCAAGCAGCTGACAGATCCCCATTCTCTCCTAGCTCTTACTGCCTTCTCTCATAGGAGGGAGGAAAGGAGGGAGGCTTCTGGCTGTTGGTGGCAGACAGACAGGCACTGTGTTACTGCTTTAGCTCTTGTCAAGATTTTCTCTCAAGCATATCTTACCAATTGCACTCACTGAGGTATGGTTCACAATGTAAATCCATCTTAAGGCACATGCACTGTATTTATTTCTTCTAGATACAGGGAGGGGGGGAAAAAAACCCAAAAAACCAAAACACTAAACCCAAAAACGTGAACACTCCAAGAATGCACCTCATGTATTTCAGCCTCTCACTGGCACTCATTTCATGACACCAGACTAACTACACCTACTCCAAAATCAAACACTACGCTCTGAAACACACATACCATGGGCCTCAGGTCATCAAAACCACAGGCTTTAGTCTATATATCTGCCCCCATTGCTCCACATTGCTTGTTAATATAGACAAAGCTAGATCACAAGGATCTGGATCCTGTTGGTCTTCCCACTGCCCAAGGACAGTAAATGAAAAATAGAGTAGGACTACAACTGAGAGCTAACAAAAGCCTTCCCACTACAAAAGCCAATCTATTTCTTGTATATGAAATTCAAAAGTTGTATTTATGTATTGCAGTAGCAAGCACAGCAGAGGCAAAACCAAGCTGTTCAAGTAATGGCTTTCAGTTTTTCAATTTTGAAGTGTTTAAAACCAACACCAAATAATAGATTAAAAAGGACTAATTCATAGTTCAGTTACATGAGATCAAAGGAGTTATGTCTCTAAATTTGAGACTTCTGCTTTAGACATAATTTGAAGGAGATTGATATTGCTTTTACTGAGATAATGGTCTTAGAAAGACAAGAAATAACATTTGGGAAGGATATATTATAGTTTGGCTTTATATACACAATGTAAATAAACAGAACTTGGTAAAACTCAAAGCCTCAAAACTGATTAAGCACAAGCCTCAGGAACCATTTATGACCAGAAAACCTCCACGAAGCACAGCTGCAAACATATGAAGTACTTGTTTCCAGTGATGAGAAGTACAGCTTTCCTGGATACCACCACTTCTAAAAGCTGAACTGAAGGCTGAAAAAGAGTAGATTCTGAGCAACCAACATTAGAGAGTGTTAAACTGAGCTTGCAAGTTTCCAGGGCTGGATCGTAACCCTGTATCAGAACAAGACCTAAGCATGCAACCTTTCCTTCACCTTCCACAAGAAAATCAGGTGCTCACGCTAGAAGCAACCTAAGGCATGCTCCATCCATGGTTTGGTCAGACGGGGCTCTAGAACTAGCGGGCACATTGTCAAGTGCCCTGTCCTGAAGGAGAAACCAGACTGCAGTGTGCTAATTCAGCAATAGAAAGAACTGTAGCTTTTGAAGGTTTAGGGATCAGATGGCTCAAACTAATAGCAATACACATGCAGAGGTCATGCAGATTTGGGAACTGAAAAAAGGGGATCCTTCCTCTGGCCAAGTATTAGCACTACTTTCTAGTCTCCTTCTCCAGCAGCAAGACTCGACTGCTGTGTAATTTCTTACTCTGAAAAATAATCTAAATCTTGTTTACCTAGAGAGGATTTATTTAATGTTGAATCAAGAAGTCTTTCAGAAGACAAGAGAATTAGCAATATATTATTTCAATATTTTTTTTTAAAACGTCATAGAATCACAGGATGGTAGGGGTTGGAAGGGATCTTTAGAGATTATCTAGTCCAACGCCCCTGCTCAAGCAGGTCCAACTCGATCAGGTCACACAGGAATGTGTCCAGACCTCCAAGGAAGGAGACTCCACACTCTCCCTGGGCAGCCTGTGTCAGGGCTCCCTTACCTGAACAGTGAAATAGTTTTTTCTTATGTTTAAATGGAACTTTTTGTGTTCCAGCTTCATTCCATTACCCTTTGTTCTGTCAATAGATCAAACTCAAAGAATCCAGTCCAGTTCCAACTCCAAAATCCTCACTTTGTGTGCATGCATGAAGTACATACATACACACATAACACCTTCAGCAAAGACACAAGATCCTTCTCTTAATTGACAGTGATGGTGTATGTTGGTTCTGCATCCGCACAGACAATAATTTCTCTCCCTATGTGAAATTTAAACATAAGCCTGCCAAATACATTTCCTCATTTGCTTTCCCTCTGAGTCTTTCTTACACCTCAGCAATAAGGAGCTCACACTTCAGTCTTCCATTAACTAACTAGTGAGAAGGAGAGAGTTGACTGTTAATTCTCATCATGATATGAATGAAAATTGTAAATCTTCCAGGCAATGCAGGTTTTTTAAGCCATCCAGTTTACACTAACAACCCTCACAAACAATTGACTTTAATACTTCAGACAAAATGTATTATATATTTTAGAAGGGGGTCTACTATTACAATAAAGTGGTTCTTTTAGTTTTGGTTTTTTTAAGATGTCAGATCCTGCATACAGCTTCCCAACATGAAACACAGCTCCTTGTAATCACTACGAAAATAAACCCAGAACAAACAGAAGAGAATATTTTGTAGGAAGTAGTATTAACTAATTGAAATTTAGAAGCAAGTAACAAACTAGGACACAATAGGTTTCAATAGGATAAACGTGGAGTTCAGAGGCAGGAACTCCTCATTTCCAGCTTAGGCCTTCCAGTCAGTTGTTTTAACTTGTTCAAGGCTGCATTTAACCTATGGCTCAGTCTCCATAAATGAAACAAAATATCCACATTCTAGGTTCTATAGTTGCCTTAAAGCCCTGTTATAGAGCCAATTAATGGTTGTGTAGTGCAACAAGTACTAACAAAACATAATGTCTCCAGCCTCTGTGGTATCTTACACAGATTATAACCTATGATAATTATGACTGGAAGACAACCTTTGTCATAAACTCTTTCGCATGCTTTTAACTTCCTAAGGTGCTTACTGCTGTGGTTTCTTTTTTCCCCCATCTTTGCATTTACCCAAAGGTGGATTGTTCTAAATACTTCAAAAAGGTCAGTTTTGATTTAGACAATATTCTTGCAGCATAAAGCAATTCTGAAGACTTCTAACACTGAACTTTTTAATCAGAATAATGCAGTTCTTCATAAGCAAAAAAAAAAAAAAAAAAAAAAATCAAATCACACCACATTTGAAGAACAAGTTGTTAAGGTAAAACTTTACAGGGCAAAACTTCAGTATTAGACACAGAGTGGGGAAACCTGTATGCCTAAAATTTTATAAATTCTCATACAGGGAGTTAGCAGGAAAACAGAAGCTCACCTTCTGAAGGCACACAGTGAGGCTTCCAAGAGACCAAGAATAATGTAAGCACAACAGGCAGTTCAGCTGCATACTAAAATTTAGAAACGGGACTTAAAAAGTCCACTTGCCTCCTCGGTACAGATACTGCCCTCTGACCTGCACAGAAACATTTCAAATGCCCCCTGTTGCAGCTCCTGAGAAAAAGGCAGCCTAGCTGCCCCTGCTCCCAGCCAGACCACTACCCTCCTGGGACAGAAGTAACCAGCAGGAAGGGCAGCCAGAGCCCCATGCCTGAGAAAGTCAGCGTAGCAACCAACGTCATGCAAGACAAAGGGAGAGAAAAGATTAATATAGCCTGAGCTGCAAGAGCACAGTTCTTCCCTTTGACCTCTCTTTCTGTGTGTTACAGGCAGGCTTACTCACACAGGTGCAGCAGAAGAGAAACACATGTTGCTTGTTCCAGTCTGGGCTTACACCTGAGCTAATAACCTTCACTGATCAGAGCTGGCTCTCAGCACTCCGGTTCTGGAAGCACGATGCAGACAAATAGAAGTTGGCTCTGGACAGAGGCAGTATGGGTCTGGGGTTTATTAGCTCAGACTTTGCACCACGCAAAAGAAAATAAATTGGCCCTAGAGGCCAAATAGCTTATTAAAGTGATACTGAGCCTGAGCTAATAAATGCTGACAGATCCAAACAGACTCTGCGTGAAGCCATCTCAGGTGCCCCGACATCTGTGGCACAACTGATCCACAAATGTGGTAAGCCACTCAAAAACAACTGGAGGGCCTACTATCTGAATTTTAAAATCATTATTTTTGCAGGAACCAGAGGAGTTAACTTTTGTTCAGTTTTCGTCTGAAAGGAACATCAGGAGCTTCAAGAAAAGGAGTTATCTGGCTTTTATGGCTCTGAGACTAATATTCCACAGCTAAATAAAGTTGATCCTATCTCATGGTTTGCCTAAGTTACAAAACAGACAACTTCAGTACATTTAGTACTCCCCTTGGCTTGCCAAGAGAGGGGTAAAACTGAGAAAGTCCAAGCCAAGTGAATTATACCACTGCTAGGAGGTACCAGAGTTACCATCAAAACAGGCAGCAAAAATACCTAATGCAAAGAGCCAAATATCAGAGGCATAAAATGATAAAGAAAGGTCACACAGAAAATCCTCCCCCACCTTTAACTCTTTCTCTGCTACCAAATTCTCCAATAGCTTTACGAATGAACAAAGTAATTAATGGACTTCAATAAGATTCAAGACCACTATTCCATAAGAAACCTGACTGACTTAGTCTTTATTGAAGACCCTAAAGATAGAAAGGAATAATTAAAAAAAGACCAAAAGAAAAGATATAAATATTGACTGATATTGGGAGAAGTCAAAAAGTCAAAACTTAAAGGAGGGAAATTAGAGGAATCTACTTAGTTTGTAAACAAAAGTTGAACAGATTGAAGTTGTCTGGAAACAAAAGTTACTAGAAGACAGAGAAATAGCCACTAAATGGAAAATTATTTTTGTTTTGTTCAAAATAGTGAAAATAAAATTGGTTGGCAATAGTATTGCAGTTGAAATATAGTTTTTTACTTAATCTCCTGAAATTATCAAGAGATTTTTTTTGCACTTCAGTTAGTCTTTCAGCTAAGGTAGGTGTTTATTAAGCTCTGCAACAAGCCTCAAAATACCATCCCAAACACTGTAATCTAAGGAAATTGTTCTATTCCTTGTTACATGTGTTAAGCAAAACTGGTGACTAACCTAACACAGCAGCATGCATTTTAAGCTGAAAATGTGTTTTTAGAAGACTACCTTAAATGCATGTCTAAGTTGGTCAGGGAACTTGTTAAGTTTTGCCTTTAACAGCCTACTGTAATAAAGTCTTTACTTTTTAGTAACAGCTCCATGCAAGTCAAAGGTACTTGACCTTATTTAAGATTACAAATGAGATGGTTCCCTATTGTGAAAAAAAACATACAAGGACAAAGGCCACTATATATAAAAACAACCCAAAACAATTAAACAGAGTTTGTATCTTGAAAGCATCGTTTACTCCAACTGTCTCAGGGACATAAGTCTGTCCTGCTACCCTACAGCAATGTTCCAAGATCTGTGCAATCTCAGTGGTACCTAAAAGGAATTCGTGAACAAGTCTGTCATTCCGTTCTTCCATGACCTCATGGCAACATTACTCCAGTTAAGCCATTTACAGTCCTCCAGAACCCTGCCTAAATCAGCAGAGATTCTTCCTGTTTCACCTGAGTATAACAGCATTGACTTCATCAGTGTTGTTTTATGCATACATTTTGTGTTTCTAGATATCCCAGTAAAGGAACATCCTCTACAGGGGCTTCTCCAAACCCAATTCTTTTGCCTTGTTCAACCCTTCAAAAACTCTACACCCTAAGCACAGGATCATCACGTGGGCCGCTGGTGAAGTGATGGTACCGGGTAGACGGCAACTCCTTGCTCCCCACCTGTGCTCTTCTGGCAGGTTCTTTAACCTATTAAGCCCCTCTATTGCAAAAAGCTCCCAACACCCAAACAAATAAATAGCCTCTGTAAAGCTCTCTCCAAAAATGCCGCTACCTGTGCTGAGAATAAACACAAGGCACCTACTGTTCATCGTTTAACAAAGCTGAACCTTAGCAAGCAGGGATTTAGGGGCAAAAAGTGAAGCGTTGCTACTGCTGCACAACACAATGCTGTGGGAGATGGGCTCAAGTAAGCGCTCTGGTTACCCACACCAGTGCGGTGATGGAGAGACCTGTAGCTCAGCCAGCATCTCTTTTCCCAACAGCCCATGTCAGCATCCTCAGCCCCGCCAGATGCCAGTAAGGTCGCCACAGGTCCTTCGGCTACCCGACCGCAGTGGCGTCCGTCCCTACACCACACACAACCCTCCACACCTCTCCCCCGGCTACTCACGTTTGATGCACCTCTGGGAGCCCGTGGCCTTGCTCCAGCCGTGGCAGCACTGCCCCCCGCAGACATTGACCCTGCGGGAACAGCAAAGAGGTGCGAGGGTCCGCCGCAGCTTCCCTCGCCCCGCACCGCGAGGGCTCACGGCCCCGCTCGCCGCTCCCCGCCGGGCCGCGGGGCGGGCGCTGCGGCGGGGAGGGAAAAGGCGGGAACAATTAAACGTCCCGAAGAGCATTTTGACGAAACTCCTCGCCCGGTGCAGGCTCTGACCGGAGAGGACCGGGGACAGACGGGCACCGAGCGCACCTCTTTCAGGGTCGCGTAAGAAAAAGGCGGGGGCCGCGGCTCGGACCCTCGCGGCGGGAGCGGGAGGAGAGCGCCTGCGGGGCTCCTCACGCGCTCGACGCCTCAGCCCGGACGCGGCACCGCGAGGCGCGGCAGCCGCCGCGGGCTCCTGGAGGGGGATGGTGTAGCTGGCCTCTTACCCCGCCTCAGGTGCCGCGGCACGGCGGCAAAGAAGCGAAGGAGTTCAGAGCCCACTTAGAGTTTGCTGACAGGTAACGCCACGGTGCCCCCGAGAGCCCCCCGCGGGCTGTCCCCGCGCCCTGCTCCAAACCCCTTTCCCCCCACCCCCCCGAGGGGAGGCGACGACAGTCGCTAAGAAGATGCTGGGGGTGTCCGGGAGGCTGCGGGCGGCAGCCGCGCTGGGGAGCGGGAGGCGTGCGGGAATGAGGGAGGGCACCTTACCCCGGCAGCGGCGGCAGCTGGTGCTTCTGGCGGAGGGGCAGGCCGGCGCTGCTGTTGCCGTGGGGGCCCGGCAGTGACTTGGGCCGCGGGCCGAGACGGGCCGGCTTGGCTAAGGAGGAGGCGCGAGCGGCGGAGTTGGGGTGGACCTGCCCGGCGGGGCCCAGGCGGAGCTGGACGGCCGCGCCGCCCGCCTTGCTCATCCGCCGGGTCCGCTCCAGGGTGCCGCCGCCGCCGCTGTAGCGCGTGTTCAGCTGTAACTTGAACGCGCGCTGTTGCTGCTGCTGCTGCTCCCCGCCGAGGAGGGTCGGCCGCGGATGCTGGCTGCCAGAGGAGCCCCCTCGGCCGGGCTGCAGGACGTACGTGATCCTTCTCAGCCTGCCCTTTTCCGAGGCAGCGAGCGCTGGTGACAAAAGCGCACAGGAAGCGAACAGGAGAAAGAAGCCCCATCTGATCCGAACCATTTCCACAGCGGGAGCCCCTACAGCAGGCGAGGCTGGAGGACCCTCGGTGCAAGGGTTTCCTCCCCTCCGGAGGACGGGTGTGCGCGACCTGCGTCTGGGGTGCGGATCCTTCCTCCGCTCGCTGCCCCCCAACCTGTTCCGCGGGGAAAGGAAAAAAGCCTCAGGTTCCTCCCACCCGCCCCCCAAACTGTTAGAAAAGTTCAGCAAACACGTCGGTCCGTGGAGCAGGAAAACATTGTTGGAAGAAAGGAAGCGGCGGGTGCGAGCCGAGCTGCGAGCCGGAGCGGGAAGGGAGGAGGAGCAGAAGGGTGTTTGCTGGAGGGGGTGGTCGCAATGGAGCGCAGATGTTTCAGTTGCCGGAGCTGCCAGGGGTCTGCGGGCGCGTGTAAGAAAGGGCCCTTAAGCTAGCCTGGGATGAAAAGGGGAAAAAAAAAAACCCACCCTCTTTTTAAGAGTTTCTCGGCGAGTGTGTGCGGGAGGGGAGGGGGTGGGGGGTGCCCCGGTGCCGGCCCCCGCAGCCAATCTGGGGCCGCCGTGACGTCAGGCGGCGCTACCGGGGCGCGGGGATGAGGCCGGGGCCAGGTGACTGGATGGGGATGGGGACGGGGACGGAAGTGGCGCGGGTGTCCCGGCCCCGAGCGGGGAGGTCGGAGCCCGCGACGCTTAGCAAGCCCCAAAGCGCGCTACCTGCGGCACGGCAGCACGATCACCCCATATAGCTGGGGTAGCACACCCGCTTTGCTGCCATAACCAAGCAGTTCTGTTCTGTTTTAATAGAGGTGGGGCTTTAAACTCCTAAAAGCATTCTCTACATGCTTCGCTTTGTAGGTAGGAACTGAGTGAAAGCACTTACAGAAGTTAAAGGTAAGCACATTCCTCAGTCTCTGTCTGATCAGAGCCGTAGGCTTGTGATTGTTCTTAACAGAAATCCTAGCAGGATGAGGAGAGTCTGTATTTTTCTGGGTTTTCATTATGTTTCTAAAGCAGTAGCATATTCCTAAAGAACAAAACTCAAAACACAATTGTACACTTGGAATCAATATAGAAGCAAAGCCGCCTACGTTTTTCTCCTGTCTTCACCAATGTCACTCTTTAGCATTGTAAATAAAGAAAAACAAAAACAAACCAAGTTCATGAAATAACCCAAAGGTTACATGTTTTAAAATACTCAGAACTTGAGTTCTTTCCATGAAACTTTGCAGAGAATCAGTTTGCAGATCCAATAGCTTGGAATCCAGGTTTTCCTCCCTGGGTTCTCTTCTGTTCTTTTCCAGAACTTTAAGGACACTGACCCAGGCTCTAAACCGATGAGATTTTGTTCTTAAATGCTCTTGGCACAGCTATGCAGCCAGCATGGGCGACAGGAGGGTTTTACATTGACAGGATTCCAGCAAAGAGCCAGTGTTAGGAGTACAACGGTCCCTTCCTCCTTAGTTCTCATCTATTTAAAACTGCTCAAAAATAAATAGATGTTTTAAATAGATGAGAGTTTGGAACTTTCTATAGTCACAGTGCGAGGGAGCCACTTCGATCTCAAAAGCTTCTGCTGCCGCGCCTCCAGTGTTTGAAAAGGAAATGCAACTGGCATTGGGGGCTTCTGCATCCACCGGGGGTTAAACTGGAATGAAACTGTGATGGTTCAGGGAAAAAAAAAAAAAAAAAAAAGCTGAGATAAATAATGAAAGGAGCTCCTGCTTCAAGATAACTAAGAAGTTAACTGTGGGATCACTGCCTGCTCTCTTAGCAAACATACATGTCTTGTTTTTTTAACCGGGAAGACATTCTCAGCAGCTGAACTGTTCAGTCTTCCGAAGGCTAATTGTTGCCTATGCTGAGCATGCTAAGTGTTTTTACAGTGTTTAGGGAACAAAAAATACCTTGAAACCAGAGAGGTGGGGTGAGGACTGAGTAAGTAGAAAGGAACTGATGTGGTACTTGGGATTGTTGCTCTGCACAAGGCCAGTGTCCTTTAGAAGTTTTCCAGAATGAGATCACAGCTATGTGTGTGGCTGGTTTTGTTGAACGGAGGGCAAAAACTGTATCATTCCACAGCAGAAGTCAGTTGCTCTTAAGAAATGTGGGATTTAAGTCATGTCAAGCAGGGAGCAAATGTGGTATACTACTGGCTACTGTACAGCAAATGGCAAGGGACCTCAAGGGAAATCTATCCACAATGGTGGATGCCTTGCGTGTAATGACTGACGTTTAAAAACATTCTTGAAAAAATGTGAAGTATTAGCTGAGATTAATTGGTCAAGGTCAAGCACTCCTTGCAAATTTACATGGCAAATTTGACTTTCAGTGTTCTCTTTTCCTCTTTAACAAGGAAATGCACACTTTTCTTCTGTTCATCTGGTTTTGGTCACTTTCTTCTTTTTTCTTTCCTACTTCCCCCTCTCACCCCAAGTCTGGATAGTGCTGGGTGTTAGGGATCTGGTTTGCTCCGTTGACACATTGGGTTGTCCATAAAAGTTTTAATAGCTAAAAGAGACCTTCAGTGAACCACTACTGCAGTCTAAAGCTCAGCTCAAAATTTCTTCACACAAAGAAGTCCTTGCTCCCCAAGGACAAAAAAGACACCTATCCATCACCAAAGAGCTAGATGCTGGCCTTTCAAAAATAAACTAGGTGCCAACTAATGTTCCGAAGGATCCTCTAGTAAAGGATACCACTGCTCATGAGAAACCTGCTCAGGCTGCATCCCTGCCTCCTGTGGAAAAGACAATGACTGAGTTTGCAGTTCTAAACAGAAGTTAGTATCTCACATCACCTACTAGGCACACCACTTTCTTAAAGAAGAGTTGGGAAAGCAATTCACAGTGTTTCTGTTCCTGTCTTCCATGATTTGTGACTAAACGGTGAATGTAGGGAAACATAAAAAGAGGCCCTTTTTTCTGTACAGCTCTTCCCAGAGCTTCTTCTTCTCTGGCTGCCCTGCTGTAAGGAGGCAGCTGAGGCTGAGGAGGGCAGAACTGGCTGGAACGCTGGGAGCAGGTCAGATGCAGGACGCAGAACTGCTGCTTGATGAAATGGTGGGATTGCTTCAAGGGTCAGAGGAGAAGCTAGTTCGAGAGTGTGAATATCTGCAACAAGAACCAAAATGAAAGCAAGAACAAAACTGCTGTATATGTTTTTGTTCAACTGATTTTGGGGCTACTTCCGTGAATTGAGTGAGGAAGGTCAATTGGTTTCGAGCTATTGAAGTTGGCAGCACTGAGACCTGCACAGTTCTTTTCCAGCAAAAGGAGGAGACAGGACTGTGGCTGCACATTTCATAGGGGATGCACCTGGTGCATTGGCTTACGGGGCAAAGCAGGGACCTTCGCTGGACACTTCAGGGAAGATGTACATTTTGTTGAGAGTGAAGCCATCTCAGCATGGGTCATCACTCAGCCATTCTCATGCAGGACAGTAGCACAGTATCTCCTTGTGACTCGATGCCCAGGTCAGCCAGGCAATAAATTGAATGATGAGCAATGCCTGATGTGTTGGGCTATAGGGCCAGCAAGTGGCCCTAGTGCTCTTGCAGATCAACCAAACAGCAAGCTTTTGCCTGCAAGGAAAGCTGGGCTGGGAGGTCACAGTTAACATATTAGAGTTTGGCAAGGTTTGTCTGTGTTCAGCCCAAATTTTGGATGTAGAAGAGCACTTTTGCAGTAGTGTAACTCTATTAGCTTCAGTTAGAGTACTCTAAACTTCTTCTGAGCTAAAGGAGGAAAAGCAGTCTCTAGAATTTCTTGTAAGCTGAGAATCAGCTGGAGACCCATATCTGCTGTTTTCTGTACTATACAAGTATCTGCAACCCCCCCTCTCCCCCTGCCCCCATATTTTCCAGGCTAAATTATACCTTTAACCACAGCTTTGTGGAGGTAACATGACTCTCATTTAGAATTTAGTATTTGATTTGAACAAAGGAGAACAGCTTATTCTCATTATCATCAGAGTAGGGAAAAGAAGAAATTCACCTTTATTATGTCAATAAAGTATATAGCACATGTGACTCTACATATATGAAGTACATTTACAGAGTAAGACCATGTTGATGTTAATGTAATTTCTGCCTGGTGTTTTTTGAACAGAACTGTACCTTCCAACTATGACTGCTGTTTGTTCCTTCAGGCAGAAACTGTAATTACAGTTTGCAGCTAATATCCTGGTGCCTCAGTCATTCCTGACTCTTACCACAGTATAAATATCATTAAGATATTTTTTTAATATCAAAAAGACAAGTCCCGCTTACTCCATTCATGTAAGCACTTACATTCGCTGCCAAGGAACTCAGATGGTCAGACAAGGTCTGGACAGATGTGTGAGGCTTGGAAGGAAGTGGCTTAGCTTTGCTGAACCCATTCAGTACCGGTGGCCTTCCTTTGTTGACTTGGAGATGATGAATTCTGGCATGTCTCGGTGTTTCCAGACTCACACTACATTACCTTGGGTAAACAACCTTCTGCCTTCCTCTCCTTGGATTTGCTACCACAAACGCACCTTTGTAGCACCTTCCCCAGCACCACCTCTGAAAGAAGGAAGTTAGCTTGCAGCGCATATTTCCTGCTGCTGACATCAGGGCTCTGTTGCGCTAGGCATTGATCACACATGCAGGCAAATAAACCCTACCAGCTTTTGTGACTGGGAGTCACACAGTCCTGAAGAAGACTAGATTTTTGGAGGCAAAGGAATCTCTACGATGAGATTTAGAGCTAGGTCTGTATTGGATTCAGTAGACATCCTGTACTAGGTGTCTGAAGCAGTCAGATTAGCACGGAGACAGTGCAGAGATACAAGTCTGAGTGGGAAAAGGGGACAGATTCATGATAGCCAGGGTAATGGTCATCACACCCCCCTCGGACTACTATACCAAAATGAGAATGCCATAAGGACTTGGGTTTTTTTTGCATTAAGTCCCACATACATTTGGATCCATTTGGCAAAAATCTAATGCCAATCTATCGTTGCTGACCACCACTATACCCAACATGCTTAAGGCAAGTAGGAGTTGGCTTCTTTTCAAGCTGCTGACATAACTGTCATAGTAAAAGAAGTTGTGTGGACTTTCACAGTCTTGAATCCCATTTTCCCAAACTAGCAGGAATCTCTACTAGAATATTTGGCAGTTTCACAGTTTTCCTCACATAGCTGATTTAGAAATACAAGATTTTTTTTCAAGATATGAAAATCTCAACACTGTGCTGTTGCAATTATTCTTCCCCTTAAGGAAATAAATATACCTTGTCTACAAAACAATTAAAATATCCATTAAACTTTTTTATTACGCTGTTCATTGCAATTGCTTGTTTCTTCATGCAATCCCTGTGTACAATGAAAACAAATAAACTGCAGAGGAAATTAGGTGGAAAGGACCACAAAAATGAGAAAATACATTTAATTATTTCACTTTACCTTAGGAGAAGACATGTTTAAACTAACACATTCTTCACAAAAGCAAAGTAAACATTATAACTAATATTTGAAAACTCTCGCAGCATGGCTGTGTCATATGCCAAGAATACTAACCTCTACAAAAACAAACTCCAGCAGCGGATCCTGATTTTTCCCTGTTGCACTGTGTGCTGCTCAGACTTATGAAAGCTGAAGGAAAAGGTGTCAGTGTAAAATAAAGCCTCTCCTGACTCGATTTAGTAGTGAAGAATGCTTTAAAGTCTTCATAATTATGTGTAATCCATGCAGACCAGCCCATTGGTGTAAGTAGAAGAGAAGCAGGCAGAAGTGGTGCAAGACTCTGGAAAGAGTAGCCATAGCTCATGGGAACACCAGCCGTGATTACCCAAGCAGCAGCTGCATAATAACCTGAAAAGTAATGTTTTCAGCCTTGTCTTTGCTTGGTCTCCCAGTCTGACAACTTGGGATGATGCTGGGTGGATGGCTTGTGTTATCTGCTGTCCGTTTTGACCTTGCTCTCCATGTCACAAAGAGAAAAACCCATCCCTGATTAGATTGCTGTGATAGAGCTTGACTGTCAGGGTAAACAATTGTTTAAAGACCAGCTGGGCATACAGGGCAGAAGATCCTGACTCTTTGGATTAAAAAAAAGGGCAGAATACTACTTCTAATGATGCATTTGGAGCAGCTCCCAGCCACACCACTGTTAGAGGCTGGGAGTATGTGTAGGGTCCTCTGTCTGCCGCTCTTTTAAGGTTTGTGGTGGAAGGTGATGAAACGAAAATTACAAGCTCCTTTTTTTTTTTTTTTTTAAAGTAGGTAGGGAGAAAAATGCTGGGCTTTCATTTCCATCAGTTTTTCTCCAATAGCAAAAGGTGTCTGCAAAGGTGTTTAATGTCAGTCTGCAGCGTGTCTGTGTTTTGCATCAGGAGGCTTGGATGCTGACCCTGATCTGAGCCGGAGCACCTCTGAGAGTCCCTTCCACCCTCAGTTATTGTGTGAGTCTGTGACGAGGTGTGGCACCGAGCCTAAGAAGCAGCCTCAGGCGGAAAGAGGCACAGCTCATGCCCATTTTGGGTTGGACGAAAACCAGTTTCAAGAAAGTAAGCCTGCAGGGCAGTAACATACAAGGCTTCCTGGTGTAGGCTGCAGGTGGGAAGGAGCATGAGGACTGGAAGGGTTAGGACATGCCAGAAGGGATGAGGCAGGCCCCAGAAAAAAAGCTGAACACCTGGGCTCCAACAAAGTGCCAGGCACCGTCTGAATTGATCTTGCCACCAGGCAGGTTGTAACATAAGAGTACTGCAGAGAGAGACACACCAGCCCAGCACACAGCCTCACCTGGATTTAGAGAACAGAAATTCCGCCTGACCTTATAGCAAAGGGGCTTAAGCCAAGAAGGGCCTGGTAGAGGCTGACAACACTAGATAATTAAAACATGGCTTGTAACCAGCCAAATAAAAGTAATGTGAGTGAATACTTCCAAAGCTGATGAACTGTAGTTGTCCCAAATATCCTGTGAGATCCAGAGAAAAACAAATGTGGAGGCCAGAGGAAGCCAGCAATTTGATTTGTCCTCATCACTCTAGCCTCACATCTGATTCATAATTAAGGATTTTTTCCCAAGGCAGGCTAAGTATGCCCGGCAGCTAGAGGCCTTGCTCCAGAGCACAAGGAGAGTGGGAGAACCTGCCTAGCAGCTAGGCCTGTGATCCTAAATTGTGTGTGATGGACCACCACACTCCAAAAAGGGGGTCATAAACAAGTAGATACACTATCTTCCCCAAAAGGCTTCAATCTCAATGAGCTGCAATCAGTGGAATGACTTCCTACTGATTCTGGTGGATTGAAACTCACGTGGCATTTTTGTACAATGGCTTTAACCTGCCTCAGAGCCTGTCATATCACCAGATCCTTTTTCCATTCCTGTTGGTTAGTCAGTTTTGCAGCATTTGTCTGTTGGGCTCAGGACACTGAGCCTGAACAAAAAATGATTATGAACATTATAAATTTGTATCCTCCTGTAGTGGGTGTGGGATGGTAGTGATTTTCCACAGTAGCTCTTGCAGTGCTGTGCTTGTTGTTGATATCAATATTATGACTACCACTTGCATAACATCAAGGCTGTCCCTCCAGCATTCCTGCCCCCACCTTCACCAACAGCGGTGGGTGGGCACGATCCTGGCAGGGACCATGGCTGGGACAGCTGACCCAGGCTGACCAAGGAGATATTCCATACCATATGACGTCAGCTCAGTAATATAAACTGGGGGAGAGGAGCAGGAGGGGGAGGCAAGATTCATTCTGGGCCTTCCAAAAGCAACCGTCACGCGTACTGAAGCCCTACTTCTCGGGAGGTGGCCGGACATCGCTGCTGATGGGAAGTAGAGAGTAACAGCTTTATCTGCTTTGCTTTGCTTCTTGCGCGCGCGCGGCTTTGCTATCTTTATATTAAACTGCTTTTATCTTAACCCACGAGACATTTGTCTTATTTTCTTCCCTTCTCTGGCTTGCTGAGGAGGTGGGTGATCAAGTGGCGTGGTGGGTGCCTGGCATCTAGCCAGGGTCAAACTACCACACCTCCCTTAAACAGCTGTGTTTAAATTCAGTCTCTATAATTGTCAGATTGTTTTAAGCTCACCATCATAACTTACCATGCTTCCCTGAAGCAGTAGCAAATGAATGTAAACAGTGCAGGGCTTGTGGTCAGGCCGCAGTGTGCCCAGGACGTGGTCCCGCTCCCAGACATTCCCGTGACGACCAGCCGGTGAGTAACGCAACCGCAGCTCCTCCTGCCAGCAAAGGGAACCCACCTGAGGGGCTGCCTTGAGCTCCTTCCTCCCTCCAGTCACTCACTCACTTCTCCCAGAGGGGCTCCAGGCTCTGGCACTGCCGAGGACTTCTTCAGGAACCTTTTGCACACAAAAGCAGGTGCTCCTGCTGCAGGCTGATTTATTAGAATACACAGATTTACAGGGTAACAGAATATTAAGCGGAGCAGATAGGAAGAGCATGCACAGAGTCTTAGCTACAGACATCTGTACTGCTGTCTGGAAATAACCTGAAGATGTGCCTGAGTGTTAAATAGTCTGTGAGTTAGGTTCTTGTTTGAATCATATGTAGTTGGAGTGTAAAGAGTAGAGCCATTATCCATTCATACTGGGGTCATCCAGGAAAGCCAGCATTTGTAGCAGGAAGTCTCAACTCCTCTGGCCCTTTTCCCTTTTTCTCATCTTCCTTGCATTGACTTTTAGCCAGCAGCACACAAAAGATCCGGAAAATTCTTTAAATTCAAGATTCACACATAGATTAATTTACTACTCTTGTTAATGTTGAAGTCTTTTGGTTGGTTTTGTTTTGTTTTGTTT
Organism: Urocolius indicus; assembly: GCA_013401255.1. Taxonomy (NCBI): domain Eukaryota; kingdom Metazoa; phylum Chordata; class Aves; order Coliiformes; family Coliidae; genus Urocolius; species Urocolius indicus. The sequence goes on from WBNH01001431.1 coordinate 366,258, forward strand.
TCAGAACCCTCCTCCCTGTTTCTATCCTTTTCTTTCAAAAGAATGGTGGCATTTTCAAGGACCACAATTTTGACCTATCGGAGTATCTATACTTTTGAACTCAACAGTAGTTATCTGAACACAGAAAGAATGATCTCCCTCTGTGCAGAAACTTCTCATCGCTTCCTATTCAAAGCATGCTGATGGCCATCTCTGACCTATGATCAAGTAATTCCTAGCTGAATGGATCTGTGTTGCCCCTCATTTTCTGTGAAGCCGTAGCCACGGCTGTAAAGGATCGGAATTCTTCTCCAGGGTGGTAATTTTGATGATTTCCAGCAAGATCCTTCAGGAATTTTTCAGGCAAAGTTGATTTAAAAGCAACTACAATTATGAAAATTAGAAATTATGACTGACAACTATTTAAATTGAGATAAACCCTCTCCAGTTGACAGAATCTGAGCACAGACCATACGTCTGACTGGCCAAAACACCAGTGGGTTTTTTGAGTGTCTGACAGTTTTCCTTAAGACACACTACATAAGGTTCTCTGGGTCTGTGACAATCTCTTGTGATTCTTTACAGTTCAGTTCATCAAATACAGACATTTTAAACTTTAGTGTTTCATTATTTAAAGCAGCTTTTGCAAGACACAATCATACAGTTATTTCGTCTTCCCCCATCTTCTACGTTATCCCATATCTTTTGAAGACTAGATTCCTGCTAAATAATTTGGCTCTGCTCAAAGATAGGCCTGACAAATTTAATTTTCACTCCTACTACCTCTTACTATGTTTTATTAGCTTTTAAATGAGTTTTTTCCTTCTGAAAGAACTTAAGGTTTGTTTTTATTGCAGAGAGGATCTAAATGATTTGACAACATAATTAGGTAGAACAGTAATTTTACAAAACGACACAAATAGTTACTCTGAACAAAGATTCACAACAGCAGTTTAAAATATTTCCTCATAATTTGAGGCAAAGTTTGTAAAAAAAACAAACCAAATTAAAAAAAAAGGAAAGAAGATCCATATTCATAGCTCACATATTAAAGTGTTTGTTTGGAATTTGTGTCCAAATCACACCTCTCTTCCCCTCTGTGATCTTCAAGTTTTCAGGCAGGCAGCGCCTGAGGATGAGGTTCTGCCCCGTTCTGGAGAAACTGGAGAGTTTAACTTATGCATATTTTAGTCTGCTGTTAAGAGCTCTGATCAGCACGTTAGGGAAGTGGTGGGGTGGTTTTTTTTTTTTCCTTTCTTTTAAAACATGTTTGTACAGATGAGCTGAGACTGAATTTGTGTTTAAACTAAAACTCTTCAGCAAGTCATTTTCTTGAATGTATCTCTTTCCAAACGTTTCCACAGCAATTTTTTTTTTTTTTTAAAGTGCCCATAATGTTGTCACTGGGCAGGTGGCTCATTATCCACATTAGGAAGAAAAAATTTAAAAGAGTTTTGAACAAATTCTTTAATGGAGCTTTTTAAGAATAAGAATTTGTGTGTCATGTTGTTGAAAGAGCTACTGGGGATTATTAGTTCCTCAAAGCAGGGACCATTTTTCTTTTCTTTTGTTTTTTGGTGTGCCTGCTGTCAGTAAAGGTATAATGGTTTGTCTAGTGTCTTGAAGAAGAGTTAATGTGACTGTTTATTTAAGTACGACGAATGTGTTGAATACTTGATTAGCTAGTTTTCACAGCTAAAAGAAATGTGCTGTAAGGCAGCTTTTTCCTCTCTTGCTGTGCAATAATCTTCAGTACATGTTAGCCTTTATCTGGTATCATGAAAGCTTATCTTCTCTGCAAAGGAGGCTTCAAGTTCATTCTTCTCACTGGTAAAGTAGTTTAGCTCTATGCCAAACTGGAAAATTTCACCCTTCCCCAGAGGTAAATAAAATCCCTATAAGCAAGAGTTCAAGTCAAGCAAGTTCATCACTAGTTACCCTTTCCATGAGTCACATGCTTTTTTTCTGCAGAATCTGTCCAGCTCCTTGCCTCACTGATATAAGATCAGTGTAACCGAAAGGATCCATTATATGCAAAAAGAATACTAACCTCTAATATTAACAGGAATAAAAGCCTTCTGCAGTTACAAACCAAACATTTAGCCTCGTTCTGGAGTTTCCTTCACTTTCCCATTCCTCTTGCTGTTTTCCTAGGTCTGGAGCTCTAATCAAAGAAACATGCTTACCTTTTTTGTTTCTTGTATTGATTATGTCTAAAGCAGCTGTCAGTCTTCCTAATGTTTTTCAGTCAGGGAGATGCTCTTCTTTTCTTATACTAGCTGATCACATTTGCATTAGGAAATTCTGCCATTCACATGTGATCATTCTTCGCAGCACTGCAGTGCATAAGGTTTTGAATCAAATCAGCAGCAGTGTGGGGGCAGATACAGAGCCTGGGTTAAAGGGCTGGCACTGCCTGTTACAGCCCACTTCTAATTTGTAATAAGATCCTGAGAAAAGCTAATGCTCTTTGAGCATACTGGCTGATCCTGTAATCAATTAATCTCGCACACTGTCCTAACTATTCTATACAACTGTTGTTTCCACAGAGTGATTCCAGTAAGAACAATAAATGCAAAAATATTTCTACTTTTGCGACTTACTTAAAAAAACAGAAATAATGTCTTGTAGGATAACCTGTTTTGTCCAAACTGGGAAATATAGCCCAGTGTCTGGTATCTTCCAGGGCTAGGTGTTACATAAGGTACACTGGAAACTTTTCTTCAAGAGGAAGAAAATAACACATTCAAAAGAATAATGAGCGCCTAAATGAGAATGTGAGCAAGAAGCTATGAGTTTTCATCACAGATAGTGCTGATTCCACGCATTACCAGCTCATCTGAAATCCTGTGCACAGCAAGCAGAGCAATCCCAAGGGGCAGCTTTGTTTTTTTTTTTTAATTAGGTATTACATTGATACGTGCACAAAGGACTGTGTATTGTCCAAGGGGATCTTGTCATAGACAATAATCCTACTGAAGTGCTTGGAATGTTTTCACAGTTTCATTTTCCAGGATATCTCCAGAAGTGTAGCTGGTGATGTCTAGGCATTGTGAAAGATGAATTACATCACCTGAACTTCAGTAGTAGGTTAAGCCACTAGGTAGCCCGTTGAATCCAAAAGGCATTAGAATAATATTTTGGCTGCCTAAACCTGTAATTTAAAGATGTTTAGAGTCACAGGTTTATAAGTATATCAAAGTAACAAAAACTATGAGCACAAAACACTCTCAACTGCATTTGTTTTACTAGGTCTCTTTTTTCCTACCTACAGGTTTTACGGTATATACATCATTAGGATTTATATATAACAAATGCCCATGCACTTAGAGGGAAAATCCAAGCCTCATAACAGGTTTTGCTTTGTTGTAAAATTACAATGGTGTGGAAAATGAGCACATGTTTCAGGTTCCCTTTTATCACTTTAGAGTGTTGCTTGGCTTTTCCAAACCACATACATAAATATGACTGTATAACTCGGAGATAGGAAAGGGCTTGTTTGAACACGCGCGTACCCACGGTACCGTAATTTACAGAGGCTCAGAGCTGGCACCGTGTTCTGACACAGACATTTAGAGTTGCACCATATGCACCAAACAGTCGCTCTAATGTTTGAAATACAATGGCCACACTGTCTCGTTTCCAAGTTCTCTCAGAAAAATCAGTACAAATTTTTTGGTAGGGCACTACCTCTCTAGTTACTGACAGGCTGCCTAGATGGATTGTGGAGTCTCCTTCTCTGGAGGCATTCAAAACCTACCTGGATGAATTCCTGTGTGACCTACTCTAGGTGGTCCTGCTCTGGCAGGGAGGTTGGACTGGATGATCTTTCAAGGTGCCTTCCAACCCTTAAGATTCTGTAGAAAAGTATACAGTGTATTATTTGTGAATATAGCTGTTGCTTATAATACTGTAAAAAACATCTTCAAATTAAAGCTTAGGCACAACTTACTCACTGGCACTTGGTGACAAAAGTGTGAAATTCAGTGGAAACACCGTGGAAATACCTGTGGATTCAGAAGCTGCAGGTGGAACACTAAAAAACAAATAAACAGGCTTTCTGGAAAAAAAGTCTCTGAGTTACATATACCAGTTTCATTGTTATAACCCAGAAAGTCAACCAAGCACTTTGTTTTATGAGGTGTTATGGAGTCAGAGGAAAAGGGGTTGGGGGGACTGTATTAAAAAGTAACAGTTCAAGGTAGGGGAGAAAAAAATCCTCGCTTTTGTCCCTGTTAGAAGACAATTTCTTGTGCTGTTGAGTGCTGTTGCAATACATACTGTATAACCACAAACATCCTGATGCTCCTCAGCCCAGAGAAGGTCACTCAGAAAACCTTGAAGGTTTTCCCAGCTTAGTCTCACAGGATTTCCCACCATAACACCGTAGGGATCACAGTCCAGACAGCTCTGTGAGCAGCTGTAAGACAGATTTTGGTGACATGTTAATTCTAAGCTTATATCTTGATGAGAAGTCATCCCTCTGCCTTTCTGGTGTCCAAAACTGACCACGTCTTGACCAAGGAAAGCACCTGTGTGGGGCAACTGCACTGAGCACAGAGCTGCCAGTAGTATGAGAGAAGGTACTAGCCTGTCAGGAAATTTCTCTGAAGGGCAAGAGGAGGGGAAGAGAAGAATGCTCAGCTGTTCAAAAATTACATCTTTTTGAAAGAGTCATTGAAAAATGTGAGACAAAAAGTGATCTTTGTAGCTTGCAAAACTTCCTTGACCTCTGCTGCATTTGACTTAGCTAGACAGATATACAGGAATGTTACAGCAATCACTTTAGTAGTTCTCAGCAAAAACTTCAGCTATCTGGGTTTAAACTGACACTGCTGTGGTTTACTGCTTGCCTCAGGTTCATTTCTGATGCTGTCTACTTTTATTAAGCAGCTAATAATACTCACACCCATGTAACACTTTTCATTTATAGACTTCAGTGCACTGGCAGAGCTACACCCTTGTTTTACACAGGGGAAAAGTCGAGGAAAGCGAGACCGACACTGGACTTTTTAATGCATGCTGCAGTTTGGGTGGCAAGAGGCTGATGGATATTACTTGATTTTTTTTTCCTCTGGTGTGCTGGAAAAAGGGTTTAATTAGCCCCAGTGGACTTCAAGCACGTAGCCATTTATAGGGCTGAAGGTTCCCATACGTTCCACAAGCACAGCTCAGCCCAAAGTGTGGCAGCCCCAGGGCACAGCACATCCACTACACCCAAACACATCCTGCTCCCATGCTGCAGCAACATGCACAAATAAAGAGGAGGGAGACATGCAGCCTTGGAAAGCTTGGTGCCTGGGGGCAGAGGGAGGCAAAGTGGAGATGGAGACTGTAAGGAGGAGCGGTCACTGCAGAAAATTCCAGGACAGTGAGGGAAAATGCATTCAGGGAAGGAAGAGAGAGGATACACTTTGTACACTCTCCACCTTGTACGCTCAAGTTTTGATCCAGCAAAAAACCCAAGCATCACTGAAATGTCCTTTCAATTTGGGAAGCTGGAATACAAATGAGGTGCAGTGTGCACCTGCACCTGGCAAGATATTAATTAAGGGTGGTGCAGGCAGATTTAAGCATGGAGTTCCCTGTTTTGAGTTCCTTAGTTTTGCAGTCTTAACATTTTTCCACATGAACACCTGTTCATGTTCCTGCCCTGAACATTCACAGATTTATAGTCCAGTTCTCCTGATTACCATGCCTAGGTAAAAGAAAGCTCCAGAATAGGAAGCTGAGCCTTATCATTACATGTAAACATTACATGTAAAATGGAACATAAGGCAAGACCCCAGGGTTAGATAGGCCAAGAGTGCGGTCCTCCTTGTTAGGAGCAACCCTATCATCCATGGCGCAGAGGTGTATCATGCTTCATTTTCAAAGCCTGTACGGTTTTTGCCCCACCACTTCTTTTGTAAGGCTGAAATCCTCTTTTATTACTTATTATCATTTCCAGCCTCCTTTTATCCATCACCACTTTGTGTCAACTCCTTGCTTTTGATGTGAGAATTTTCTTTCCATCTTAGCAAAGTTTGGAGCTTTTCCTGAGCAGATAACAGATATGTTAACTGCAAGTCTATTGGCACATCACCTATGAATTAATAGCAAGTGCTGTGTTAATACAGGACTCTGCATTAGAAGATTCCAGTTTTGGATGCAAGAGAAAGACCATGTACTGATTGTACTTCCTAGCACTGTGCAATGATTAAAGGAAAACATTTATTTCCTTTGCAGAGGTGTAGAAAATGTTTTTGACTTAAACCACTAACCAATGTGTGATGTTTAAGAAGTATAAAGCAGTCTAAGAGATGAATCAGTTAAATAAGGAAGCTTTAGACTTAACGAAGCATTTACATAACAAAGCCTTAACGAAACATTTAAATAGCATGGAATTAAGATTTAAATAGAGATATTAGGGACAACACACTTAAATACTTTCTCTTAGAAAACATAACATAGTAGTTTAGTCTGACAGTGAAGCTCACCAGCTTGAAAAGAAACATGAAATATTGGGAAGCATACAGTTACATGACAATTAATTTCATGGCTCGTGTTGAACAAGAGACACACACTGGGCCTCTCCATTGAGTACAAAATACTTTTTACATGGTCTAAGTTTCAGTGCATTTGTACATTTATCAGTTAGATTACTAGGTCAAAAAAGATCATAAATGAACAGAAATCTATTCTAAGAATATGCTCCCAATATTTTATGGCACATGCATCCGAATACTCAGAAAAAAATACAATCTGACTCCTTCTAAAACAGTCACCAGCAGCTGCTAGGTTCTGTTTTCCTTTCAAAATTAGATTATTAATTTAGGTACAACTAGAGGGTAAATTTGGCCGACCCAGTTTAAATCTCAGTCTTTGTATAATGTTACCTATTCTGGAAGGGTTCACTGTCGACAAAAAAATTCTGCGTTGCCGGAAAGCTGTGCTGTCAAACAGCTGGCACAGCCAATCACAAACAGGATTTCATTCTCCAAGTTAAAATTGTCATTCACAGCTGTGGGTTGTGTGTGGCTCTAACCCAGCTGTTCAGGATAACCAGGGGGCAGACAAAGGCGAGTTTTGCCCTTTCAGACCTTGCTGCGCTGCTGCTGCTTAGCTTTTAGCTTTTGCTTTGGGAAATGAAGGAAGGATATGGACTGCCACATGGCGATACTCACGGGAGCTGACGGGCAAAGAGAGCTGTTTCCTTGAAGCTTCTGCCCACTCATCCACGTGGGCACAGACTAGGACGGAAACACGGTGTGGGGCAAGGAAGCCGGAGGCGGCAGCCCAGTGTGGCTGCCCGTCTGCCTGCTGCATGAGGGAACGCCTCTGGCTGGGGTAGGCCCCTCCAAGGGCTCCTCTCCTCACCAGGGCTGATCCCACCTGGAGACTGAATGCTCAGCCTAGCCCATTATTAAGCAGAGGGCATATTTCTGCCTAGCAGCTGGGAAGGGGAAAACCAAAACCAGGCACCCTCACCACTTTGAATCTTTGGTCACGTTTGAGTCAGTGAATGTAAATGAGTGTGCTGTGATACCTCTGTGTGCATGGGAAAACAGGCAGAAGGCAGGGCTTGAGCATGCACACGGTAGGTATGCACAAGCCCCTAAAATAAAGAGGCTATAAATGTACTGCAGAGTCAAAAGTGAGTGAAATGTTTTCAGAAAATCTTAAAGGGAAGAGTGGAAGAAAAGCAGACCAGCCCTCTGGGAACTTTGCTTTCCTAAGTCATAAAAACCTCTGTTTTCCCTGTCTGGAAAAGTTGTCCACAATGCTCAGAACAATACGATTTTATTTTTAGTCTTTTACACCAAATAACCAATAGAAAAATGAAAACATCAGTGTCAACTGCTATAAGTAGGCAAAAGTACCAACTCGTAGCTGAGGGAGGTATGTTTTTAAAAGCTAGAGTTTGACACTTGAGATTGGTGAACCAAGTTAACACATAAACTTAGCCTTTCAGAAACATGTTTGTGTCCTTAAGCTAAAACATGCTTTCCAAATTGGTTTAGTTTTCACGTTGTATGAAAAAAAAATATGTTCTTCACTTAGGAAATTCACAGAATTTTAGAACCTCAAAAAGTTTTGGAAAAAGGACATGCCAGATGTGTTGTTAATACACCACCCCTCCTCCCCCAATATATTTTATTGAATGAAATGTCTTGAAAACAAGCCAAACTTCCAAAAAGTCAAGGAAGATACATTATTTTCCCCCATTCTTTTTCTGAAAGCATCCAACTGTGCAGGAATGCTTTGTTGAAAATTTAAAGATGGACAAATAATCAAAAACTTGGTGGAGCATGGAGCAGCAGACTGTATTAATTAAACCCCAATTATCTTTGTGTCACGGTTTGGTTTTGCATGGGCACACGGTATATTCACGCACATTGTATCTAATCCTGCTATCCCTAGATAGACAAAACTCCAGACACCAGGAATTTGGTTTGGAATTTAAGCCAAGCAGAGTGACTTATTTCAGATGCTGCTATCTGTTTCTTAACAAGGAGCATTGTTACTTTTTCCTGTATATTCTATAGCCGTAGTGACTGAGGCTGAGATTGGATGGGTGTGCTCAAGGGAAACCTTCTGAAAACACCCAGATATTAAAGAAATTTATAAAGCTATTAACGAGCCTTTGCTTGGGTGTGTTGCTCTATCTGCAGCTGAACTGGGTCAGAGACTGAAGCTCCTGGGCACCCTCTCAGCTGCTTACCGTTGCTTTTTCTTTTTTCCCCTGCCACAGGTTACCCTCCTCTGAGATCTGCCTGTCACCACATGCTTAGGTTGACACTGGGAAAGTGTGTAGTTGCCATCATTGCTTTATCATTGATACCTCTCAATAGGTCCTCACTTTATGGCTAAGATCCTACCTGCATCTCTCTTACGTCAGAGATTGTCATTGGCCTTTGAGCTTTTCATGGGTGGGAACCGGAGCAGCGGGAGCTTGGTCAGTGAGCTTACTGACACCTGCACCCAGCAGTGTGGCTAAAGCTGCTGGAGGAGCCCAGAGTTTACAGCAGCAGAAAGTCAGCAGAGGCACTTCTTGCCTCAAGGGGCTGGTGAACCCCTCTGGGTACATGGGCCCCTCTTGAGCAGCCCTCCTGAGAAATGGAAAGCTCTGCTCCAGTTCACTAGGCTAGTCCTTGTTCTCAGACCTTGCTGTGCCACAAATCTCTCAGATGCCAGTCAAAGACAACTTTTAGTCTCAGTTGGCAGGATACATGTTAAGGAACAGATACAGATGGGGTTTCACTGCATTAACACGTGTGGCAGGGTTGCCCAGAAATCTAACTGTAAGCGAGGGATGAGGTGCTAAGAGGCCAGGGAGTCTTGGCAGCCTGCCGCCACAAGCCAGTGTTTGCTATGTGTATGTCACGGGCAGATCCTGTACAAAGGTCACAGCAAGCTAAATATTACAAATCCTAAAAGGTCCTTGCACAATTAACATCTTAAAAATAATATATATTATATAAACCACTGTGTTAAAGAGGCCAGAAACAGGAGAAGGTAGCCTGCAGCCAGGAATGTGCTAATTAAGGTATATAATAGAAATATTAACCAAAGTGACCTTAGGGGTGGGAAAGAGTTAGTAGGAAAGGGGAAGACATGACATAGTACTATGTTATATTCCAGTGCCCTGAAAAATGAGACAGACAGGAGAGCAGCCCTACCATCCTGTCTGGGAAAAGTTTTCTCCACCGAGGCAGCAGCTCTGCCTGAGCTCAAGAGCCACATGTGAAGTCTTTGAGAGCCCGCCAGCACACACCATGCCTGGGGTACATGATACACAGTGGCCTTGAGCTTCATGAATTCATGGAGACCCTAGAGAGGATGTAGTTTTAACTGTGGGTTTTGTTTTACTTTTTCCTGCCTCTGTGTTACAGATCGATGGTTCGCAGTAAGCTTATTCTTTTAACCTCCATTTAAAAGAAAATCTTGAGTGCAAGTAACCTCAGGCAATAACTTCACACTCTGCTCCTGCAAGCATGCAACATCTACAGCTTTACCTGTAACCATTGTCCATGACTATATTTCTCAGGATACTGTAATGATAATACAGTCAGCCTCCTCTTAGTCATACAGGCTGTTTGAGAAATGGCATCTCTGGATCTGAGGTGGGGAAACATCTGCCAGCAGATTGCTTTGGCCAGGAAAATCCTCTGGCACACAGGGTGAGCCAGGAGCCTGCCAAATACAGAACACTACGAGAGAGGTTGTAACGAAGCAATGAAGCCTGTGCATGCTTCTTTGCCTCTGGATGCTACAGAGGAGCATCCTTATGTTACGGCCCAGCTCCTGGCTTGTTTTTGTTTAGATCTACCAGCCCATCTTCCTTTTCTGTCCTCAACTGATCTTGCTGGTAAATTGGTCTCTTCCTATTGAAAAATCCTGTTTGTCTCTATCCCCTTTTCCTCAGCACCACCCTAGTATGTTGTTATCAAATTCTCACTTAGTTCTTTCTGTCTCTTGATCAATACCCGAGGTCTTTATCAGCTTCTGAAATTTAGGCTGCTGGGCATCCAGCACACAGCAGCTTGGGGTGGAATTTGGGGAGCTGCCAGCAGAAGTAATGAGGAAGAAGGATGGGGAAACTTAGCCAGATTCTGTCACATTAATATACTGGTTTAGAGTAATTAGAGACCCTGTAGCAGCTTGGATATACGTGCCCTTTATACCTGCCCACAACTCTCTTGCATACTGTGTTTTTCTTAGTATTTTTTTTTCCCCCTTCTCTTTTGAATAACATTTTGGGGCAGCTCTCAGTATCAGCAGTGGGAGGAACTGTAGTTCTGTTCAGCATTAATTTGTAGTTTGCACCAGGGACAGTATTCAAATATCAGCTCTTACTATTCTAATTACATAAACTTTCTCTCATGTAAGCACCCAGTCAAAGGAATGCATGCCCATACTGAAAGTTCTTTCAATACCTTTGCTGGCATATGCTGTATATTGCCTGAACAAAGAGAATGGGTCTTTTCAGAGATTTAGCAGTTCATACCTAAAGTCTTTGTTTCTGGGGCACAGGAATGAAGCCAGTCCCCAGGAAAAAGAAAAAAAAAAAAAAAAGTTAAAAAGACCTCAATGTAATCTTGTTTTGATTCATGATTAACTGCAGCTCAAGAAAAAAAAAAAAGATCTCTTTCATGAGCTTTAGGTCACTGGAAACATATTGGAGTCATGCTGCTTTGTCAGCTGAACAGGAGCTCCCAATGTGACGCATTGCTGAAAGAGACAATGCTGCTCTTGGATACACAAGCATGTACCCAAGGGTGCATCAAGTAGGATGGCTGTTGTACCTCTGCATGCAATCCTGAGCAATTGCTGCTAGAATACAGTCCAGACTCAGAGTCTGACGGTCAAAAGGAATGCTGATAAATTACAGAAAGTTCAGAGAAAAGCCACACCAGTGATTAACATGGACATGACTAATCTTCCTTGTCCTTTATAAGCCCTGCACCAAAATCTTTGTTTGATTAAAAGCCAGGAAAAGGGAACTCCAGGAACGGTCAGTAGGAGACAACACTAGTGTCTCAATAGCGCCACTGCTCACTGCATGAAAAGCAAGGCGAGGCCATGATAGAAGATGGGCTGGTGACTCATCTTCTTCCATAACTATGCCATGGTCCTGGCATGGGACTGCACCTTAACTGCTTGCATTTCACATAGCTCAAGCGCTGCTCGTTAGCCATGTAAAAAATAAAAATCCTATATGAGAAAGACCATGAATTCAGACTACTTAGCTAATAAAAAATATTAAGGATTGACTTGTTCAGAGACTGATACATCAGTAACAGGACTTTGATAACAACTCTGCAACTCATCAAAGGAAATTACTCTGAAGGTTGCTTATGAATAGTATCCTTATTTTGTAAGGTGAACAAATCCTCTTTGAATATAATCCAGCATTTGGCATTTTGAAAAAGATAGATCAATGCAGTCATAAACTCCTTTTCTTCCCTCTTAAAACCTTTCTCCGCTTCACAGCCCTGTGCATAAGTATTGCTTATTCACATGGTGAATGGTTATAGTTGTATAACTGAAAGAAATCTCGTGCAAAATTATTCTGTTTTTTTTTTCTTTTTTTTCTGCATTGAAACAATAAAATCTTCATACCCATTTCTAAATCTCAACTTTGGAAATATATATTTATGTCACTGGAATTCATTGAGTCTCCTTCTCTGGAGACGTTCAAAGCCCACCTGGATGAGTTCCTGTGTGACCTACTCTAGGTGGTCCTGCTCTGGCAAGGGGGTTGGACTAAATGATCTTTCGAGGTCCCTTCCAGCCCTTCAGATTCTGTGATTCTGTGTAACTCCAAGCAGTGCAGCTACTTTAGCAGCTTGCCTCTTTTCTGCTGGTAGTATGTAGCTGCCAATAGTATACTCTTACCAGCCAACTGTGCAAGGCCTTCAGACTTACTACAGAAAAAAACCTACAGCTTTCAGAAGTCCTTGTCCAGGATGATTCCTGTTAGCAGAGTTTTAGAACTCTGCGTTGTATTATGGCACAGAGCCACTTCTTGCAGTCCTCAGATATGCAAAAGAGCTACTAGGAGATGAAGAAAAACAGAATTCTGGGAAAAGAACATTCTCAATTACAAACTCTTAAATAACATTAATGTACTTTGATGAATAAACATCACAATCCCTCTTTCTCAGAGTCCTTGAAAATAGGCTAATAATCATGACAACGATGAATGCTTCAGCAGCCATAATTGTGGCTGGCAGGGTTTTCAAACAACAGAATTATTGTATGTTCCTATTAAATCCTCTTTGTCGCCATTGATAGAATTGATCGAGTGCTCTTCAGCAAATAAACACATTGGTGAATTACTCTTTTTCTTGCTCATTTATTGTGTTGACAGGACTCTTTTATCTTTTGAGTGGTTGATGGTATGAGTTGCTGCTGGGAGACAGCACAGAGAAAGCCAAGTTGAGGGCTTAAGGGGACAGGCTAAGAAATGCCGGCAGAAGATTGTGCAATGTGTGAGAATCAGCCAGATTCAGAAGAGAGGGAAAAGCCCCTGCTAGTAACTGATTTTGGATAGCCATTTGGATTATCTTCCTGATGACATGGCTAGTACTTGCTTCTAAAGGTGCTGTAACAATTTCAAACATTGTTTGGTTTCCCCAACAGTTTTGGAAAACACTTCAGGCTCCAGGAAGTCAGACACTGAAATAACTTGCCAGAGAGGACAGCACCAAACACCCTCACAACAGAAAAGGGAAATGCCACTTTTTCACATGCAAACATATTAGAAGAAAAGTGATTAGGAGAGTCTTCTTCTAAGCCTAAGAATGGCATATCATAATTCTCCGTGTGAGTCCAAATGTTTTTATTGTGAATCCAGCTCTACCAAGTTAAAAAACAGGCAATCAAGAAACAAGTAAATCAACCTAGATTTGCTTTCTGTGCTTTGATATGCCACATCCACTGTCCCGTGGTTTCCAGTGATCAGAGAAAGAGCAGCCCGAGATATTAGGCAGGTTTTTCGTTTTTTTTTTTTTTTACTCAGCAGTAAGAGTTTGTCTCCTGTTTCTCCCTAAGGCTCTGTCCTGCCTTCAGCAGCAGGCCCAGCCCTGGCATCCTGAGTGCCAGCTGGGCAGGAAGAATCAGTGCAATGAATTTTGCAGCTACCTTCTGCATGCACCCATCAGTGCCACTGACTGCATTCCTGGGACCTGACACATGCTGGAACACCTCTCCTACACATTTTTCTCCTCTGATCTTGGCTCATTCTGGTGGTTTTCTTAGAAAAATGAACCTAACTCTGGTCTTATGACTTTAAAACGTAAAGCAGATATTTTGGCCCCAGCAAAGCAGTTTTAGAGTGAAAACCCGTAGAAATGTAAAGATGTTGTTTTGACCAGCAGAGGGGGCCTGCATTGTCCCAGATTCATGTTTTAGGAGAGGAAGAAAATGTCGAGTATGTATTTGTGCTAGGGTAGTACCCACCGGCACTGAGCAACGATCAGCTCATTGCAACACACTGATGAGATGAAGGAATAACAGGTTTAGGTGTGGTGAGCAGCGTTCTATCAGATATGCCCAGAAGGTATCCTACACAGGAAATTCTTGAGGAATAATATGAGTTTTTCAGTGACTTTCTATGTGAAACACAATGAGATTATTTTGACTGTCGTATTTAGCCACTCTCTTCTCACGTTCCTTTCAAGGGAAAGCAATGCTGTAGATGCAAGTCCATTTTTCAAAATGGTTATCAAATGTCATCCTATTAATATCCCTGTTATCATGTCAAATGGCACGTTTTTAAAATTGACAATATTCTACCAGCATTTTGTTTAGAGCTAAGACAGGGTTAGGCATTGCAGCTACAGTAAAAAAAATATGCTTCAGAAATACAATTTCCAGTTCAGTACTTCTGATTATAGTAAGAAGTCCTGGCACAGAATTTAACATGCAAGAGAGAAAAAGCTTAAAGAAAAAAAAAAAAACCAAAAACAACGGGGTGCTTCCCTTTGAGAAAAGAAACTGATATACAACAGAGAGCTATCACTTTTCACCAATACCTACTTAGATATTGTACTGTAAATCTCAAAAGCTCTTATTTTCCCTTTGCTTTCATTTTGCTTTTTTTTTCAATGTGGAAAATGAATGCTAAGCAAGTGTAATACCATACTGCATGCTTGCACCCTAAAGCAACTTTCAACAAGCATCTGTATATGATCATATTAATAACAAGGCAGCAGAAGTTTTAATCTGGCATTTAATGTAAAAAATACTGCCTATGTTCTGTGACTTTTACTGTAGGCTATCTATACAAAACAATGACATGAACATCACTATACAGAATTTTAAAAGATGGGAAAGTTACTGCTGCTTAAATAGCGACTGACAATCTTGCATATTCTTGCTTGGAAACAATGTACAAAGCAAACAAATCTTCCTTCTAAAAGCCTCATTCCTAGAGTCGCCTAATAATACATAAATAGGACCACTTAGGCCCACAGCATTTGTCCCCCACTCTGACTTATTCATCTGTTTGTAGCCGATATGAGAGCTTGTGGGTGGCCTGACATGGTCCTTATTCAATTTTATTTAATTACTCACTTGATTTCACTTGAAAGAGCTATTAAAATGGCATCTTAATTGCTCCGTGTTATCCAGAGTCTCTTTCAAAGCTCATAAACTGTCAAGGATTAAAAGTGATGTAACCTTTTTGAATTCTTCTATTCAGAGAGGAAAAATAAATAAATCTTCATCTAAGCCAAAGTAAATACATAAACACATAAAAATACACAGCCTTTGAGGAGGGGGCCAGCTCTCCTCCTCCTCCTTCACTGCTCTTCTCCTTTGAGCCGGGTTTGCTCAAAAAGAGACTACAGATGAAGTACTGCAGCCATAAAGCTTTAGACAGCAGGGGAAAGTAATGTCTGGGATCCTCAGACCTTGGAAGATGGAGGTTTACAGCCACACCCCACTCCACCCCCCAAACAGGCAGGAACTGCCATCCCGGGTCAGGTGAAAGATCCATCCAGTCCAATATCCTGCCTTTGACAGCAGACAGAGGCAGAAGCTTAGGAAAAGAACAGAGTGTGTGCAGAGTGATTCCTTCTTCACCCCTCTTCCTCCCAAATATCCTTCCCATTTCCGACAATCAGAAGTTTAGGGATTTCCTGAGCCAGATGTTGCATCTGGACCACTGCTTTTAATAGTCAAACAGAAGTTGAGACCCTTTTCTACCAAGAGAAAGACATAAGGTCTTGGCTGTAGCTGCAGTCTGGCTAACACAGCAGCAGCCGCAGAGAGTGGCTTTCCTGCTGCTCTGAGTTCAGAGGAGGTTTCTTTCTGATTCTGACCTTCATATGCCATAAAGTCAGGATTAGCACTAAGGAGAATTAATAGCCATCGGACTTTGGAGAGCTAGATTATGACATCAGCTGTCATATTAAGCAATCTATTAGCTGTGTGGAAAGCCCTGTTTTTACACGCACAAACATACAAAGTACGTCTGCAAGCAGATGTTAACTGCAAGGCATATGGAACCTACCCTGTACATATCAGAAACATTTGGTTGGATAGCTGATTCAAATGCACTTCAGTCTAGCTGGGAATTGGAAAAAGAAATACATTTTAAAAACAGATAGGTGATGGTGTAGATGTTGGGGCATTCGTGCAGTTGGCCATAACTCTCCTCAACATGCTGCAGATTCCTCCCCTCTGTAAGGTCCACTTCTCGCGGATCCAGAAATGAGATTAATTTTTACATTTGTAGAAGAGACAGAGTGAAGGGAGAATATTTTCTTCAGGAAATCAGATTTTCCTCTGCTTGATCTCCATGCATAGCTTTGCCTTTTCTTTTGTTTTATTAACTGATTTGAAAGAAAAATAGTCTTTTATTTCTGCCTTCAGTAAAATCATCCCCCCTTCTCCTCATCAAATGCCCCCTACTTTCTGGGGGTTTTAAAAATTATTTTTATTTTTAAGGAGTTAACTCAAAAATAACTGAACTCTGAAACGTGGCGTGCAAATGTTTCTAATCTTAGTGTACACACATGTTCAAACTTGAAAACAAACTGAGTAAGATAAAAATAAAGGTGTTGGCAATTCTGAATATGGATGCTTGGCATCTGCTAAGAAGTTTAGAATGTCCTGATCAAACTCTCCCGTATTTTGTGACCTGACACAGATATACCTGCCTGATCTGGATGCTCTGCATAAGGCTCTGCAGAGGCAGCAGACGATGGAGAGAGATGCCTCACAGTTATCACAGCAGAACCTTGTGGACAGTGAGAGAAAAAGAAGAAATTGCCCAAACACAGACACACTGGAGTGTGTTTTCTTCCAAAAACTGCAGCACCCAAATACTTGTATTGCATCCTGCAATTAAGCGCTTGACTGCAAAGTGGCTCTAGTCCATCACTTACTAGTGTATCACAGTATACATTAAACTGGTCATACACTGAACTGACTATTTTTTGTGACAATTTAGCTCGTGCTTAAACAGAGTGTTTAGGTACATGTTCACCTTCAAGGAAGAACAATACCACTTATGTGCCCAAATGGTTTGCTCAGTTGGAGTTCACTTAGTTTGGAGTTTGCCTACTCTGAAACCCCAAATCCATAAACCCTAATGCCAGTTCCCAACATCTTTAGGCTGCCCAAAGCAGACTCGAAATTGAGACATCCCTCAAGATCAAGGTCAGATCTCCCATTAGGTAGGAATGGGCAAGCTCCTCTATTTCTCCCTTTCCCTCCCATGAGCCTTTACAGAAGTAAAACACCTTCAAAGGAGCTGAGGTCCTCTCAGAATGCTTCTCCATCTCAAAGAGAGCTGCAGGCAGTGCAAGTAATTCTCACTTTTCTTCAGTTTCACATATACTCACACATTCTCCCCGCTTTTGCCCTTCTGCCCAGGTCTCTTTGCACTCTACTGTGCAGTCACTGGTTCTGTCATCTCTGTGCAGCTACAAAAGATAGACAGAAGAAGAAAGCCTGTCTGCAGAGCTGAAAAGGCAAGACAAAGCAGATGAATAAATGAAAATCGGTCCTTTCTGCAGACCCCTTTCAAGGACAGATGCAAGAGACAATATTGTCCATTTAGCAATTGCATTACAATTTAAAATGCTATTAATTGATCTTCATGTTGTCAGACAATCATGAGAAAATCATAAGGAAGCAGTAATTTTCAGAGACTTTACATATTGATATGGTGGGTTAGGACTGCCAGAAATATCTACCTGCTTGGAAAAGCCACTGACTCCTGTTAGAAAGAGTGGCATCAGTACAGTGAGTTACCTCATACATGGGTGTACATGTCACTCAGGAAAGTCTCCAGTCTGAGCCCTGCCATACCCATGCTGGGCTTAAAGTTAAACTTTAATTCACTGAAAAGAAGGAAACAGATAGTTCTGGGTATCAATGTGGTGTATACACATAAGTAAAACAAATACTGATTTTTTTCCATTTACTGCTTGCCAGATGTTAACAAGATTTTTGGTCCATTTGCACAGCTGATGGAGACCTTTGAGTGAAAAGTTTATGAGAGACATATAAAATGCATCTCCTCTTCTCAAATACTTTTTATTATTTTCAACTACCCCAAGTGAAAGCAATAAAATTCCCTGCTCAGCATTTGAAGAATGAGTATCTGACAAGGAATGCAACACAATTGCCCCAAATAACTTTGCCCTGACCCACCAAGCACAGGGATAAAACAAATGGGATGGTTCTTCACTCCCCTCCTCCTTTTCTGAGAAGTCAGCATTCTCCACTGAAAATAAACCAGTGTTAGTAAGTGACAATTCTGGAATCCTCCCTGGGAGCTGAATCCCAGCTGAGACACTAAATCACTTGGTGAGAATGTGTCCTATTTCAAAACACTTGTATCAGGGTCCCATTGCACTGTCTTTGGGTGCATTCTTTATTTAATAAAACAGATTTAATAAAAAAGATTTTATTCTACTCGGGCATATCAAAATTCCCACCAAATAATGCTTCATGTGGCAGTTCTGTAATCAAAGAGACATGCCAGGTACATTATTCTAAATGTTAGTCCTCATCCCCCGGGAAAATACTAATGGATAGTAGCAATCTGTGTAGTCATTGGAGCATAAAATTGAACCTTTAAAAATATCTAACGCTTCAAAAGCAAACAAACAAAAAACAACAATAGTTTGCTTGTCAGAGCACAAACAACTTCCCCACAAAACATTTGAGAAAGTATGAAATGGCAAATTGCATTTGAGTGAATCCAGTTTAGTTATTGTGAGCCTTTCGCCTGCACTAGGAAATTTTGATGCTTTCCCGGTTTATAGCGACATGAATGGCACTGCGCTCAAGGAGCAGAGAAGGAAGCAATGCACAAGAGGAGACAGATTTAGCAAGCTGAAAAACATTACCTGTTTCTCTGCTACAATAGAGTGGATAGCATAGCTATCAGCAGATGTGTTAGAGTAAAACTAGCAAAAAATGATTGCAGAGACAAACACCAGATGTGTAAGTGACAGTGGGCATACACACATAATGCCAAGGTCCTCAAGTACAGACACCCATTTCTACTAGAAAAATAATGACAGTATGCTATGGTATGATAACTTACCTTGTAGAAGGCAAAACCTTCTGACTTCACGTGACTCACAATTTGTCATCTGAGTTTCTCCAAATTTTCACTGAAAATGGAAGACGGCATTGTCTTGGCATTGTTGAACAATTTGAATGTGTCCTTTTCTAACTGTTTGAAAACAGACAAGCAGATTGACCCACACATATAACTACACTATAATTTTCCTGTTTTTCACTATGTTCCCTCTCTTCCCCACCTTCAAATGTTGCAACTGCACAGTTTGATCTTTCCTTTTTAGAAACCAGGAGCTTTCTTGCTGCCCTCAAGCATGAAAAGCCACTGCCCATCTCCTCATATTCAGATCCTGGACAGAAAGATACCATCTTTCCGTGTCCATGTCCCATCTAACAAGCGGTATAAGCTAGCTGCCCAGGTCCAGGCCATGATTCAGGGCTGTCCAGCATGACTTGATCTGGCCTCCATAGACCCACAGATCTCCTGGCATCCTCCAGCTATCTGGGCTCCCAGAGATGCCTTTACCTAAGAATCCAGATGAACAGGAACAGTAGGACATCAGATAGTCACACAGTGCTGCATTGTTATATGCTTCCTGCTGTGCCTCTTCTAGGACCATCTGGCCAAGGAAGTCAGACACAAGCTGCTTTTTCCTCAGGTTGAAGAAAGCCAAGTCATGTATAGTAAACCCAGGACACAGTTATCTCAGTGATCAGGGCATTCATATGGGAGGAAAGGTTTCTGGTCTTGATATCTGTGACATAGATCATTTGTAGCTTATTTTTAATAAACAACAGGCATATGCATATATACGTGTACATATATAAGCATATATATATTGAACTAATTGAGCTTTGGGTGCATTTGCTGAGGGTGCATACTTTGAGCTTATTGTGGGAAGTGGTGTGTGCATAATGAGCACTATTTAAATTCTGAAGGAGTCATATCCATGGTTGTGCAGGCCTGACTCAGCCAGCTGAGTGTTAAATACGTTCTCATCTTGCTACTTGCATTGAGTCCTTTCCAAGGGCTGCAGGACCATTCCAAGCATAGCCAGAAAAATTAAGTGCTCTTGAGGCTCCAACTGCTGGTGCAGAAGAGAAGTCCAGGCACCTCAAGGAGGGAGAGACTTGATGACTATAGGACTGGGAGGCAGCAAAGTAAGAGCTTAAATTTTGGTACTTCCAGCTTAAGCACCTATGCCCTTTGTAGGGTTGAGCCTGAAGGTCAAAATTCAAAGTAGCATCTTGCAAATGCTACCAGATAGGAATGCTTCTCCTTCAAATCTGTTCACCTATCCTTATTGCTACAAATACTTTTAACTGAATTATTCTGTAAATATATTTTCCCAAGGAGTAAATAATATGAAGTATTGTTTCTCTGAAAAAATCCAAACAAACATAGCAGTTGTTTTGTGAAGTATAACTGCTTTTCATGATAAAATTTAAACAAAGGAAAAGGAATACATGTACTTGAAGCTCAATGGAAGGATGAGGTAAACAACATTATAATTTGAATACTCTTTCGAGAACTGCAATGTCTCCTGCTATTTGCAATATGATGCAGTTCATGAAATGAACTAGCCCAAACACAGATGACACCAACATTCAGCAAACACTGTTCAATAGTCAACATTCATGTTCAGAGAAGCTTGGAAACACCTCTGTGAGTGTTTGGTGGAAAACTGTGAAAACAGGCTTTTAGGGGACAGAATCTGCTTTTCAAGATGATGTGCAAAGTACCTTACATTCCTGTTTATAATACAAACAGCACGAATTAAAATGGTAAAGTACTAGAGAAGAAGGAATTGCAGGCTTCTTAACGAAAACATCAATAAATTCTGTGTGCCCCAAACATTTAATTGCAGTATTTGAAGATTGTTGACTTTCTCTGATACAGTTATCCCAAGTTTTCAAAGTCAAAAAGTCACTACAAAAATTTTCTGAATACTTTTCTGCCTTTTCCCTCTCTAGACAGAGAATTTCCATAAAAATATGTTGCTTACTTAAGCTTTTGTATTTATGCTGATTCTGTATGCTAGAGAGGAGATAAGAAACACTAGACATAGAAGAGACAGAATCAAGTTAGTTACCTTCATCACCTCAGCAAAAATGACAGATTGTGCTTCTGGTGACAGAAGTGATCAGATGGATGTTTAAGCAACATAGTTCTGGGAAGACAATGAGACAAAGAGTTGAACCACTGTTTTCTCCCTCTTAGATGTAAACTGTGCCATCTCTACATGTCAGTGTGGTGGCTATGTTTAATCACAGTCTTTCATAGGATACTAGCACTAAGGAGAGGCACATGGGAAACTAGCAATTGGTACTAAAATTGTCTGGTATTTCACCCCTGGCTGGTAACTCAGAAACGTTCCCATTTCTATGGTTGATGAGATACTCTAACTTTGAAAAAAAATGTTCACCCACTCAGAGCTGTAACACATATTTCAGTGTTAAACTCATCTTGCTGAGCAGACATCCCTGCCTCAGTGCAGGCACTGGTGTTCACATTATAAAAACAGATGCTCTAACACTGTGAATAATGACATAACAAGATGCCATAGCTAGAAGATGAATTTAGATAAGTTCAAATGGTAAAGCACACACATTTCAACTGTGAGGAAATAAAGCAGTTAAACAGCTTATGAAAGGATGCAGTCAATTCCCCATGACTTCTAGTCTGTGTCAATATTGATTTTTTTTACACCTGGCTCAAATGTTCTGGGCACAAACCAAGAGCTGCAGAGTGAAATTCTATGTTTTATCCTCTAAAGAAAGCTGAAACAGCTGACTGCTAATAACCCCTCCTGGCCTTAAGACCTACCCATACTTTGACCTGTGATCAGAGTACCATTAAGATACTGGGAAAAATTCTCCATTGTACTGGTTTGATATTTTTAAAAAATTGTAATTAAACATGCTCCTATTTTTCAGTATTTGCTTCACTTTTCATTTTCCTGACTTTTTTGGGGGAAAAGAAATGTTGAAAGGCAAACCAAATCTTTTCCCAAAAGATCTGCTTAAAGTACTAAATATTTTTGCTTACTTCAGATACAACCCCATATTATGCATTCATTATAAAGTAGTACAAAGAATTTTTTTTAATTGCATAACTTTTATTTTATCCTGGAAGACCAATCAAGTAGCTTTTTCCAGAGGGGCATTATTTAAGAAATCAACAGATACTTCAAGTGGAGCAAGTGCTAAAGATCTCTGCAGGCATCACTGACTGTGTTAAGGATTTACTCAATGTTTGAAGAAGTAGAACCCTAAAGTTAAACTCCAAAACTCATATTTAATAATTTTATAAGCAGTGAATACAGATCATCTCTCTCTGACATGGCTGACAGACATTAGACCTCTTCTGTTACATAATGTTGAAAGTAGATAAAACATCCCAACTCATTTCCCCTTCAACTTCCTACAATCTAAATAAGTTAATGCACAACTTTTTTCATCACCTGTCTTTCATAGAAGAGGAACAGAAGACAGAGAGCTGTCCTACTATGGAATGTCCAGGCAATTGTCTTTCCAGCAAATCCCCCATAATGTATAATTCATTTTTCAAATTAAATCCTGCCAAACCCAGAGAGTTCTTGTGCAAAAACATCCTGATGTGATTCAGTATTTTATTCAACAAATTGATACCATTATTATTCTTGGCCTAGTTTCCTAAGATATTGAAAATGCATAATCACCATATATGTCTTCCCTTGATAACTTCTTAACATGTGGCCAATTCCTGTCGCATTTTAAGAGGAACAGGGACATGAAATATACTCAGTTCCTACCAGGTTGTTAAATGGAACTGAGAAGCTTTTCTTTAAGCTCCACTGAAAAAAGAACATCAACATTAGACATCAGCAAATGCAAGATATTGGGAGTGTCCCAGCTCTACAGGTTCAGCTGGCATTTGCACTTTAGATCAGACAAGGTCCACCCGTAAGACAGAAAGCTACATATTAGACCTCAGTAGCTTTGCTGCTCACAAAACTATTCTCTGTACAGTGAGTGACAGATTTTTTTACATTTGTTTTTAAAGACAAAAGTGTTTATGTCGTCCCAATCTGCTGCACACCAAGTGGCTGCCTGTGAGGGCCATCAAGGCTGCAGGCTGGTTCAATGCAGGGGGTTACCTCTGCCTCCCAAGAACCACTGCTGCCATTCTGCATCCC
Organism: Urocolius indicus; assembly: GCA_013401255.1. NCBI lineage: Eukaryota > Metazoa > Chordata > Aves > Coliiformes > Coliidae > Urocolius > Urocolius indicus. The sequence continues at coordinate 389,447 of WBNH01001431.1, forward strand.
TCTGATGGAGGGGAAGACTTGGAGTCCTCCTACGTAGACAGACTCTTCAACTCAGGAGCCATCATCCATGTGCCTGGTCTGCAAGTAGGTCCCACAATTAGTCTTCAGCCCTCTCTCCTAAGAAGAATTGGGCAGCTAATCACACAAGGCATAAATTCTCATGCCGCAATTTCATCACAATAATATTTGCATTATTTTATTACATTCTAATGGCTTTGGTTTTGCTATTGGAATTCTGAGTTTCTACCTTATTTTTAGTAAGTCAAATTCACATTTACAAGCTGAACAATATAGAATCATTCTGTATCTATAAGGAGAAAAAAAAAGCTATTAAAAAACCCCACTGAACTGAAAAATGATCCAGCCTCTAAGTCAAGATCTTTCCTGGAACTAATAAATGCAAGATATACTGAAAGAAAAATTGAAAATAAACTTTAAAATATGGTTTTAATAGCTAACCAATTTGGAATGTCTTCTGGAAACTTAGAAAATCAAGTTCAAATCACAGAGATTTAAAACAAAGACAGAAAGACCCGATTCTTAGATGCTGTAAATACACAGAACAAAATATTTGTTTTGACTGAATGATCTCCTTATATATATATATATTTAAAATCTTTACTTACATAACACAAATTTCTATGTATAAAGAATAATATACTCTTTATACCCTTACATCATTCATCCCATCTCTCTGATGAAAACCAATTATACTATATGCCTTAAATACTTTGTCACTGGAAGTTAAGCTAGAAAAACAAATGCCTAACAGTTTTATTGTTCAGTTCCTGAAAGAATTCTGGTTTTCATTAAAGCACAGACTAGTTATAAAAGCTGCTGTTCAAACGCTGCTGTATGATATCACAGACTGACATTAGATATCTAAACGAAGCCCATGGTGAGAGTAAATCATGACATATTTGCATCATCAATCACTAGATATTTGCACCAAATGCTATGGAATTAAAGCCTCTGATAACATCTACAGTGTGGACAGTTAAAGCATAATAAAATTGATCATGCAATGACTTTCACTGTGTTCTTAATTAGCTAAGGTGACACAGTGCAGTGGCTTTCTCTGGCATTGTGAAGCACCACCTATAGCCAAACCACAGTTTTTGTGATCCTGAGCAGGACTGGGGCTTATTGCTAAGAAACGTTAAAGACCATCTTCTATAGTAAATAAACAATGTGACAGTCTGGATGCAAAGATTTTTTTTTTTTTTTTTGTAAACATACAAAGAGCCTGGTCCTAAACCAAACCAGTTTGTTACTTCAGGAGTTTTGCCATTGACTTCATTGGACAGAGTCAGAATATAACAAATAATTCAAGGTGCAATAGCTGAGCATAAGTTTATGCTGGGTAAAAGTGTGTTGCTATTGTTTCTCTAGTCTTCCCTTTCATGCAATGTCTAAACGCAGTATGTCTTTCTTTTACTCTGCCTTTGTAAGGAGACAATCCTGACAAGGTAACATAGATCGCTTGCAATGCAGAGTATTAATCATATTGCATCATTTTCTCAAGCATCTTTATCTTATTTTCAGGCCCATGTTGGAGCAGTCTGTGAGGAGCTGTAGCCCATGGGAAGGACTCATGTTGGAGAAGTTTGTGGAAGACAATCTCCCATGGGACAGACCCCACACTGTACCAGGGGAAGTGTGAGGAGGCCTCCCTCTGAGCAGAAGCAGCAGCAAAGTCCTTCTGTAATGAACTGACCGTAACCCACATCCTCCATCCCCCTGCATGACTAGCAGGGAGGAGGTAGAAACTCAGGAAAAAGGGAGGGGTGAGGGATGCATTTTAAGCTTCAGGTTTTATTCCTCATTTTGCTACTCAGTTTTGATTGATTGTTAATAAATCAAACCTTTTCTCCCCAAGTTGAGTCTGTTTTGGCTGCAATGGTAATTCCTGAGAGGGCACAGAATCACAGAGTCTCGAGAGATCTCAAAGAAACATCTAGGCCAACCCCCCCTGCCAGAGCAGGACCACCTAGAGTAAGTCACATAGGAACGTGTCCAGGTGGGTTTTGAATGTCTCCAGATCTCCCTGCCTTTATCTCAACTCATGAGCCCTTTGTTATATTTCCCTCTCCTCCATTCACTTTAGAAGAGGGAGTGATAGAACAGCTTTGGTGGGCACCTGGAACACAGCCAGGGTTAAACAATCACAGTTGGACAAAACCACAATTTTCCTACTGTATGAAGTAGAAAAAAACCCACCTTGCCTTTCTCTGTACAGTTAGGAATGTCTGCTCTGTTACATTTGGCATGCATGTTGTTCTTATTCTGCAACATATAAATGATTGTAATGGGTGATAAAAACCCCGCCACTGTCAGCAACAGAGGAAAATCACTTTTGATTGTATTCACTCTCCCCAAATCCACATACAAGTGTAATGAAACTCTCCCTCTTTTCAGATTAAGCTAATTTCTTCTGCTCTCTGGGTCAGTTTCATACAACTGGTTTTAATACAAGCAGGCAAACAGGCCATTCACTTACTGATTTCAGTTGGTTCTTGTCCTGCTGGGTGGTAAGAGACTCCTAGGAAATGCTTAGTGACTTTAACTTCCATTGACCTCCAGGCAGCTGAATGCTCTCAGAATCTCAAAAGACTGAGCTCTTGCATTCACAGCTTCAGACATGGTCACATTATAAATATGAGTTGCTTTCAAAGTAGTTTTCAGACTGCTCGTTCCTTTCTTCTGCCAGGGACATAGTGATCAAAAACATTTACTTTCTATTAAATACAAAAAGGCCAAAAAGAAAGCTTCAAGCTTTGTGTTAAAGTAGAGATGGGCCACTCATTCCTTCTGAACTTACGGGGGTAGCTGCTACCTGAGAGTGAAATAAAAATGGCCAACCTAGAAACTTTTATCTCCTTAAAACACTAAAAAAGCCTAGCATTTCTATGGAGATGAGATGTGAGTCTGACCCTGAAGAACACACACCCCTCACTGCCAGGATTGTACTCTGTGACCCCCATGTGCTTCCCCAAACATGTAAAGAGCAGAGCGGCGCATCTCAGCTAGAAAGGGCCAAGCAGAGCCAGGGAAAAGGTGTGGTGGGGACTAGGCATGCTCAATAGCTGTATTTCTACAGCTGCATCAGAAATTTTAGCTGTTGGCACTCTGCTTGGCAAGCCACACCTTGTTACTCTTTCTGAGCAGAGATAAAAGAATGAAGGAGAGGTAAATAAGAGTCCTCTGTGGATTCAGCCACCAGTCCACCAAGAGCCAGGGGTGTACAAAACTGTGGTGTTTGAGTACCTGCATTACTTTGTCTATAGGCTAGAAATTTCTGCTTTCCCCTTAAATTGAGGAACAGTTGTTCGGCTAAGTGCTGGAATAGCAAATGCTGCTAGGACTGTGAAACACTCAGAAAGGCTAGATGCTTTCGCCTTCTCAGCATGGGAAAGAGCTCAGCTGAAGTACCCTGCCCCATTTGGACTCTGCACTTCACAGATGGAGCCAAATGGTGATAGCCCAGAGGAGAGCAATGGAAAGTAATCTGAGGCTCAGAAAACCTGACGTAGAAGGAAAGATTGAAAAAACTGGAGTTATTAAAAGAAGCTTGATAACAATCTCAGTGTGTAAGGCTGCAAAAAGGAAACGAAAGGAACAAACTGTTTCCTGGGTCCAGTGTGGCCAGGATGAGCAGTAATATGCTTAGTTTGCAGTATGAAAATTTGGGGGGGAAAGAGTCCTCTAACCAAGAAGAAAATAAAATGCTGGCTAGTTTGTCTGAAGAGTCCACTATGTATGGTGTTTAAGAAAGATCAGACAAATCTCCATGACAAGTGATGTTGGTTTAACTGATCCCAGGGACAGGGAGTAGACCTTATGTCCTTCCCAAAATCATAGCTTTAGAAAACACTACATTAGATAAACTGTGTGCCATGGTCACACTATAGACACATCACATGTGAATGAAGGTCAGCAAGGACTGTGCCATACTTACCAAATGGATTCCTTGGCAGTTCAAAGGAGAATCTTGGGTACTTATTTCAGGCAATATTGTGTGTGAAGCATTACCTACAGACAGGCACTCCCCTTTGCCATTTCCAAGTCATTTCTGCTTATCTGGAAGCTGATTCAGAGAAGGCTGTCTTCTAGTCACTGATAAGGCCTCACTTGGCCTCCTTTTACATGGGAACAGAAGTGGTATCTGCCCACTGTTATTAGAGATCACTGCTTTTTTTTTTAGGTCAACAGAATTTTCTTATATCCGCTTCCAGATTTGGATTAACAAGGAACTGGAGCATCTCTACACTGAGCAGAGCCCTGGGATGGGAAAAAGCCTGCTTCTTAGATAAGTTTAAAAAGAGTTCTAGAAAGTGAGCCATATCCTACATATCTCCTGTACCTGCAAAGGGGACACAAACCTTCTGGTCACCCCCAGCTCAGGTGAATTCTCTCCTGTGACCAGCCCAAAGAGAGCAGGAATCCTTCCAGGAATTATCATCCTTTTCTTCCTGCTGGCCAGTGTCCTTATTCTCATTCAGCTCTGCAGGAAGAACACTCTAATGACTGCTGAAGTTTAAGGAATGCAGGCATGTTAATTATTAGAACTTCAAACGAGACAAGATCTAGTGGGCTGGATTCCAGAGCTCTGAATTAAATGAAAACCTCATCTTGATCTCCCTTGGCCCACAGTGCGGGTTGCTAGTGGGAAAAAAATAAATAAATGAGTACACACAGAAGATGGTTTACCAGTACAAAGCAAGAGTCCACAGCTTTAGGAATATGGGAACATTTAAAAGCAAACCTATTGTTGGGCAACATTCCTTACACAGGCTTGCTCTTCAACACTGTTAAGAAACTTCAACAGGAAGATTTCAGTATGATGTTTACACTGCTCTCCTATGAAACAGATGTAAGGACATCTCCCTCTGCTCTACTGTTTGTTTGGAGATCACATCTCAGTTCCTGTTCTGTGACCAAGCTATGTAATCAGTGCCACTGAGATTCTGAAGGCCATAAGCATAAAACTACTTCAGGACCTAATTCCTGTATTGATGGTTTCTCATCTTTGTCCACCATAGTTTCTTGCTGTTTCTCCCCTTTTATAGGACAGTATGTAAAGCTGTTCTTCTACTGCTTGCCTCCCTCTCTGTCTGAGGAAGTTTGTGAGAGAAACAAGAAAACCATCAGATGTGTTCATCCTCTGGGTGCAGAAAAGCTGTGTTACGAGGCATTGAAGCTATGAAGAGCAGCACAAGTATTTCTCCACCACTCAGGTAAGATAGCACAATCCAGGACAGAAGCTCAAAAATTGGTCTGTCCTTCCCTGGTTCCTACTGCGATACACATGGTCAAAATATGTTTGGTTAAGTTATGATTAAGCATCAGATGGCTAATCTAGTAAAGCATTAGACTAGATGGTATCTAAAGAAATAGGAGGTGTCTGCATAGAAGAAAAGATAATTCGCTTATGAGAGTTTATGAGCCCAGCCACCACCTCAGTTGAATACGGTAGAAAATAGTAGAATCTCATTCTGTATTCAAAAAAGTATTTTTCTGTTGAGTGAAAGAGGAAATAATGTGAAGACTGACTCAGCCGTGGAGACAAGCCTCCTCTGTAGTCCAGGCAGAGACACAAGGTTGACCTTGCTGGTCCACTGGCACAAGCTGTCCAAATGTCAGAAAGTGCAAATATCCATCTCTTTCTTCTCCTTAGACACTCAGTTTCTTTTGTGAACCACAAAGGTTAAATAATTACTGTTTACTAATTTACTATTCAATTCTGGCCTGTGACGTCTACTCCTCTTGTGATGGCTGTAGCATGTGTCTGAATGGATTTGGCACAACTTAAAAAGACAGAGCTCCTAACTCTAGTTCTGTTTCTTACTTGCTGGATGGTCTGGGGTAAGTCACTTCAATTCTCTGTGCCTCCAGTTCCCCACATGTGAAATGAAGCTAATGATATCTCCGTTAAAGCCTCTGGAAATGGAACTGAAAAGTTCTAGATACTATTATTAGTTTATTTCCCCAGCAGTTCTTAAAATTGCATGAGATACTGTCATAAAAATACAGGTAATTTTAAAAAACTCAAGAAATTTCCAGCAGTTTAGACTCTAAGCAGGAGAAATAAGGCGCAAACTCTGAATATCTGTCTGGTGAGAATCTGGAGTTTCTTATTTAATATAGACAGTTAACACAAACTCCACTTTTTACCTCACTGATGATGACTAATTCATGAGAGTTCCCCGGCACCCAAACAAAGAAGAGTTTGCCATGAGTAAGAAAAAGAAAAGTTACAGGGAAGTCTCTCTGGGACCTATGAAAACCAGAGATTCTATGCTCTCAACACGTTCCAAAAACATCAAGAATGAAAAATTGCATTTCAATATAGCCAAGAGTACAAGTACCATAAAAGCACCATTAAAATGTGCATTTGTATTGCATCACCGAGGCAGATCATCAAAGGATACATGCTAGAGTTTTACTTCAGTGACTTTAATATAGGCATTGCTATATCCTGGCTGTGCTAGGACTATCTTTTTATGACTTTGCCTTTACTATCCAAATATATACACGAAGCGCTAGAAGTTGTTTCAGTAGACTGAGCTGAAGAACAGCATTCTTAGAAAAATAGTAGTGGATATTTTGTGTTTGGCTGGATAATTATATTCAAGATTATGAGTGACTGTACAATTGTGGGAAAAAAAAACCAAAGTTAGGCTTAACATTTACCAGTGCAGGCTTTTAGAGTAGGGCCAAAATGGAACTCTTCTGTTCCACAATGTAAATCTATGCAGTCTGGATTAAAAAACACAGTTAATCAACATCTGATGGTGGCAATTGTGTGGACTAACCAAACACACAAACAAAAAAAAGACAAAAGCATCCTTTTTCGAAATGTCACACGTCTAATGTTGTGCATATAACATGAAAAATCAAGAAATAATCCATCAAATGTGCCTTCTCTTATGGGAAAAAATTTGAATGAAAGTTTCTGAGCACATTAAATACCTGCTATTCACTGTAGTACGGCATCCTGAAATGTCCAAGTTATTTTCAGCAGAATTTCTTACACAATTGGAGCCTGTGTGCTCACATATATTGTGCTCACCTGTGTATTCATTTCAACAATTTATTAATGGTGTTTCCAACTAGCTTCTGACACTGGCAGAATTGTTAAAGACAGCTGAAATCCTCCTCCCTTTTTTTTCCCTGAAAATCGACAGATGAGTGAAGATGCTATCAGAGCCCTGGCTCTGAGAAAATTTGCAGTTGTGAATTCAAGATATGAGAGAAGCCTCATGGGAGAAAGTCTTTATATAAACACCCCAGTGATGGGAAAAGCTTTGCCTGGGGCTCACATCCTCTTAGATAGTGAAAGTCAATCACCCATGAGACAAAAAAAAAACCATAGGAAGCCAGGCTTCATTAGTTCTGTTGCCACAAAATTACTTGTTTAACAAAATGACTAGTCCAGGATTTTAAAAGAAAAAGCACTGTACTATTGGCATGTGCAAGTCGAGATTCCTTTTGTTTTCATTTTTTTTTCACTAAGTGCTTCTCTTTATTAAACTATAAATTGCGTGCTTAACTCACCAAAAAGCAGACTCACTGCTGTAAATAAGAAGACAAATAAACCAGCAACTTACAAAGCATGCAACACAAGAGTTGAATCAACATTTGCGCAACAAGCCATAACACAGGTCTACTGAGAAGAACAAAAATGAACAAGTAAAACGACATGCCCACTTGGCCAACAAGTGATGCCTCATTTTTAACAAGTAAATCTTTAGCAGAACATGGAGGGGGGGAAAAAAAAGCGCCCAAAAAAGCTATTCAGGACTCTTTTTTTCAGCAGTATATTGTATCCTAAATTTTCAGCGGTGGTTTTGCATGTCAAAATATCTGAAATAAGAGTTATTATCAAGAAGTTGAATTTTGAAAATATAGCTAAAAATCTCAAGTCTATTTGGCATCTCATGGTTGGTCAACTCAGAAATGTGGCATACAAAATATTTAATGATTTTATGTTTAATCGTGGGTTATGTGTGTATTTGCTTCTCAAAGTTCTCACTCTGAGAAAGAAGGAAATTTAGTCACACAAAGTCTCTGTATTCCTGACAGCAGGCACTCTTCAAATACTAAGACAAGTTACGAAACTGCAATAATCTACACATCAAATTCTGGATTTCACAAACACACACACACAAAACCCTCAACACCCTGGAAATTTTTTGTTATTGTGATTGCACCAGCATTCACGATAACAATCTGGAGACTCTGGCCAGGGTCAAGGAATTGAATGTTTTGGGTTCCCTAAGTATCATCAGGTTGAAAAAGCAGCTGACAAAACAGCTCAGCAGCTTTCTTCCCTGGTGGTCTGTTAGTGTGGGTTTATATTGGTTTACGTTTTTCAGGTTTGCTTCAAGAAGCAGGCCACAGACTTCAGAAAAAAACAACAACCCAAGTTCACTCTAAACCAAGTGGCCAACAACCATAAACCTCACTGGGCTCTGGCTCAAACACTTCAGAAAACAGGGAGGGTTAAGGTGGTGGCAGTCCCATCTGTGAAATACGCACATCGGTGCGGACAGAAATCCATCTGCTGCTCTGGAGTGCAGTTGCTTGAAGGGTTTATTCATTCTCTCATGCCTCTCATGTTTGCACTTAATCCTTTCTTACCATTTCATCACATCTTTCAAAGAAAGTAGAGTTTGTTAAGGGACTGCAGTCACACAAATACATTCCAAAACAAGTTCTTTAGTTTAATCTCTCTGTATTGTTACCAGTTTGGCTGTAGCCAAATCAAAACTTCTGTAGAATGCTTTCTTTACACTTCTTAAGTCCCACGTAATTAATTTTTTCCCTTTACTGTTTTGTTTAAATCTTCCTTTTTTTTCCCCTGTCCCTTTATCAAGTCCCCATAATCTTTCTCATTGCACCTTAAAAGTTGGTTCAGTTTGCTACCTCCTTCCTTCACTTGCTGTGACATTGGAACCATTTATGGCTTATTCCACTACCATGGGACCTGCTTTATATGTCTTTTCACAACTTCTTCATATATAATTTTCAGTTCTTTCCACACAGGTTTTATGCGACTGGAGTAACAACAGAATGCAGGAAGTAACTTGGCATCAGACGCGACGGGAGAAACATTGATGTTGTGAATACAATGAATATACTCTAAAGAAAGAAATACCTGGTTATTTTTTCTAGTTTGGCATGACATAACTATTCTCTGCCTTACATAATGCTCTGCCCCGGGAGCAAGTTTCCATGTCCTGGGCAGAGCTGGCTGGAATCACTCCAATTAAATGCAATTTTGCATTTAACAGAGATGTTTGGATAGGGAATTTTAACCTGTGACTTTTGAATTCCAGACAATTACTGATTCTTAGATCATATATACATACCTCTCTTCAGTGTTTCCAGATCATTCATCAAACCATTTTGTAATTATCTGACATGATTTCTTTTCTTATTTTGGTATCTTTGGTGAATTTCACCAATCAGCCTAATCAGTCTTTGTCCGTAAGTCAGTGGCTAAGTCACTACCCCTGGAGGTATTTAAAACATGTGTGGATGTGGCGCTTAGGGACATGGTGCAGCATGAAGTTAACATTTGGACTCCATGATCATATAGGTCTCTTCCAACCTAAGCGATTCTATGATTCTAAATGGCCAATTAACACCAGAACCCTCACCAGCGCTAAACTCTATGGGACTTAAGCATCGTTACTCTAAGTCCTTTGGCTGTTCTTTAAACCAGATTGACACATCTGTTTCAGCTGACTTCGAAGTTTGTATCCTGCATATTCCACAGTCCTCTGCTGATTCAGTCCTTCTGTAAAAAAAACACAGCCGAATGTTATGAGCTTTGTTAGTGACGTGAACAAGGGTTGTGACTGGAATGGAAAAAAGGCACATGTTCATTGAGAAGAGAAATGATCTGTAAAAGTTAGGCGTCCTGGGAAACACAAATTATGGGAGTAAGTGTTCCAATGCAGATATCTGATCCTGTGCATTCCGGGCTATCTGGGACCTCAATTATCTGATTTTTGCCCTGTCCCCTCCCCTAACTTATATCTCTGTAAATAACATTTCTGCATTTGAACCACCCTGCATCTGGCACAGGACTGCCTATGCTAAGCTGACTACACCTTCCCCTGGGGCATAAGGTCATGAATCATGATAAGCACAGCAGTATAGGAATTTCACACTTTATAAAATGATTGTTTACAAGCAATGGCAGTGATTACTCCAAAAGCATTTCAGAAACAAAAGCGGAAAAAAGTTCACTAGATATGCAGACACAGTAATTAAGCTGTAGCCACTACCAGTTACCTCTTTACCCAGCAGTCTAAGTCTTCCTTTATTCTGCTTTTCCTCTGAGGCAGCTTAACCTTCTGCAATCCTACCAAGAAACATCATTTAAATACCCTGCCCCTGCAGCACAAAAGCCTAATTCAGTTCCTTTCCTTGCTCTCCAGGAAGAAACAAGCCAAGAGGGTGCCTTGTGGGATATATTCATTTTTATTACTAGCTTGAGACTAGTCAGACTTGGAGACTATCCAAACTACTCAGTCTCGGAGCCCTCCCTTATGCAATTTCTCCAAGCCCAATCCCCCTGGGAGCAGGCTGTCGGAAGACATCCAGCACTCGTGAGCCCATGTGTCCCTTCGATGTGTGGCATGGATGGCCAGCCACATAGAAGTACTAGAGACACCATCCAGGAAGAGGCGAAATGCAGCTTCTCCAGCCTCCCTGTTTCAGTCAAGTAAAGAACAAGGGCAAATGACTTGTGGTGCACACAGCTAGGGCAGAGAAAGCTGCTCAGACTTCCAGCCTGGAGCTATCATTTCTCAGTCAAGATGCAGGGACCTCAGTCTACCCAAAAACCTGCTATAGCATCCCCAGGCTATGGTCTGCATTTCTTTCCACTCCAGTTTAATTGCCATCACGAAGTGGGAAGCCAACAGTTTTCTATCTGCCCATACAGCTGTTCACCCTTGATGTGTGGCCACAAATAACACATGCAAACCCTTTGTAATCCTGCGTGCGTGTGTGTGTGTGTGTGCGCGCACGCACGTGTGCGCTACACACTGAAGCACAGTGATTCTCACTGTTGTGCAATCAGCTGTGTGATGCTGGACACAGTAGGTTTTACATGCTACAAACAAATCTTTCCCTCACTCTTAGTCTTTTGGCAACAAAGATTACTTATGGTGTCAGGCTTTCTACATTTAGCATATTCTCTTTAAAGTTGAAACTCTACACAGGGACTTTCCAGACTCTTCAGAGCTATTGGAAACAACATCAGCATATGTCCTCCTCCACTCTCACCAGTGAGACATTTAGGAGTTCCTTTGGCCTCATCTTAAAAATACTCAGAGCACAAAAATAAGTCATGCCTGAAGTTCAGTTAAAACAGTGTTGACAGTGCCCTGCTAGACACAGTTGAGAGTAGGGGCTGGGATTTATTTCCCAACACCTTTCATATAGCTCAGTCAGTACTTATAGTGATGGCAAGCAGGAGTCAGGGAAAGATTCCAGAGAGTCAAATATTGCAGATCACTTCCTTTCTGTATAGGGATGTGGACAGCCCAACTGAAATGGTGGCTGCGTGCCTAGCACAGCGAGGTCCCACTCTATGACCAGGGATCCATAAAACTGGGTTACAGAAAACAACAGCTACACCTTCCCTTGCCATTCAGCCATAGGATGGGTCCAGCTGTATTTGAATTTAGAGGTTCTCTGCAAAGACAGCTGCTATGGCCTGGCTGCCCAACTGGTGCTCTCATCTGTAGCTGGAATATAGCACACAGGGGACTGTAGGCGTGCATGAATTTCAGATTTCTGTTTCTTCCTACAGATTAAACTCTTCTACAGTTATCTTTCTCCAAAGATATTCTGGGCATTAGTATTTATTCTGCACAGCTGTGAGAGGCTTCTTTGACTTCATATAGAAGTTACATCTGCTCTATTCACCATTTGCTATATTAACAGGAAAGTGTAATATTTCAAAATAACATTAAGGTGGAGATAGGAGCTGACTAAATGAAAGCAGATTAAAATTCTTGTTCTGGGGAAGAAGAAAGTCATCAATTTTAGTGGTTGCTGCTCACTAGCAGGTTTCACTATTTTATGATTTCCATCTCTTTACTCTTCTCTGTTTAATTATTCTTCCTTATCAGTCATTTAGAACCTAAGGACCTTCAAGACAGGCTTAATTCAGTCTTGTCTTCTTTTACGTTTTCTTGTCAAGACTGCTGTTATCTGCTCCTCCTTACATCTGTGGATTATTTGTTCTGCCAAGGCAACAAGCTTCTCTTTGTTAGCTCCCCAAGGTCACCTCTGGGACTTTTTCCATGTGTGTAACTATACCCAAAACCAATGGCTTTAAGGTCACCTGCAAAGCTCTTTGCCTTTTACAAGGCCTTACCTCACAACTCCTCTACTCGCTTACAGAAAATCACAGTAACCTTTACACAAAATGAACATGCTAAAAAATGATGTTCTTATTCCTCTGCCTATTTGGCAGTCTTTGGGCTGTGGTTTTCCTGGAAGAGGAACTGTATTCTTCAGTTATGTCTAGACTGGTCAAACTAATAGTGTCTGAGCACAGGCCCACCAGTCACCTATCTTGCTGAATTGGTAGCAAGCTTTTGGCTTAGAACAGCTAACTCTTTTCCAAGCATTACTGTTTGCACAGTTCAAGTTTGGACATAAGGATGGGCCAGGGACTGTTCCCAACAGGCAGCTGACAAGCTCAATGTTGTTTGTGAGAGAAAAGTGTGTAGCTGTAGGGACAGGAGCTCTGCCATGTCGTCTTAAGGCACAGGGACTTAACGTTGGAAGGAGAAAAAAACAATTCCAATCTCCCTTTCATTTTAGGGAAGCTAAGAGGAAGGATCAGAAGTCTCTGCACACCCATTCCCCATCTTGAGCCATCTGAAATACCTTTGTTGGCTCAAGGGTTAACATGGAGTAGAGGACAAGTCTGCCAGCGGCTCTCTCTCCAAACCATGCCTGTGAATCCTGTGGGTTCCTCTAAGGAACCATACTGGAGCAGTGAGAGCTGGAGAGAGCGTGACTCCAGAAAAGCTGTGCTGCAGGATAAAGGCCAATGGGGAGGTACAGAGCCTCTCAAATAGCATCCTGAAGACAAAGCAGCTGTAAACAAGTTGCAACAGGGAAGGTTAACATGTGAGGTGGTGACATTAGGCAAGGAAGAGGCAACAGAACCAGTGGCTGCAGAACTTGTGCTACTCAGAGCCTCCTCATGGTGCTGGAGTGAAAAGGGTAACAAAGATCCCCTTAGCACGATGGCAGATAAAGCTGTTATTCCCACTATAAGGCCCCTCTCTGACTTCAGGGAGCAGAAGGAAAGATCAAGAGAAACCTGGGAAGTCATAATCTGTTTCTTAAGGGGTCTTAGAAAGAAGAATTTAGTGGCAAAAGCCACAAGAAAGAAAGGAACAAACAGAAGCCAGAACACTTGTGCATGTCCTCTGCTGTCAACAACACATGCTTACAGCTTGATGCCATTTTCAGGCCAAGCATTTGGTGCCTAGAAGGCAAAGACTGATGCCTGGTAGAGTGGTCATCTTGCTCCTTGCATGCCTCTGACAATAGCACATGGACGTTTTGCTTTTGCTTCCTTTTAGGGGCAAGAAAAGCAAATAGGGACAAGGAGAGGCTGTATATTCTTACCTAGGTTTTCTTTTCAAATGGGGAAAAAATCAGAAGAGTAATTAAAATCTGTCTTAGCTGGGATTGCTAGTTGAAGCGTTTCTACATTGGCCTTTCCAACTGCTGGCACAGAGCTGAGCTCTGAGATCTTTCAAACATCATTTCTTAAACATCCACATCCCACAGCTGCAATACAGTCAAGATACAGGAGAGCAATTCACAAAACAATTTTATACCCATGCCCTCATTCTGCCACAATTCAATACCATTCCCAGAGTTGTGCTGAGATCACTGATGGTATCAAGTGCAAACAGCACAGTAAATTATAAAGGCCTGTGAGCATCATTTGCCTTTAAAAGGCACAAAACCACACACGCCTGCACTCACACATATGCCATTTTGCCAAGCATAAAAGACAAAGTTATTTATAAGTTTCTGTCAAATAGATGCACGACTGCTGTGAGGATGTTTATGTTCAAAATCTCTCATGTCATTTCAGATATCCTTCTCTTAAATATCTACTTGCTATTTCTAATTATTTTTCCAAATATTCACAAAAGCTAAACAGTTCATCCTTCTTTCAGAAAGGCACATTTAAGGTCTGATAACATGCTTAGGAAAGTTTAATGAGTCACCGCTTTTTCAGGGACACTGTGCTTACTACTGTGCTGGGATCCACCCTGAGGTAGCTACACACACATACGAGGAACTTTCCACCACTGCATCCAACAAGAATGTGCAAACAAGTCATGCTCACATGCAGAACAAGCTGTGAAGGCTACTGTAGGGGCCCCAGCTGAGCAAGTATTCTTTATGCTACCAATCCTGAAATGAGTGGAAAGACTGTTTTCACTGGGTTTCTCAGGGGAAATTTGTGGCCTCTGCATCTGACAGATCAGAATAACACTGCTGCTCCATTCCTGATGTGCTGATGCAATATTTTCACTAGAGCTCTCGCAGAGAAAGTCCAAAAGAAAAAAAATCTACCTAGATTAAATTTCCTTGACAATAAATCAAAGTATGAAGTATGCTTAAAACAACTCAAACGCAATTGCCTTTCTGCATAGATATTACCTTGCTGTCTCGTAGTACAAAACCCATTTGTTTTCACTGATGCAGAACCGTGTTGTAGAAATATCACTACAGCAAGAAACAGCATTAGGGAGGATATCAGGTTTCCCTTTGGATTTATGGCTTGGAGGGTGGACATAGCAGCAGTGATCCAAGACACGCGCAGGCAGCGTGGGACAACATACCCTAGTTGTGTGCACTGTTGTCAAGGCAAGCTGCCTTCACTGCCTTTCCAATACTTCCACAAGGAAGTAGATCCATATTAAAAAGATCCCACATTTGCAACGTGCAAAATAGTTTCTAGTATGAACGTATGAGAAAATGTCTGGAAAAGATCTAAACACAAAAAGAGATTATATATATTTATAGTTTTAAGAAACTAATTTTTCATCTCCTCCTAAATTCTTTAGCCCAGGTCTCCAAGCCAATGCATGTGGCATCAAACTGACCACTAAGCTGAAGGCATGGCCAGCAAAACAACATCGGGTTCAACTGCCTCCAGGAACAACAACAACAACAAAAAAGAAAACTTTTCCTGCTAAAAACCAACCAACCAACCAACGAAACCAACCCACCCCACTATGGTGAGAATGACATTCACAAAACTGACATATCTTTCACTCAGTTAAACCTCATGGAAATAATAAAACCTTAACAAGAAACTCCTAAATTTTGTCTTAAGCAGAATGCTTAGAAGAGCAGAAATCCAAATATCCCATGTTATCCACAAGAGATTGGATTACACTGAGTGATGTTATGCAGCAGGCACCCAAAACACTGCAGTCACTGTGGGAGCATTCATATTTGGGATGGACAAAACACTGAGAAGCAGTCACATACATGTCACGCTGTGCAGCAGAACATCCCAGATTGCTTTGCTTTGCCTTCAGGTGAAGGGAGGGCTGCTTAGAAGCAAGAAAAGTGTGTGTGTTCTTGTGTGCATCCTCATGAATAAGAATGGTCTGCAACATCTGCAGTAAGCTAGGTAGTTGGTGTCACTTAGCAAAAGCACAAAACTCTTGATATTATCCAAGGCAGTGGGGCTCTCAAGAGCATAATAGACACAGGATGCCAAGGGAACAGGATAAGCAAAGGCTTAACCTCAGGAGATTGAACCATTCTTCAAGATGTTCAGGAAACTTAAGACAGTACTGAACTCAGTGTCAATCCTCCTGATTAATAGCTTGCCAGAAGTTTGCTATAGTTCTGACCAGGGACATCTCAGAATCTGAGTCCCATTGGACTACTGTTTCTGCAGTAAAACAGCATGTGCAAACAGAAGCGAGTTATCCCACTGCCTGTGCCATCTCTGTGTGGTGTCACAGTGCTGCATGTTCCCACTACTATTACTGTTTCATTTTGGTTTATGGACCATTTTATCTTTCCATAGGCCATCTCCTTTTTTTGTTCTCCCCCCAATAATTTTTACAGGACTCAATTTGAAGTTCTATTTGCAACTTGATCTACATTTACTACAGCAGTATAAGCCCTTGCAGAGTACAGACCAAAAGCAAGATGCACTTAGCTATGAAATGCCTTCTGCTTAGCATGACAGTAAATTAGTTTTGCAGCTACAGGTTATGAAAATTATCTGCTTCCAGTAGCTTGCCAAGCTTACGAGCTACTTGCCTTTTCTTCACTCGCAATCAGAAAATGCAGACTGGCTGAGGCTGTGTTCATTACACCTGGCTTTAGGACTGAATAGGATTTATAGTCAAATTACAAGCCTCTAAAGATAGGAGGTGACGGTGTTGACAACAGCAAAACCTGAGCCGGGCAAGATGGGCTGCTACGAATAAAACAAATCAGAAGCCTGTAGGTATGGCTGGAGTATTCCCAAACAGACACGATCCCTCAGACCAAATGGGCTGGTAAAAGCGCTACAGTGCACTGGCGTTTGTGCCTGAAGTTTGGTTCCTTCAGTTTTGGCCTATTGCCAAGTTGTGACTTGCTCAATTCCCTGCTCAAGGAAAGTATTGTTCCTTCCTGCCTGATGAATAGTGCTAATCTTTTTTTCCTTGTTTCAGCAGCTCCATGGTGATCTCCATCACCTTTACTGGGCTGTTGTTCGCCCTTCACAGTCTCATTTTTCTGGCAAAGGCTTACAGAGTTCCTTACTCCCCGCCCTCCCTTAAACGTAAAGGTATCTGCCCTCAGTCTCATCCCCAAGGGGCTCAACTCCCTTTTTCCACTCCTTCAAGGAACTCATCTTACTACAAATTACACTTTTTATGTTTCTGCTAGCCACTTGCTACACCAATTGCAACCTTAAGATCTTTCCTAGTATCTTTCCTACCAGGAAATCATAGAGAAACCTTAAAGAAGTGCGGGAGAGAAATTACGAACAAGAAAGGAAGGTGCACTACTGCCAGAAAGGGACAAAATTAAATTGCCATGGCGCAGAAGCACACAAAGAACTACAAAAATCAGAGGTGCTTTTTGTGACCAAAGGTCACAAAATTGGAGAAAAGCTGAGTGATCACATAAAGACAAGCAAGCCAACTCCATGCCAGAGAAGCTGGAGACAGAAACACAAAGGTGGTTTCCATAATTGCAGGATGACTAATCCAGAGAGCAGAAACTACAAACTAAGGAGGACAAGAGATTGGGAAGTGGATGGAATGACTGCATTTAACACAGAAAGAAAACAATGCAAATTTAGAGATGACAATGAAAAGGAGCTGAATTGTAGGGGTTAACTTCTAAATGTGACTTGCAAAATGTAGCTGCTTTGTTTCAGCAGTGATGTCATTGACAAGCTAACTAGCAGTTTTGAAGATTTTCATGCTGTTAAACTCAGTTTTCTATTGCATGGCTCTTGGCTGGTATTTCTTTGCCTGGTTTGTGACACTTTTTTCTGCCAAGAACTGCTGTTCAGGTCACTGAGGTTTAAAACAAATAGAAAAAAAAAGACAAAAGGACAAGGGGTACGTGACATCACTGGTGAGTACAAAGCTCTTGGTGTGTTCTGAGAAAATACTCAGGTCAGAGTAAACTGGAAACCAAAAAATGAACTTTCATACTTAGGTCAATTTGGAAAACAGTCCTATACAGAAATCAGATTTAATTGTCACAGATTTTTTAACCCAAACCACCCTGATCTTGCAGAGACCCAGTTCAGGTTTAGATCACTATTAGAGGATTAAGTTTGTAATAGGCCTTTTCTCTGCCCCAGTACAGAAGGGCAGTGACTTGCTTGTCTTCTTCCTACTCAGCATCCTCGCTTTGCTCAGTGAAGCCAGTCTGAATTCACAAACTTCTTTTTCTTGCCTTAACAATGAAATCAAAAGAGTGAAAGGGCAAGTGCTATAAAAAGACTAAAAAAAAAAAAAAACGAAACAACCCAAAACTAACAAAAAAAGACCAAAAAGGCTGCTATTTTTTAATGGGGTTTTTGTTTGTTTAAAGATACAGAATATATTATAAGCTACTCCTAAAAGCAAGGAGTAAGTAATGTCTCTATTTTCTGTAAGGAATTCTAACTTAACGCACTACCAAGGGTTTCCAATTTTCAACTCACTGAAACCCAAATACAGTCACTCATAACGATTAGACCTTGGTCTTTGAAGGATGTTAACAGTTAAAAAAAAAACCCTCTGCTACTACATTCAGCCTATAAATGATTACTCTTTTATTAGTGTAGCTGAGGGATTAGTAGAAATGTTTGTCTAATGAATGCAGCCACTATATTTGAGCACATGCCTGAATAAGATACTTGTTGATTGAAACCTGTCTATTTATAAGTACTTCTGAATGGTGCAAAAGATATCTGTATTGCACTACTGCAATGGCTTTTACATAACAGTAAATACTTTACTGCAATTCACACTGAGAAATACACTTTATTTGTGAGGTTTATATCTAAAACCTCTCACATAAAATGTACAGGATGGACTTTCTTACATGTGGTCTGACTTCTTTATGACTTCTTAGCTCAAAAACCCCTGGTTTGGCAGTTCTCAACAGGGTATAGGTACATCTCTTATATGCTCTTGTGTATACAAAACAACTTCAGATATGCAAATTAAAGCACTTCTTAATGTCAGGTAACCATCAAAGTTTTGTGATAAAAGAAAACAGTTTCTAAAATTCCACTCTGTTCATTCTTCAGCTCTAATACAAAGTAAATTCCATTACTATTTGAATTTAAAATGCTTCATAAATGAATGAAATTGCAGTTTTGTAATGGCAGACATCAATCGAAATGTCTTATGTGAATCCAAAAATGAAAACAACATATGTTAAAATAAATTTGTTTACATATTTAAAATCTAACAAGTAGACCAGCAAGAACAGTTTTAACCAGTTTGTCTCTGGCAAACAGAGTTGAAAAAGAGAGCAGGAAGTTCATAGTTAAAGGAGACAGTGTTAAAAGGTATTTAATTATGCAAGCAAAGCTTTTTTCCTCCCTGAACTAGAGAGAACCTCAACAAAGACTGTAGTTATTGCCTGTTAATAACAAATTTACATGATGCATGTTCAGGCTGATATTTAGCCCTAACTTTGTCAAAACTGAATAGAACCTTGAAAATAGCCACTTTAAATGCATAATGTCTGGTTTTCTGTGAGTGCTTAGCACATTCAGTTCCCAAGTCAAGCTTCTTCAACAGTACACCCAAAACAGGTATTCATCATTTTTGAAAAGGAAGACTATCAATCCTGTAGTCGGTACTTAGATCAGTGGCAAGTACTGTAAAAATGTATGTCACAGAATCAGAGAATGGTCAGGGTTGGAAGGGACCTCCAGAGGTCATCCAGTCCAAACCCCACCCCGGCTAAAGCAGGTTCACCTAGATCAGGTCACACAGGAACGAGTCCAGGTGGGTTTTGAAAACGTCCAGAGAAGGAGACTCTACAAACATCCTGGGCAGTCTGTATCAGGACTCCCTAACCCTCCCAGAAAATAAGTTTTTCCTCCTGTTCAAGGGGCACCTCCTGTGTTCCAGCTTGTACCCATTACACTTTGTCCTCTCACTGGGCACTACAGAAAAAAAGACCACAAAGACAGACAGAAAGTTGCCATATGTTGCAGTCTCTGTAATGCTGTCATGAGATGCACCTCTTACACTTTCAAAATTAACACCACTTTCTATGACACACATACAATTGTATATATGTCTGCATGTGTATGCTTATACATGTATACCTATATGTGTGTATATATATGGGCACATATACAAACAATATAAACAAATATAATAACTTCTTCAAATATTTTTTGAAACACAGTACACTTTAAAGTGTAATCACACTGAAAAAACTTCATACAAATGACAGGAATTTTTCTCTCCTTGGAGTAAGATCTGGATCAAATTCCAGTTTAAGTCTGAAGAACCCGAGTGGTACACTATCAGCTGTTACCTTTTCTCTATTTTGTGTGCATGTCTGGTACAGAGCTCTGTATGAATGCAGACGAACAGAAGTTAAATACTTGTGTATTATTTCAATTGGTATTACTCTGGAAATAGTATGATTTTTTTAGCTTCCTTTTATCACCCAAAATACATCTGTACTGTCATTCATGCAGTCTCTGATACTGAGACAGAAATACTGAACAGAAGAGGCAAGTCCAAATAATTTCAAAAGGACTTTATACCTTCTTGGGCAGTACTGTTCCAAAGCAGGATAAAATTAATACCTGGGTTTTTTCTGCCTTATTTATTTTGAAAATAGTTAGATGTGTAGTTTTAACCGATGTATGTTCATGTCCAAAAGCTAAACTTCTAAATGTACGCTCTGCATTTGCATATAAGCCGTATATTTGCATATATAAGCCATACACCATTTTTAGACCTGAAAAATTATGCCAAGCTTTACTTCTTTTTGAGGCACTTGTGGTACAGAGCTCTGCATGAATGACAGGGTGAGAGCTGCCTTTCTGAACGTACCCGCCAGTGTAGTGGTAGGAATATCAAGGAACATGGAACACATTTGCTGGCATTTATTCAGGATGACCTGCCTGAGTCAACGTGGTCTCACTAGTCCCAAGAACATTCATTTCTGCCCACGAGTAATGTCCCAACCCAGGAAAATCTTTTAGCGCCACAGCTGGCTGTGTACACTTCCTCTGTGTGACACAGCCCCCCAGAGTGAATCAGGAGATCTTTCTTGCCTTCTAACCACAAGTGACTGAAAACATTTCATAGGTTGAACCGTTATGAGGCCAGAGACACATAAACAAACCTTCTTAGGCCATGGAAATAAATTCTTTTTCATGCATCATACTTCCTTCAAGCTTTACTGGCTTTATACTCATCTTCAAAACCCTGAGATAGCTGCTTTCCCTGTCTGGGTAGGTGGAAGTTGAAAAATTCTAGACTCATCCATTTTACCTCTATTTCACACCAAATTAGCTCTAATGGCAGACAGATGGCAAAATAGGTAATCCCTAACACTTCTACAGTCAAAAAAGAAAAAAAAAATAGTTCTGAGGTTCTACTGTGAACTCCAAGCCATTCCAGCAAAATATTGCCTAATCAAGTCTATGCTATACTAATTATCCTATAACTGTACATAGAGTAATTCAAAATAACATAGATGCTGTAGAGGTATTTGTAGGTGTGACAACTACATTGGGAAAGGATTGTCCAATTTTGCTAAGCCCTCATAGATTCTACAGTTGGCACAGGAATCATCTGAGTGACAAAGATTTCCATGTTATAAGACAGGTGCTCCCCGTAAGACAGAGATTGGGAAAGTCTGCAGTCTCTTTAGGAAATGTTCCTTCCTCAATCCATACTAGCAAGTTTTTTTGACAGCCAGAGCTTTCATAGTAACATTGTCTTCACGACAATGATCTGCTAGAGCTATTCTGAACCAAATGCTGTTGGCATGAGCACAGAAAATGAGTACCATACAACATTGTATGGCAAAGTTTTGTGTGTGTAAAGTTTTAAAAGGCCCGTGAAGAACTCTAAAGAAGCAGTGTAACTTCACCTTGTATCCAAGGAAGATGAAAATGCCATTAATACAATGAAAGAGATAGCAGGAACATACCCTGGTAAAATATTCACATCAGGCATTCAGTCTCATGGATGAAGTGGTTGAGATTTTCTGAGACAGTTACCTGCTCTGAAAAGCCAGCATCTCCTGCTTCTCCATCTTCTGCACATGTATATTGCCTGTACATATTAAAATTAGGTATTTCTCAGTCTCCCCAGAGATATCCTTTCCATTACATTAACTGACAAGAAAATTGGTGTGCTAGTGACACTAGTCATCCCACTCCTCAGGAACACACTACTTACAGATAGTAAGCTTTCCCTGTATTATGTGACAGCTGTTTATATTCCACACATCTGCTAAGAGAGGGAGGCTCAGACGAGATAAAAAAAATCTGTGCTCAGCAAACACGTGAAGTACTACAGGGCAGAGACAGTGGAAGACTTTTCATGTGATCACCTTTAGCAAAGACAAAACAATCATTTTCAAAATAAAAAAATCAAAAGGGAAAGAAAATAAAGGCCTTTCCACAGATCCCTCTCATATTCTACACAAAATGTTAACTTCCCATCTACTGTTATTCAATGCTAGGCAGAAGCCATTGCACAAAAATGAATGCGGCTTCATACTCTGCACCTCCAAACTTGAGTTATCGAACTGTCTTGGGTAGACTCAGTGGAAATTATTTTCTTTTAAATCAAAATAAATGAATTCAAGTGTCATTTTCTGATTGATAGTGGGGATATAATTCTGGCTTAAAATTTGCTGTAAGATCACAAGAAAAGGAGATTTTTCTGCAACCGAGTGATTCTACACCTAAACCCTTTATTCTCAATAAAATCTAGTGCTGGGAACAAAACAACAGTTTTAAAAATTTTCTTCTTCTTGTGAATAAGGTAAGTCATATAAAAATGCAATCATAAAGATAGTAGTGGTGGGAGTCTGTCACAAAACTCAGTCTTTTTCAGCCAGGTGGGCCACTCACTATACATATGATCAATATAGAAGTACATCCAGCAAATCCACTCTGCAGAAACTTTAATGCGTCTTACCTCCTAGGGACATTTCACTTAAGTATTCTCCTTCTGTCAGCAAGTAATTTATTCTCCATTCTAAGACACTTCACAGGCATACAAAGGCATCAAAATGGTTTCTCCTTTCATGCAGCAAAAGAACATGCTTCTATCTACTGCTGCTTCAAATCCAGTTCATGGTTTGGTTTCCTTTTACCTTCTAACTTTCTCTTCAGGGACAGTACTCTAGTCCTTTAGTCATGGTATAGTTTAATGACTGTACTATGTACAGTGCATACCTCTGATATAGATAACCACATATTTGGAGACTGTAACATTCTCATACAGAAGCAAGAGCCAAAATTGTGATGAGCAAGGAAACTATTTTGCACAGGTTTCTGAAAAACCCTGGGGAAAAAAATAAAAATCCCGTTTTAAGAAAAGCTGTAGCAAAGATGCTTAAAAAGGAAACAATTCAAAACAGTCGCGATGAAAACAACTTCTTCAGGCCTAGTCAGGTGTTAAGTGTTTTAGATTGGATTGCAGTTTTATTGTTGTCTCAGTGGGAGGGAAATCCCCATGCCTGTAAAAGGCCTAAACAAAGCATCCATGGGACACAGTTATGTATTTTTGAATAATACAATGCTGCTTTAAGTGATAACGGTCTGAAAGTCCTAACGCAACACACATCCTGCTGCTTTGACTGTATTAAAGTATAACAAAAAAGACTCAATTCTTACTCTTGGGATACTGCTCCTACTCCCTCATGAGCAGTTAAAGAAATTAGAACCTGCCTGCTGACCCAGTGAGCTGCCCAGGCCCTGGCCCTGCGCGCAGCCGCCAGCCCCATGCCCACAGCACCCCGCCATGACAGCCTGCCCTCCCTGCAGCCTCCCACCCTCACAGCTCCTCTGATTGGCCAGTGGCAGACTGATACAGCCTCTGATCTGCTGAAGTTGATGGGCTGGGCCCAGTTCCCGCTCTGCTGCCTGCCTGCCCTGCTCCTTGCCTGCACCACAGCTTGCGTGTCTCGCAGCAGCCTGGCGCCTGGGTGCAATGCAGTCAGGCAGACCTAATCCTCAGTAATTGCCTTATACATACCAGCAGCTCTGTTCCAGAAAGTCATGGCCTGAGGAACTGAAACACGCAACTCTTAAAGACAGAGAGAGCAACTAAGAATCTTAAAAAGCGTCCTGAGCTCTGAAGAAAGCTGACTACAAGAACAGCATTGTACAGAAAAAAATGTTTATTGAGAATGTTGTTGTGTTAGAATCATCATTTCACCAGCAAAAGCTGTGGCAGAAGGAACGTGTCATTATTGTCTTCCTGTCATAAAATCTGGTCCGTATGTCAGCACTGGTCTCTCAGCTGGTTGCTTAGTTCTTGAAGTTCAGCAATCATGTTGTCCATAGTTGTCATCTCATCAGCTATCTCACTGTGAACCTCATTACTTGTTACATCGATAAAAAGTTGCTGCACGACAAAAAGTAATATATCATTTTAAAAAAATACATAGTTTCTCTTTTTCAGTGTAGAGATAGAATACAAGAAGCTCATCACCACTGTCCTGTCTCTCATATTTTTGGTACTTATGATAGTGTCTTTCTCTTTAAAAAGGTGATTTTGTGACTAATAAACAGAGGAGAGTGATATACACATACAGAGACCTGAGGTCTGTGCCACACACATGACATTTTGCCAAAGGGCCTGAATCCTCCTGTAGATTGCTGGGTTTCTGCCCTTACCTGACTGACAATGCTGACTCCTCATCCCACTGCAAATAAAGGATTTTATCACAAAATTCAAATGAGAAGAACATCTCACATACTATCACTGCAGTTTAGTAACCCACCTGCTGATAAATTAGTAGATGTGAATTCTAATGGCCATTTTTACCAGTGTCATATTCTGTTGTGTCATTTTCTCCAAAACCTCAAAGAAGCATGTTTCAACATTTGATGTCAAGACATGGTGGGTGGAGACATTAATTTGTGTGTAATTAAGTTACACAAGAGAAAATACTATAGAGTAATAAAAACTGTTCTTAAAAAATTTAACAGAAACACAAAGCAGCTAACTCACAAACAATCATAATCTTCACATATTTATTTGTAGGGAGGGAAACCAAGAGAGATGAATGCTAACTGCTAAAGTCTTTGATACATGAGCTTTGACTAAAGCTTTGTGCATTCTGCACTTGAACATGTTGCTATTGCATGGCCAGGACCTGTCATTTGACTCAAGTAATATGGGGGCTGTGTGAGGCACCACTCCACAGAAATATGGAGGGGAAGAACCAAACATATGTTTCCCCTATATATATAAAGGGAGAGTGAGTCACACTTCATTTGACACAAATGAAAAGCCTACATTTAGAGACAAAAACAAACCAAAAAACCAAAAGTTGCTCTGGAGTACATCTGTACATCGTTACAGCATCAAAACATAATGGGACAATACAGATACGTATATAAACAAAAATGTACTTAAAAGGTCTGAACCAAGGTCTTCAATGTGCCTCAGAGCAGTGTTGTCATGGAACAAAGGAATATCTTACACAAAAACAGGAACATGTTCCTGCTGCAAGTTCAGAAACTCTTCTGACTTTCAGCCCAATTGCCTCACACTGGGAATGTGACAGAAAAGTTTGGTTCTTTCTGGCTGAGACAGCTAAATAAATCAGGCTGATATAATTATTTGGGGTTTTGTTGTTTGTTTTGTTTTGGTTTTTTTTTTCCCACACTAAGTTAAAGAGATCTATTCAACTAGATGCAGCCTAGGGAAGTTTCACGCACTATCATTCCTTGGGCTTTGTGCCCCATGTTTTCCCACAACAGTAGCCACATTTCATGCATTTACAATATAGCTCCATGACCTCTCTCCTTTTCAGAGACCCCACTTGTCAGATCAAATGATGCATGGTGGCAAGGAGCAGAAGAGGGCCCACTATGCTATTTGCCCAGAGCATGTGATCACCCAGAAAGCTCTGTACAGAAAAAAGCCCATTAACAACACATTTTCAAGTTGTAGTCCTCAACAGGCTGTGGCTGCATCCTGAGTCCAGCGCAACACAGGAGCTGGAGTATCAATGAGGGAGACCCCAAGAAATGCAATAAGTCTGAGATACAACATTGTTTCACCTGTAGAAAACCTAGTGATTGTTCCTATTGCATGTCATAGCTACAAAATTTTGGAACTTTATCTTTTAAAGGTTACTTTCAGTGTTCCTTTATTCGTTCTGAAATCTTAACTACTGAGTCTGCCCTTAGACCACTATAGGTGCTTTTCTCTGTTAAAAGAAAAAAACAACAACACAGTAATATTGACTCACAAGGCAGCAAAAGAAAATGCTGCAGTCAAGCTTAGACAGGAATAAACAGTGCTAAACTGTCTGTGCGTAAGATCTTACAGAAGATGACTGAGATTTTAAACCACAGCACTCTTTGGAAACACAATATGACTCCAAATTAAAAATAAGATGGCAACTTGGCAAGCACGCAAGAACACTGAGGTCACACCAATAGCCTTATTTCTAATATGTCAGTATTCTCAGTAGTGCCATAAAACTTAAGAGGCACCATCATCTGCCAGTTACATAATCACAATCTCAGGGGTTGGAAGGGACCTCGAAAGATCATCCAGTCCAATCAACACCCTCTGACAGAGCAGGATCTAGAGTAGGTCACACAGGAACTCATCCAGGTGGGTTTTGAATGTCCCCAGAGAAGGAGACTCCACAGCCCATCTGTGCAGCCCGTTCCAGTGCTCTGTCACCCTTACACGTTGGCTTGAGAGGCAACTGCTCACCTATCTTTGCAATACCAGAAAGGTCCCGGGCTGGAGCTGTGAAAACATGTGATAGTGGGAAAATCCAAGCAAAGGAAATAAAGGCAAGACTGTTTCCAATGAAAAAAATGAAAAAGCTTAATAAGGAAGTTCCTGTTCCTCTGAAGAGTCTGAGCATTGCTTCAGGAAGCTGCAATAAGAGACTGATGACAGCAGGGTGAGAGGGGGACCAGGAGACACTTCTGTTTCTTGGGGCTAGGAAGGTGGCCCTGGTGACATCCCCAAGCCCCAGGGCCAACAAAGGAAAGGGCAGCCTTGATGAAGAAGTGCCTCCACCTGGGGCATCTTCCATTTCTTCTATCGGGTTTCAAGAAAATCCCTTCATATGGAGCCAAACAAATACTACCTACTCCTTTATCCTTTGGGCAATAGCCAAGCATATTAGTACAAAAAGCTTTTTAAACATAGTGCTGTAAGAAACTGCAGAGGAACAGCAGCTCTGTAGGTAATGGGATGCCTGTTTGTTGAGTTCTGTATTCAAGTGAAAATACTAGTGTGTAATAAGACTGCAGTGAAAGACATGGATACCAGCATTATTTGAATGGAAGAGATACTACAGATAGAGCTGAAAATGGAAATATTAGAGGAAATGCACTGCTTCACATTTACTTTTCTTGAGATCTTACAAAACCCGAACTTCTTATATTCCAAAGTCGGGCTTGTGACACATCATAATTACTTAAAACAAAGCCTAATCAGCACATCAGTTTCCAGGACAATGAATCCAAATATTTTGAACTGCTTCTCTTAAAGTTTGGAGTCTACTCACCACTATTGTTTTTGCACTCCAGTTTACTGGCCAGTTTAAACCATTGAGCACAAGCAGAGGAGCATTAGCAACTACTAACCATGACAAAAGAATCAGGTCCCTCTGAAAGAGCCTCCACAGCTGGCATGACCTGCTCATCTTCTCTCCAGCCAAGCATGGCTCCATTGAGGAGACAAATCCATCACTTTCCATCTCTAAAATTCATTCAATACAGAGCATTTCCTATATTCACTAATCCAATTTAGTTCTCAGTTGCAACAAAACCCGTTTATAAAATGCTAAGAATCAGAACAGTGTGGAATCAAAGAATCCCAGAACACAGATGTTCATTTGACTAGTTCCTTCAGGAATTAAGAATACAATTTACTGGCCTCACCTATGCTTAATCTTTCAGATACTGCATGATCTTGCATAATATAAACTGCTTGTGCTTGTATTTATGTCATTTATGTCAAGTAGTCTTGTTTCCACTCCTGTCATACTCAGCTTACACAGTTTCTCTAAAAATACCCACACCATATTCTGAGAGTAACAACCAAACATTTATGTTGTTACTTTTTCACCACATTCTGAAGAGGTATTTATGCCAGTATCTAAATGCAGTTCTGCAGTCAGCTTTTTTTGTGTCTGCTTATATAACCTTCCCAAGCTTTTATCCTTAAAATTCTAGGACTTAAAAGAGAGTGAGCTGAGTTTAGCACACTAGTGACAGATCCACACTTTGTAATACAAGCACATACGTTATAAAACTCATGCTCTGTAATTCACATATACTAAACCCCACACACAGCCAGGAAAAATACTTTAAGACATTTAGTGTATTTTGAATGGAAATGTATTCCAGTCCTCAGTTAAACAATAGCTGTGTCTCATGTTGTAAGATGAAGGGTAAATTAGGATAACAATGGTGCAGAAACAGAATTAGCTCTGGGTGCCAATCTATGGAAGCACAACTCAAAAAAAATGTATGATTCGAACACAATGACATTTTCTGTAAATTAGCTTCTGAATTGGTAGGGCATCCATGAAAAGCTTAATAAAAATTATTTATCTCTTTTAATAAATAACCCTAGTTTAAAACACTTCAAGTGACACAAAGCAGTGCTGACGTGTTTTGGTCCTTTCCAGAGGTTTATGTCCATTCTGAGATTGTCCTGCTTCCCCTCATGACTACTCACTTAAGGAACAGGTCTTGGAAACGACAGATTTCTTCTAAACATTTGATTGCGTTTGCTTAACATTTTAAGTAAAATTCTAACTTATTCTAAAATGTCAGTGCTCTGTCTTAGATTAGTAAGTTTATTGAGTCAAAACCTAGAAAGGGAATAAAAGTGTACGTAAAACTGGAATCCTAAAAAACGTAGAGGTGAATAGCCATCTGATGATGCATGGGGAAAGGCAGCCATTACATTCCTAGCTTTCAAACTAATATTCCCACCTTTCAAACGTTCTTACCTTTGCTTTGGATGACAAGCCACGCAAATTGAGCCGAGCTGAAGAAAGTATCTGCAAAGCTTCCTGATGATTAGATTTGTTCTTGCTGCATTTTATAGCCACTGTAATCCAAACACAAAAGGACCTCAGAAGAAAAAAAACATTACCTCTCTAGCAATATTTAATTTATTTTAATTTAATTTATAATTTATAATCTTGATACCATTCTTAGCCAATTTTTTACTGTAATATCCCCCAAGAGAAACATATAGAAAAAGAATGTCAAGTAATTTTGAACAGATAACTCTAAACCCAACAGGTATGTGTACCCTTCTGAAACCTAAATATCACAGTGAATTGTACAGTGAATAGTCTGAGCCTAATCTATGTCCATCTCCTGACTGGCACGGTCAACCTCATATGATGATCTGCGGACTGAGACAAAATATAGATGCATTTTTAATTTTTGTTGTGAAATTGCTAGACTATGACATTAATCAATTCCACGTTTACCAGTCATACATTTACTGACTTACACTTCATAAATTTAGCCTCATTCCAGGTATATTTTTGTATGCACTATCAGGATGATACTCTGTCAGAGGACTCTCAATAGTAGGAATAAATATAATGGGTAAAGCATAATATTATTTTGTTACTAAGGTTAATAAATACTTGCTACACTCTTCGTGAATATTCAAGGTTCTTTTCAGGTAGAACATACCACATGCAATCTCTATGGCTCCTTTCATCACTTTTTTAAAAGAAGAAACATCTTTCTGCCAATCACTTGATTGAATTTCACATTTATGAGCCTTGGTGAGACACTGCAATGACTGCAAGGATGAAAAAAAATAATCAGATCAGTATGTGAGACAAATTAGGAGATTAATTTGAAATACATAGAAAATTAATGCTCAATCCAGAAAATTAATGTATATTTACTATGCTTGATTTCTCATGAAGTAGCATCCTTCTCTACAACGGTAAGCACCAGCTGCAACACAGATGTTCTCTCAAGTTTGAGACACATACAAAGTAACATACATCAATTTTTTATCTTTTAAAAATCTGTCTAGACTGATGGATGTGCCCCATGTTTGCCAAGTCATCATAATTAAATGCACATTAAAAACAGTACTCACACTTTGAACAGTAATTTTGTACCTAAAAAAAAAAAAAACTGAATACACCAACGATTTATTTTTGTATATGTATTCTTGGTGAATAATATATTTTACAGACACAGCTATTAGCCGTCATACTGCTCTGGTTCTCAGTGTGAACAGGAAAAGTAAATGTAAACAATACAGGTCTCATTAAGAAAAAAAGAAAATAAGCCGAAGAAATTATTTTTTTGTTTACTTTCTACAGGATCAGAAATAGAGAAAAAATACATGTCAGAATTACATGGCTTGGTTCAACGACAACTCTTCAATTAACTCTTTTAAGAGTTTAAATATCGTGGAAAGGAATAAAACACTTTCAGTGCAGTACACGCACATGAACACATTAAAGACTTTTGATTTCTGGATAAAGATTAAATTTGAGGGTCATCACCTCAGAAGGTTTTACCTTCTCTTTTCCACCGGAGTTCCAGTCACTATGGCATGGGCAACTGAACTGCTCATGCTGCTGTAAATTGCCATAAAGGTGTATTAAGTCAAACCAGAGAAAATTAATGACTTATTTAATAACCTAGGTTTTAACCAGTAGTACTTCTGGCCAGCAGAGGCAAGAACTTCCAAGAGAAGGAACAACAGTTTTTTTCCAGCAGTTTGATTTCAGTCTGCACGTGTCTGAGTCAGAACAGCAAATTAGAGGGGTTTTGCTGACAGATGTCATAGAAGGGAAAGAATTGTGGGCTGTTTCTTTGCACTTCTTGGATTTATCCTGGAAGGAAGCAGTTATAAACAGGGGAAAGTTGAAGGAACAGAAAGGTTTCATAGCCTGGGTATGGATCAACAGGAAACTTGGAGGTTGTAAAGATTTCTTGATGGGAAAGCAGTGGACCGAACTGCATTCAGCACAGGAAAGAATGAAGTACTGAGTGAAGTGGCAGGTTGGATGCATCAAAGTACAACAGCAAATATATGCTAAATCTTAAGAAAAAAATACACAAACCCAACACTTCAATAGTTTTACACCTCTAACTCGTAAATCCTGTCTGGCTGAATTGTAACTGTAGACTTCAGTGATTCATTACATTAGATATGGCATCAGAACAGAAACATAAAAAAAACAAAAACTAACCCACCCTTTACAACAGCCAGACATACAAGGTTGTTCTTTCAAATGCCATGTTAGGAACAAAAATTGGCTAAATTTAATTAAATCTGCACTAAGGTATTGCATATGAAATAAAGACCAAACCTTACATTTGTAACTAGGTACACGACACTATGATAGATCTGTTCCCATGTCTTTGTCCTATAATATAACATAATAAATAATGCACTTTCAGAATTCATTGACCTTTTGCACAATAAATGTGGGTGGAAAACTGCAATGACACATCTGGAATTTTTCTACAGATAGTTCACTTAATATCTGACACCTAATGGTGCTTTTAGCAATGAAGCCAATAAACATCATTTTAATCATTGTAACTTTATAGTATGATATTAAAAAAAATCTATCAGTAATTACCTAGGGTATTCTAAATTAATTTTTACTCTGTAAATTTTAAATACATGCTGTGGCTGTAGGCTGTTTTGTTCTTGCATGATCTATATCTATGGTGCCATCATACTAGGATACTTGGATACATATATAAGCATACCTCAAGTATGCTTAAACATTATTCCTTTTTGCAGAGCAAGCTAGACCATAAGCATGTTCCACTACCAGTCTGATTAGGAAATGCAGTTAAAAGTCCTGTCTACCCCACAAAGTGAAACCAGGTTTTTAACTGGGTTAGTGAAAAATACTGTGATGTAACCAGATTTTAAAACAATTACAGCTATAGTATGGGCAGGGCCTCTGCTATTTTGCATGTCTGAGAAAGAATTTGAGGATATATTATACAGGATATTGCAGTGTCTGTATTTCTGAATTCTGAATAGGACAAATACCTTCTATTGTTTATCTGAAAAGAAAAATAGAGAAGGAAAAAGGGAGGAATTAGAGGTATAATAGACACTAGCAATGATTAAACAAGGCGTTTTATGAGGCAGAGCATAAAGAGGAAGATCAGCAAGGCCCAAATAATTGGAAATTTAACTCCACAGGCATATAATTTGTAGGCCCAACCATCTGCTTAATAGGCTTGACATCAAGTCATGACTGGAATCCTCCATACTGACATTTTTGCCCATTAGGAAACATCCTGAATGCTGACTGTGTGTATTTTCAGCTTCAGTGAAGATCTGATAACCCATAAGTACTTTTGGAAAGTGCAAGGCTACTTGAATTTTTGAAATTTAATCCCAAATAGAAAGCACACTTCAGTATACAATAAAATAAACACTTCTAGCAGTACAGATGGTTATTCTGCATATTCAATCAACTTGATTACCTGGAAAGTGATAGGAAAAAGAGATGGAAGTTAACATAGCAAAACCAGGGTAAAAAGAAGACAATGGTTCAACAGATTAAGAATGAAATAGAATTACTGGGTTCCATTTTAAGCTAAGAAAGGACAAAACACTTCTACTCAGGGAACTGTAGTATAAACTACTTTAAATTCATTTTCCCATAGTGATTGTGAAGAATACAGATGCCACTAGATCATGCCATTAAGATTTGCTTTTATCCAGAAGCTGCAATATCTCATATTCAGAATCAAAGATTTAAATTTTGGAAAAAACACACCAGTATTATAGACATTAGATTGCTGCCAAGAAAAGTTTCAGAACACAAATTCAAAACAATGCACATATGTTGTGATATGATATTTTTAATGAAATATTGATAAGAGAGATTTTTTAAAACTCCCCAAAAATGGATAAAAAACATCTTGCTCCTATTACATGATAAAAATGTGTGTTGTGGGAACATGAAAAGCAGAACATAAGATTATAGAAATGCTAAAGCAAGACTTGTCTGGAACAAAAGCCTGTCTTACTATATTGCTAGAGATTGTCAGATAACAGAAAGTTTGTGCCAGAAGTGTGTATCCATAAAAAATTATAACTTACAACACATTTACCTTTTCAATATCTTCACCACTATCATTCTGTCCATTTCCATAAAGTTGGGCATAAAGTCTCCAGATCTCCCCATCATTTGTCACTCGTGAAGTTACTCTGCCCAAGAGCTCTTGCAATTTCCCTTTCAATCCACTCGCTGCCTCTCCAGTGCGATCTGCCATACCATCCACTACCGCTCGGACCAGAATAGCCAGCACCTGCAAAAAAGCAGCAAGAAAGAGCTTTTATTTCAACCCAAATCAACATCACTATATTTAATGACACCTGTAGTATTTGGTCTCTATTAATGGTTTAGTAAAACACAAATATAAGACCACATGACAAGTACACAATTTACTAAGAAATACATTATTAGGAAAGTAATTCAACTAATTTAAACCTCAGATTCTATGACTGGTACAGATAAGGAGGCCAAAGAGCTAAGATACAAATTTGGGTTACTAGGATAGGCTAGCATGAAAAAGAATGGTATATAAAATTCTGGCAGTATCCTAAAGACATTTCCACTTTATAATACACTTATAAAAAGATTGAACCATGTCGTAATGTACCTGAAGGAAAAAGGACACGTGGCCCACCCAGACTTTAGTTATGTGAGACCAGAAGCTGCATGAGGCTCAGACACAGGCCTCAGATGCAGGCTCAGACTTTGGCTACATCGGACAGTGAACAGTGGGCCTGAAGAATCATCAAGGAGGAGTTGCTTGTTACAGTATAGATATGAAGGCAGTTGTGCCGTGTGGGAAAGAAACTGTGTAAGCTTAAAAGAATGTAGCAAGGCAGAACCTGAAGGAGTATGTGAAACTGCAAGGCTTATCGCAGAAAGTGCAGCTGGAAAAGACCAATCAGAATTATTGTAACCAAGCTAGTTTTGCATTGGTTACAAACGTCTGATGCTCTCAAAGTGGAGAGTTATGACCTTAACCATATTGGTGTGGCTGTCATTTCTCCGTGGTGCTCTCTCTGACAGAACCACAAAAAATAGAGGTCCTGTCTTCTGTTACCTGAATTAAACAGGCTGGTAAAGGGTATAAAAATATCTTCATGCTGGTAGTTCTATCTTTTGAGGCTATCATTTGGTACATTTAATGATTCAGTATTTTTATCCATATATTTATAATTACAATGAGATCACATTAATAGCAATATTAATATCAAGATAGTAATAAAATCAATTTCAAAATCTGCGAATAGCCCCAAATACTCTAGTACTCTAGTAAAGGTAGAACGGGTGTGCATCCTCATAAACCAGGATGCAGTTCACTGACAGAAAGTAAAGCAAAAAACTATGAAAGTATCAATGCATATTACACTTAAAATAAAATCACGTGCAGTTCAGTATTTGTGATATGACATTTTCCTAAAACAACTTTTCTTCTGTAGAATGACTGAAATAACATGCATCCCAAGAATTATCAAGTTTTATCAGAGATAGGAAGTCTTTGTCAAAACAACGCAAGTCAAAATGGCTGATGATGTTATGAAATAAATCTATAGAACACATAAAGTGGAAAAATATTATACACCTCTATGGTATATTTTCAGAATCAATATGAAATCATAGCAGTGCCTGAACATCAATTAAACGGTTTTCCCTGAAAACATAACAGTACCGCCCTTATAAAGTGACAAACTAAGAAACTAGCTGTTCTTTCCTTTCTTTTCTGTTAAAGAGCTCAGACTTTCATTTAAGACGGTAGAAAATATGATCAACTATTAACTGTCCCAAACTTCTAAAATTCATATTATATTGACGATTTGGAATCTAAGAGTCAAAACTCTATGAATCAGGTCTTCTATAATGATTTGTTAGAAAAAGTTGAACAAGTACTGATATTTGTATTACTATTACTGTAGCATTGCAATACAAAACATAAAAGAGGTATAAGAAGCAGCATTATTTTTTTTTGCAAAGGAACTAGAACTGGTCTTGAGGATTCATACTAACATACATGACTTCTGAAGTAATTTCTCAGTTTAATAAAACTGTTATTCAAAGTCCAAAAAGTTAGTTCACATGAATATCATATACAGTTATCAAGAGTTTTCAAGCCAATAATATTTTGTTTACATAGGTGAAAAAAGTTTCCTCAGTCACTAGGATTTAGGAACTGAAAAATTATACATATTCCCATAGAGTTCAGGCTTTGCTTACACTTTCATCATAACAATCTATCGCCTCATGTAATTAATGATGTAAGGTTTAGCACTACTGCAGTTAAAATAAAACTATTGTGAAGGCCCTGATTAAAGCGTCCATTAAACAGTAATGAATCATTAACACTACGCGGCTGTGCCCAGTTGCTAGACAAAGCTATTTCAAACTGCAAAGGAATTGTGCTAAAAGCATTAACAGTGTAACAGAGCTTTCCATTTTAGACAAGTGTTAAATTTTAATTTGCATCTTTGAAAGATTTTCAACTCTGATACAAATTAGACTACTAAAGCAATGTTCTGTTGCCCAAGATCCCACCCATGCAAGTATAGAGTCTTTTTTTTTTTTTTTTTTAATGAACTGGGTTCCATATGATCACTGTGCAGAGAGTTTGTGTTTAGTATGACATTAGACCATCTGCATTTCTCCTTCTTTGCTTCTGTGAATAACATGTGTTTACTACAAACTGAACAAAAAACCCCATGGTTTTTAAACCTTAAAAACAAATCCAAGCATTTTTAAATGCTGTGATTGCTATCAGTTAATCTCATGCCACAATTATTCTCCAAACAGCTCCTTTCATATAAAAACTCAATTGGCCAAACCATTTTTAGAAGGTTGACTAGTACTAATGAAACTTGACAGAGCTCAAGCAAGAAGAGAACCTTTTCATATCAGATGCAGAATGACAAATCTGCAGTCTATGAGTTCTTCCTATGCCTCTCGCAAATTAAACCTTTGTAATAAAGACAATTATCATTAGTCAGCTACGTAAAAGAAACAGAGCTTCAAAAATTATTAATTCCTACCCTCACCCTTAAAATCCCCTTGGAACATGCTCTTGCAGCCTTTTATTAGAAACAGTTTGGCAATATAAACTGCTGAAATGAGGATGATGTTGAATGAAAAGGGTTACCGAAAAACTTTGTTAGATTCTCAAGAACATGTAATTGCACAGAGTAACCATTTGTCCATGCTTCTCAATTCATATTCTCTGACAGAATGAAGATCTGGTTTCCCAATGCAATGTAGCAAAACAGCTTTTCTACCCACAAAAATAACTTTGTTATTCAAAGAACTGCAACTTTACAAGTAAAAAAAGATGACAGCACAACCATGCGTGTGGCACAAAGTAGTATGATTAGCAGTTGCAGAGATCCCCTCAGGTATATTTGCCACCTCAGACTAATAATACAGAGGCCAAATTGATGATGAAAATAGGTGAGGCTTTCTTCTTGGGTCCTTTTTACTGACTAATCTACTAGCTGAATAATTCACTGAGTCTTAAAGGTTTTCAAAGCATATTTCTCAGTAGGTTCTGGAATATTACAGGAAATAAGGAATCCTGAAGAATTTTAAGCACCAATAAGAAAAGAAGGTAAGAAAGCATGCTTATAGCATTCAAGGGGAATACTAAGAAACAGAGGCTTTTGAAAGTATGTCCTTTTTTGTAATTTTTTTATTGCATTGCTGTTCATTTATAAAGAGCCCTTCAGCTTTTCCTTATTCAAGTCTGCCTGCAGAACCCGTACAGATATATCTTCAAACCTCATGCTATCCTGGTCTCAGAATCTTTGCCACAAGGATGAGATTGTTAAATAACTAGAATAATTTAGAAGCAAATTTTCCCAAAGCTGCAATGTATGCTTGGAAATCTGGAACAAAAAGACAGCAACAGCCTAACAGAAATCCCAGATGAAGATATGAATTCTTAGTGTTATTAGAAAAAAAATAGTGATTTATGAATATGATTTCATACTATGCTAAAATAAAGTTCAGAAATTTCATCTAATTACATAACCCAAGTCCATTTCAACTTATATATTCGATTGCACACTCTGAACTGGTCTCACAAAGGGTATTTCTGTGATAACAATGATGCTAAGAATGATTGGCTTTCTGTTTTTCAATGACTCAACTTGTTTCTTTCAGGCTCACGTGTATGTATTTTTCCAGACTTTTAAATTTATTCCTTCTTTCTTACAGCTTAGCAGTCTATCAATTAAAATCTAAGATGAGTACAAATACCAAGTGTAACCTGAGAGAAGATCATACCATGTTGCATGGAAACAGAGGTGTATGCTTCCACTTACTTGTGCTCTGTGATTTTACTTTGTTAAAATACAATTGCACAGGAGGGTTATAGAGCATCTCTATTTAGAACAGGCTGGGATCAGGAACTATTTTTCAGAAAGGTAACTTGCCACTTGAAGCTGTTATGTAAGCTCTCTGGATTTTGTCCAGAGTGTACATTCACAAACACGGAAATTAACTGAACAAAACTGACAACAGTGAAGATGAAAAAATGTCTGCTTTATTTTTCTTTGTTCTGACTATTAAAAACAATGTTCTGACTGTAATGCATTCAACCTATGAAAGATAATTCCCTTTCAAAGTCTCACTTGTGAAATTTTCCAAGACTTGGGAAAGCCTATCTTTCCTTAAACTAAATAATTATGGAAAAATGGGATTACACTTTCTGTTTTATTTCAGAATAGATCTTAAAACTGTAAGGCTCATATTTGTCCTTTTACAAAGTCTGAGACAATCTGGATGCAAAGGTGTGTCTTTGTGCATATTTTTATTTTAGATTCTTAAGTCTTACAGTTCAGATCTTTAAAAATTAAATGGCTTGCCTACATAGCTTCACTGGTATGTGCACTTTCATTACTAATACCATTATCAGCAGAAATCTCTCTCTGTCTCACAAGAAAAATTAACAAATGTTAGGATAACTTAACATGAAAACTTCCCCACCTGTGTATCCTTGTACTTTTCTTTTAAATCCATGAGACGGTGATAAGCTTTAATTGCTTCTGAAAACTCTCCAACATCTGTACTAGTGAGAAGATAGTTCTCCCATATTTGCCAGTGCTCGTAGTTGCACTTGAGAGCTTCTTGGAGGGTTCGAAATGCTTTCACTCTAATCAATAAAGAACAGAAGATTCAAAATTAAAGATTTCATATAGCATATTAAAATCAGTTGGCATTGTATACACTAAAAAGCTGCTTATTTAAAAATTACGTTTAGAAAATAGTGAAGTGTAAAAGTTCCCGGTTCGTAATTTACAATACTGATAATTTACTGATCTCTTGCTGATTACATTCTATCAATTAACTCTACAGTACACTCTGTAGAGTCTGAAGCAGGTAATTACCATCTTAGTTGACAATTATATTTTAACAAAAAATAATAATTATGCCATCTGTGTCAATATTTTATTTTCTGAATTTTTAACTGAAATAATGAAAAAACAATCATGCTGCAGTTGTAACACGTTAAAAACTCAAATATCACTGAGTTCATGGCAGACACAGAATGACATTGACTCATTTCATCAGACAAAGGAAGGTTACTTAACAATAACAGCTTTTTGTGATTTATTTTAAACATTTGCATATGGTAAACTTGCACACTCATCACACAGAAGCCCAGGATTTTCAACCATTTGTTTCTTATGTCAGTCAGAAGCTATACTTAACCTGTTTCCTGATGCTACGCTGCTCAGTACAAATGTGTCAGAGGGGCCCCAGACACTATTAGGGTCCTTCACCAAAAGTGCTGCCCATCAAATCATTTCATATTGGCAGGAGAAAGTGTCGTGGAATAAAAGTGGACAGAATAATTCCTATAAAGTCACTGTCAAGTCAGAAAACATCTTTATTTTTTCATACAAATCCACAGCAGGCAACCCTTGACCATTCCCTTACTCAAGGAAAGAAGAAATAGCATTTTCTGCTAAGGAACAGATGACGATTCAAATTAATCAAGAATATGGGCTGAAAGCAGTTGACCCACTGTTTACAGATGTATGACCACCTACACAACATGCAACCAATGCTGCTAAAGAGGAAGCAAAAGGAGTAAGTCTTCATGTAATCACAGAATCATAGAATGGTGGGGTTGGAAGGGACCTTTAGAGATCATCTCGTCCAATTCCCCTGTAGAAGGAGGTTATCTGAAGTGTAAGTTGGTATGGCCTGAGTGCCCACTGGTTGAAGCTTTAAATGTATTGCCAAAAGTTTCAATTCAATCAAAACTTTAAAAAAGCTTTGATAGAGAATCAGAATGACATAGTCCTTACAACGTTAAGTTTGAAACTTACTCTCAGCTGCACAGTCATGACGTCAAAAACTGACACAGGAATAAATTCCTTTAACTGAAAACTCAAAAAAGAGTTTTCCTAGGCAGGTAAAGGAGGTGATAAAACAAAAAATTACTTCTTAATAAAGATCATATGAAGATGACTTGTTATCAAAATTGCTAAAAGTGCTGTCTCTAAAGAAAGACAGCTCAAAGAAATTGGTTTTTTGAGTTTCAAAATGAGAGTGCAGAAAAAAGGTAAATATACCAGCCAGGAAATGCAAATATCTAACTAGAGGCCATTAAAAGTTCGGAATGGCTGGTCAGGGTAGACTGTCACTCTAAGCCCAAAACTGCCAATCTAAGCCCACAGTATTAGAAAAGTTACCAAATACATGTGAAGAGAGATGGCTAATAGAGCAAAATTAATGAAGGTAATTTGGCAGAATACAATAGTTCACAGGCAGGATCTTCCCATGTTCTCTCTCTCTTCTGATACACTGATACATGTGATGCTGCTGACCTGCGTCCCCTCCACAGTTATCAGTTTTACTAAGGGACTTCAGACCTCAATTTTGATAGATTTTATTAGAAAAGAACAGAGACTTCCTTCTTCCTCTGTGGAATTTGCTCCAACAGAAGCTGGGATCTGCAGAGCAATTTGCAAGTGTGGAAGATCCTCTGGCTGACTGATGTACCCATATCACCTTCAGAAACCATTTCTGAAACTGCTCTTCAACACCTGTAGGATCGGGCTGTATGATCTGCACTATCTTCTCAAAAAAGTTAATAAGTTATCAGGCAGATTCCCTTCAGATGGAACCGTGTGATGGATGACGTGGAAATCATATTCCTCAAATCATCACTCTTGGTACACTAATCCTCTAGGTTCTCAAAACAAATCCCCTATTGTATTGAATAAATCACGTAGTGATGTAGCATCTTTAACCAGGGTAATATTGAACAGGAAACAATAGGCAGTACCAGTGTGTCATCCTGTCTTGGAAACTAGGAATCTTTCACCCTAACAACAGAGGACCAGTCCTGGTTTGTTCTGAGAAATAAGAGATCTAGATTTCAAAAGCCTTGTGGCAGTTAGAGAAGTGTTTTCTGGTAAATCATAGTAGAATCTGTTTCAATCACAACAAAGGAGGAAATTCAGAATACACAAGAC
Source organism: Urocolius indicus (assembly GCA_013401255.1). Lineage (NCBI taxonomy): Eukaryota > Metazoa > Chordata > Aves > Coliiformes > Coliidae > Urocolius > Urocolius indicus. The sequence continues at coordinate 429,739 of WBNH01001431.1, forward strand.
TTGTGTACTCTGAAAAAGCAAAAAATCCCTCAATCCCCAAGAAAATTTCATTCGTGTGTCAGTAAGTTGTCTGCACACACTTTAAAAAAACGTATATATTTTATGTTTGTCTGTTCTATCAGACTCTACTAAGCATTACACAAATACAGAGTCCTTGAGTGGAACTGATTTATGAGCCTGATTGGAGTAAAGCTTGATTTCCCCCTCCCTTTTATTTAATCCTCCCACCACTTTTGTTTTGCTATCGGGCTTGCAAAATAAGAATTTATGCTTTCATCACTACTTGCTCTCCCAAAAGAAATTGTTGCACTTCTACAGACATCCCCCGTTTTGAGTGTAGGTTAAACTAACTTACACACAGTCTTGATCTATAAGTGACTACACAAATAAAGAAGTTGCTGTTCCACAGGAAGGCAGCTATGGTAGCAATGTGGACAAAGGGTGGTTTTCAAAGAAATGTGGCAACCCAGACAGAAGTCCCTTGTTAACATGTGGGTGTCCACGCCTCTGGCTGCAGGGAGTGATGGAACCTGGCACTCCTAATGGATGACACAGAAAACAACACTTGTGTTCAACGTGACCAGGTAGGTGAATGCTTAGCCTAGTGGCTGAAGGATGAGGTGGAAAGGCCGAGGAGTGTGAGGAATTGAAATAGATTGGTGGACCGAGAATCTAAGATCCCTGAGATGTGGGCAGCACGGTGAAGCTTCACAAGAAGTACAGGATCTCCTACTGTCTTCTAGACAGCTTAACAGAGGAGACCTAAGAGATGGAGGAGAATGGACACAGGTCCCTTCTCAGGGAGGCAGGCGAATCCCTTCCCAGCCTCCCACGCCTCCCCAGTTGTCACTGCGAAAGGGCAGGTGTCAGGAGGATGGAACCAGGCTCTTCTCAGTGATGTCCAATGATAGGACAAGGGGCAACGGGTACAAGCTGGAACATAAGAGGTTCCAAAGAAACATACAGAAAATCTTCTTCACTGTGAGGTTGAGAGAGCACTGGAACAGACTGCCCAGATGGGTTGTGGAGTCTCCTTCTCGGGAGGCATTCAAAACCCACCTGCAGGAGTTCCTGTGTGACCTACTCTAGGTGGTCCTGCTCTGGCAGAGGGGTTGGACTGGATGATCTTTCGAAGTCCCTTCCAACCCTTAAGATTCTGTGATTAATAATAATAAAACCAACAAACATATGGTAGTCTCTCAGCCTTGTAGTCGATGAACAGACATATTTTCTGTTTTGTTTTTTTTTTTTAATGAAACAAACATAAGCCAGTACACTAATCATATGACACATCTTTTTGAACTATATGTAAAAAGCAGCAATCTGTCACACAGTCTGAGACAATAAATGGGCATTCTCAAAGCACTCCTGAAGATAAAAACAACTTCTGAAAAGTTAAACCAAAATCTTGATTTCTACTACTTTTTAATATCAAGTTATTATTCTAACCTTCATTTTCTTTTCCCTCCTGCTCCCATTAGCATGTCAAACCACCTCCCACATTTCTTTTGTATGTTTATCAATTTATCCTTTTATTTAAATTCATTACTCTTTTTCTCGTTTTTCAGTTTGCCTCCTGAGTGCATAACCACATAAACCGATGTCAGATTTTGAGTAAGGTTTTTAAAAAATTATCTTATTCCTTTGTCATGTTCTTTGAGGACAAGTTATAATGTGACAATTCCTCAAGTTCTTTCAGGTATTCTGTGTCTACAAGTCACTTTTAGTACACTGAGTTGAAATATAAAATAAGAAAGGCAGTCTTATTTTCTTATTTAGGTCAAAGCTTCTTGTACTAATGGTTGATTTGGAGGAAGGACAAATGAGATAGTATATCTGTGCAGATCTCCATTTGCTCTTGTAATAGCAAAAATAAACTGCCTGTTTTCCCCTTAAATCTACTGCAATTAATGTAGTATGAATTGAAATAGGTCTGAATTAATAGTTTGCTTGAAACAGGTGTATCTTTTAACCTCAGTCAAATTAATTTCCAACTTTAAAATTAATGTTTTGCACTGGTTGTACTTAATACATCATAAAGACTTTTAGCAAGAAAAAAGTGTAGGGTTAGAGGTTGCTACTTTTATAAGGCCTATGAAACTATTTCCTGTATAATTAAATAAGTTATCAATGACCCAACCTGGAAAAGAGAAATGACAGGATAAGAATGACAAAATATGATGTAACGACAGAAAAAAGAACAAAAAAAGAAATCCCAGTTATATTTTTTGGAAGCAGTATCTTCTATTTCTTTTGAACTTACTTCTGTTTTAATCTGATATAAGCAGTAGATAAATTGTTCCAGGCCTCAGCATTCTGTAAAGATAAAATGAGAAGTACCAAAAATATTATTCACTTACGTTTACTCAATAAAAATATGTAAATGAAACTACTGTGAAATAGCAGTGATTTTGCTTATCACACATATTAACACATTTTCTACAAGGTGGTCAAAATATTACATAGAAATACAAAACACTGTATTAAACTACAAATATCTAAATAAGACTACTGACTACAGCAACAATCGGGTATATAAGTATCAATTAACTGCATTCTGGATGGAATATACTGTCAGCTCTTGCCTTCACTTTAAACTGTAAACAGGCATCCTCTTCTGGACCTAGCTGGAATGGCTGGAGAAGTCAGTGCTCCCAGCAGCTCATCACTTCTTACTTTATGGAAGCTACTTACCTGCACACTGGATTAGTGGGGCAGAAAAATCCATAAAATCAATCATCTGAACACCCCCTAATGTATCTCAGGCAAAACTAACAGGGTTAATTTCAACAATGTTTATCAACTGTTTTAGTTGAAAAAGATTACGGAGCACTCAATCTTTCCTCTGGGAAAACCAACAGAGCCATGTAGAGTTATGATTCCTGCCCATCACCTTACACTATTGTAAATTTGAAGCCACACCACTGAATTCAATGAAGTGACAACTAGCATACATTTGAAGAACAGAACCTGGGTAATGAAATGAAATGTAGTCTGATACCAAAGGCTATCCTCAGGCTTAATGAGCATTTAAATAATGTTGTGAAGCCTTTTTGAGGCTTAGTCCATCAAAACTATCATTATATTGATTCAGATCATTGCAAGACAGGTTTTAGCTCCATGCCTAAGAGCCAATTCAGCATCCTTTACTCACAAAAGAAATACCACTTAACTCATTGAGAAACCAGTTGGGTTATTCATACAAATAGTCAAGCAGAGACCTCAAAGAGATAAGTGAATGCAATTTTAGTATGTACTTATAAGTAAATATACTGTACTGAAACAAAGAAAAACACTCCAAAAATATAAAGTAAAAATTCCAGTTAAATACAGGGTTGTCTGTACATATATTTTTACCCCCAAGTTATTTCATTCTATTAATAAAGAAAAAAGAACACTGTCACCTTTCATTGTTATTTTATTCTTTTCTGCAAGAGAAAAGAACAAATAACAGTTTCTATCAAGCAGGTGGCATTAACTGTAAGGAGCAACAAGCTGGCAAGTCAGGCCTTTTGACACAAGTACTGTCCAGTGCATTCCTGAGAGGCGATGATGAGAGCCAAGATCTCTATCTCAACGTACAGTCCCTCAAACAGCACTACTGTACACATGCTTGTCCCATGCATCCTGAAAAATCAGCTAACAAGCTCCATTCTTCCTGTGCTCATGAACTATATAGTTACAAGTTTATTTGTCATACAACTACTTGTTTGACTTCTTTTTTCCAGGAGAATTTGATTACTTAGAGGACCAAGTATTTTACTTTTTTTGTTGTTGTTGTTTATCTCTCTTTTTTATTGCTCTTCACAGAATACTTATTCCTGCTTCTCTATTTTATCAATGTATGCAAGGATTAAGGAATTTTTGCTGAAACATATTTCAACATTCATATGCACATACTTGGACAAAGTACTGGGCAAGTATTTTTATGATGTCTCCTCATAACAAAAATATATCCTTCATGTACAAGTTGCATTTATTCAAAGGGTAAGGTTTAAACAAGTTTTTCATTACTGCTTTGCTTGTTTATAATGAAAACATCCTTGTTGCTTTTAGATAAACCATCTGAATCACGGCTGGAAAATACATACATCTGGTTCCAATGTCACACAGCGCTGAAATGCTTTGGCAGCACCTTCGTAGTCTTCTAAAGCAATATATGCACAGCCCAAGGAAAACCATACACCTAGCTAGAGAGAGAGAGAGAAAAAAAAAGAATGATTACATGTATTGATACATATTTTTGCACAAGAGAAATACTTTTGCCTGAATGCTCAGATGTACATTACTCTTGTTGATTTTACCTGATTTTCAACTATCACTGCATGGGAATAAATAATTTCCTCTATAGAGAGTACAGGAAAACTCTAGCATCAAAGTTTTAATAAATATGGATGAACCAAGGTGTTGACTATTTAAAGACCACTTAAGCATATGTGAAGCGCTCTTTAACACTACATCTTTATCTAGAGAAGAAAATTATAGCTACTTAGAGGTTTGCATATTTTGCTTTAACTTATAAAAAATGTGTACTCAATTTGTAGTATTACAATTAGGTCAAATAGCAAATACTAGGAAATTTATTTCAAGGAAATCACATTTTACAAGAACCATTTCTAAGGACTGAATAGGAACATCTCAAAAATTATAGCTCTTTCTACTTGTCAGAATATCAGTCTTTTCTGGTTTATAGTACAACGTCTGGAGATAGAAATATACACAAATGCCTTTCATAAAGAATAGAACTTTGCCAGTTCAATAATCTTGCATTGAATCTTCAGTTTTTACAACCAAATATCTCTCATCCATAAAGATTCAACTAGAGAGAAGAGCTTAGCACCTTCCTCTCCCCTTCCTCTTCTCAGGAAGCTGCAGAGATCAATGAGGTCACCCCTCAGCCTCCTTTGCTCAATCTTGGTAAGCCCGAAGTCCTCAGCCACTTGTCATAGGACAATCCTTCCAGTCCTTTCACCAAATTTCTTTCCCTTCTCTGAACGTATTCAGGGACTTTCACATCCCTCTTAAAGTGGGAGGCCCAAAACTGCACACAAATAAAGCGGGATAATCCCCTCTTTTGCCCAGCTGGTTCTGCCATGTTTAATGCACAACATTGGCCCATGTTGCACCTACTCTCCAGTGAAAGGATGCATGGGAACGGTTCATACCTGCTACAGGTTTTAGACTGGACACCGGGAAGCGTTTATTTACCAAGAGGGTGGTCAAACACTGGAATAGGCTTCCTAGAGAGGTGGATGATACTCCAAGCCTGACAGTGTTTAAAAGGAATTTTGACAATCCCCTCAATTACATGCTTTAACTTGGTCAGCCCTGAATTGGTCAGGCAGTTAGATTAGATGAATGTTGTAGTTCCCTTCCAACTGAAAAAAATCTATCCCATTCTAAATAATATCATATATAGGCATACATTACAGAAAATTATATATTTCCATAGCAGTTCAATAGCAAGGTTCATGAGTTAACACAGTTAATTCTCTAAAAGCTGCAAGTTAAGCAGTACTACCTTTTCAGAAAGATCTGGATTTCAGCAAAGTGTTAAATCCCCAGTACACTACCAGAATAATTTCTGACAGCATTATGCTGTTTAAATGTATGTCGTCAAAATCAAATAGAACATTTTATAATGTGCTGCAAAATCATTCCATTTAGTACTACATACTATGATAAGCTGAGACACTTCTCCATTCTAAATGCTGAAGTAAGAAACATAAATAGGTTTTCTTGGAAAATTTTTTGAGATTGGAAAGAATGTTGGGAAGATTATGATGGAAAAACAGGTTACACTAATATGTTGTTGTGCAACATAAATTAGTGTTGCTTTTCAAGATGTCTGATTACATATCCCCTAATGTTTTGAGTACTAGTTCTGAAGCAAGCAATTCCAATAACTCACGTTCTTTGCAGGAAACTATAATGGCTAGTTAAACTCAGACATGTTACATTAAGGAACATTTGCAAATCAGGGATTTTACAGAGTTCAGGATAAAGCTGTTGGTTCCTACACAAAGAGCTTTTACCTTTGCATATTAGCCGCAAACTCTTTAGCAGATAATTTTGTACTTCTCTCAACATCGGATTAAGTTTTCTGTCTCTTGAGACTCAGTTTAAACTTGACAACAAGATACCTGCTCTTGATTTACCTGCTGTAGCGTTCATAGTTACTCTGCTTCAAAACTTACATCCCAGAACACAAACGTATGACATTCTTCCCTGGCAGGTCTGGCACCCTAGTGGGTGGGCTTCATGATATGAAGAAGAGAAATGAATAAGTTTGGCAATAAAGATATTCTTTTGCATTTCAAGTAGTGTGTGGATGGCTCATCCTCAGAGTATGTGGATGAACAGATGAAGATAGAACTGACAATTACATCTGTTGTGGGAAAACATGAAAATCCACTTCTCAGCATTGACAGCTTGTCACCTTTCATGCTACATAAACTCATCTTTCAAGGAAGAAACTGCATACGAGAAGAAAATGGTGTTTCCTAAATCTCAGAAGGTAAAATTAATAGGAAATAAACATTTAGTTAATCTCATTGTTTAAGTCATTTTTATCCATCAAGTTTCCAGAAGTCCAACACTCCCACATGGCTGCAACCTTATTAAGTCTCCTTTCTCTTCTTCTTGGACATGAAAAGCACAGGTAGAGAGAGAATTGATCAAGTATGAAACTGAAGGTTAGCTCTAACTCTACAGTTCAGGAAAGAAGTTAAACTCTGCTTCTGTAAAAGGTGAGTGAAAAAGACCCAACATTGCATTTTTTATAATTCTAACAAGTAACAGCAGCGCAGTGTCACTTCTGAGTTTGTGCTTCCAGGATCTGATTTGACTAAAACTTCCATCTTTTTAACTTTTTGAGGCTGACAGTGAGCAGCTACATCTTTCAGTAACTGGATTACCAGTGCTTAAGCTTGTCAACTCCCATCTCAAGAAAAGGTTACAGAATGAGGAGAAAGTAAAATAATTCTTTACTTCTGTGGAGAAAAGCTATGTGAGCAGGTACCTAATAAAAATGGTACAGTGGCATAAAAGAATGATAAATAACTATATTTTCTTAATAATTTGAAAAAAGATATTTTGTCTAGCAGTAACTATATATGAAGGTTTTGACTGTACAGAAAAAAAGATGAGAACTGGACATGACAGAGAAGATTTGGAATGGTGTCCAAAAGGGATTCTGTAGCAGACAAGAATAATGAAAAGTCTCTGGGTTGGGAATTAAGTCAAGGAGCCTCATAAGATGCTACAATATGGAAACAAAAAGTATAAAGGAAATGGAATAGGTTGTGCAGATGGAAGAATGCCACTACAAGTTTAAGAAAACGTCAACATCAATGACATAGAAAGTTAACTGTATAAGTGAACAACAGAACTGGTATGGATTAAAATTTCAAGTCTCAGTAAAAAAGCAGTATAAGGACAGCCCCTCGGAACACTTAACTAAAATGGAGAAGCTAATAGGTACATCAGAAGGCTGTGAAAGTAGAAATCCCAGAAAAAAAAAGGAAGGTTTCAATTAATCCAAATAGTTTACTAGTAAATCCATTACTATATACTAGTGTAATTGCTACATACATACATTTAAACAGCATAATTACATAATTTACTAATGTATTTATTACACTAGTATATATCATCAGCTAAATGTCAAGGCTAAATTTTTTTAGACATGAAGAAGCTAGTCAGAACACAGTACTTCCTTTGATTCTGACCAGTATCAATAATCAAGTTAAAAATGTTACCATACAAAAAATACTCTATAATATATGTAGATTTACTAGATATATTCTAGATATAATCCAGATTCCTTAGATATATAGGAACTATATGTTAATTCACGAACAAAGGCAACTCATGTAATACAGAGGATGTTAAGTTTAAGAGCTACTTAAAATGGAAAAGCTATCTTAAAAACTACAAGGAGCAGCTAAAAGGTCTGCAGAAGACTTGAAACATTTAAAGGCAAGACATTTCAAAGCTTGGAGCAACTGCAATTGTTATTAAAAAAAGGCTCTAAAATGACCAGAAAATCATAACAGATAAATGAAGGAGACCATTATGAGTAAGACAACATACTTTAAAAGCTGGTGTGCTAGACAAATGAAAAAGTTCTAAAAGAAAAAGTCTGACAGGTTAAATGAAAAAACTTGACAACTGTGAAAAGGAACTCAACCCAAAACAAAAGAAAGACACTCCCAGGTTTCATTGCCTTTGACCTACCATAGCAATGAAATGATTTCCCTTAAGATATTTGGAAAGGGAACATGAATTCCTTCCACGATATAAGTACAGTGACTCATTAATAATGTATTTAGAATACAGTTTAAGAATGGACTTCAGCTATTTTTTTTGTGGAAAGAATGGTAAGAATTCCCTTTTTATTGGGGAGAGCATGAAATCTGCTGATCCCACTGGCTGATGTAACAACTGCTCAAGGGAAGTGACTGCCTGAAAGGTAGTGCAACAAAAACTTCATCCAAACTTCTACAGGTACTTTTATCAAGGCTTGTGGAACTAAGTTAAAATTCCTTTTTGGAAAGTAATAAAAGTGCATTAGTTAGTCATTCAAATGTTGCTACTGATTGAAAAAACACTTGAAAATATGCTGCAGATTTTTATGCTTTTGAAAACTGAAGACATTGACCAGCAAAGGAAGATAATTTAGGTTTGGACTCTTTGTTAAAACTTACCATCAGGAATTTCCAGGCAAGTCTTTAATAAGCCTAAATGATTGTGAAATGCTTTAAGAAAGTAAAACCAATTTTTTCATATTACTGAGAATATAATTCCAAAAGAACTAATTACAGTATAACTGAATATTAAAAAGATAAAACCCCCAAATCACATATCTGAAGAAATCACACAGCGTTCAGCAGAAGAACTAACACATCTGCAATTTAACAAGCTGTAAGCTGTGTTATACAGACTTTTGCCGCTGGAGAACTGACTGCATGAGCTCCTCGATCTCAGAAATTGTCACAATCCAGCCTTGCAAGGTGCTTACAGTGATAGTACAAGAGAAATGCATCCACTCGGCATGTACCAGAACAAGTAATTCTGTGAGCAGCAGAGCTAATGAAGGGACAGTTCAAACACATTTGTACTGTAAGATTTTTCACTCTTTTGTGGATTCTCGGCAGTCTAATGTGGTGATTGGTTCATACTGTAAAGATCTACCAGTTTGACCAGTTGATCAAAGCATACACAAGATTAAAGGAGGACTGACAGAGAATGGTTTATCCGTTAGATATTTTGGGGAATAATTTGCTGAAGTCTACAGATCCCTTTCTTCAAAAGGTTTCTGATAACCAAAAAATAGGAATGCATTTGTAATACAGAGTCTTTGTGTATCTGATAAATTATTCACAATACTAGGAACAATTCACTAGTTAATATTTTCCTTGTTTTCCTTGCACTTGGAGCCACTTTCCTCTCTGCTCTTCATCCACAAGACATTCTGAAATAGAAAACAATTCCTTTCTCTAGTGACAGAATATTGATAGACTTTAGAAGCCAAAGATACATGAACTCGCACTGTTCACTCTTGGGGTATTATTTTTTTCCCAAACAATATTTGTTTGAAAAAATTTATCTCAATCTTAAATGGAGCTTCCCGAGCAACATGAGGAGGAAACGTTTGCTTTCCTATATGGACTGGCCTATTTTTCTTGGATTGCCTTTCATTTTAAGCTTCCCTTGGATAAGACACAAAATAAAAAAGCATCTCAGCAGAATATTTCTTAGTTCGGTTTCCTGTAGGTTATCTTTTGCAGCCCTTTATTATCTAGGAGTCCTCTTGACTTCAGTAAAGTTCCTATTTGAGTAATATCTATTTTGCTGGCATTTCCTGAGTCTGTAAGAGAACTGAAAGACAAGGGAAGTATTTTTGTTCATTTTGCTTTCCATTCTAAAGGTATTTGTAGCTTATCTAAAGTTCACTTGAATAAGAAGAGAACTTCAATTTACTGAAACAAAATACAGCACTGAAATATAAAAAAGCTTCAGGATAAATTATTTGAAAAGCTGGAGACCTGTACACCTTTACAACTTTTCTAAAGCAGAAATCCAGCTAGTTTTGTGGACTCCAAAGAACAGGTTCATCACTATTCTTTGGAGGGCAAGAAGGAAGAATATCCTACTTTCACAAGGACCTGGAAATGGCTATGAAGAGCGCAATTTATATATATAAACCTTCCCAAAGCTGTTTTGAATTCTCAAGACCTTTCACAGGATGGACCTTATTGGGATGGGATACAGCAGCTGAGAAACTGAAACAAGATTTCCAAAACTGTCTGTAGAACAGCTTGCAAACGATCTGTCAAAGCAACTAGATTCATCAAGAGAACTCTTCTGTGATTTCAGTTTCTACTGTAATAAAAGCTACTGACATCACAACTCAAAAACAATGCCTCACAACTACTCAAGACCTGTCTGGACACATTCCTGTGTGATCTCATCTAGGTGGACCTGCTTCTGCAGGGGGATTGGAATAGATGATCTCTAAAGGTCCCTTCCAACCCTATCATTCTATGATTCTATGACTCCAGAGCAGGATAGATCAGAACACTTTAAAAAGATTTCTGTGAAATACAGACATCAGAGTGTATAACTCAAAGCCAACAGACAAGGCAAAAGTATAATTGCATTAAAATCTGTAGAGTGTTCTTCTGGTAACTATTTTGCTTGACGCTTGTTTACGATTTATTAAAATTATTAATTTTCAGTGGCTTGATCTCTTTCACATAGAAGAGCTGTATAGGCAAACAGTTAACTGCACGCAAGGACCTGAATACAAAAGTATGTCTTCATTTCATTATGTTACCATTTTTAGCCAGGCTTCCAAGCACATGGTGAAGAATTCGCTAATAATAGTAATAAGCTGTTACTTTGACAATTATGCACAGAATTGCCTTTAAAAGAACTGTGTCATCATTCAAAATTGAGCACACCAACTAAACCAAAGCCATATGTGTATCATTTCCCAACCTGCATAGGGTTGATCTGCACTGAACGTTCAAAGCACTCCACACATTCCCTGAATTCCCGGTTGCGGAGGTGGAGGAGGCCTTTGGAGCGCTGGGCGCGGGCGCTGCGGTGTCTCGAGAGCTCCCAGGCCTTGTCATAATACTGGTGGTCTTTAAGAACATCACCAAGCAAACAATATAATCCTGGTGTTTCCTTTTTTTCTAACTCCCGTCTCAGTATATCTTCTGCCTGTTAAAGAGAAAAGAGAAATGAATACATAATGGCACAATTTGTTTACAGTTTCCTTGCAATCATCAGTTAAAGACTAAGAAGTAGAGACAGTATGGAAACAGTGCCTTCATCTAAGACAGCAAAGAAAGTCTAGAGAAAACTTGTTTCCAAACTGTTCTTAAAAAAAACACACCTCAACAACCATATGGTGGCTTTCAGTTTAACGCACCAAGGAAAATGTATCCATTACAACAAACAGCAGCTTGCTCCTCATTTTATATCACAGATATATATCCCAAGAGATATATCCTATCAGTCCTAGACATCAAACCTACACTTACTTTATAACAATGCAGTATGAATACAATTACAGTATGAAATTCTAATAGTTTATCATCTGTATTTTATATATACATCCTAATAAATTTTCTTGCAACTGTCATTCCTTTTTCTCCAACTGCTCTTTTCTGAAAGGAGTTATTTCCATTCTGTTCTGTCTGAAGACGTGTCCACTGTCATACTGTTGTTTTTGGAAATAAAAATCTTTTATGTAAGATTCAGAAGCTATAGATTTATCTAAATGTTTGAGATAAAATAGATTGAAAATATATACAGCATTATGGAAAAATGATAAAAGCTGGGTCTCCCAGGCATCTGTTAGGGGCTATAACCAACTTTCGAAAGCTTTTTATCTCAGGATCACTATCTCACTTTAACAATAAAAATATTGTTTCTCTTTTAAGCAAGAGATAGCCTACTTTTTGTTGCTTTTTGAAAAGATAAATAAACTGGACAGATAATTTGTTCTTCAGACCCAACTCTTACCTCAGTCCCCTGCTGTAAAAATGCAACATACATAAATCAGTTCAGTATAATTTGTCTGTTAGAAAATATCTATTTGAACCATTTGAACTAAGAAAGATCCAATACAGCCTTCCACAGAATCAAAGTCTGACACTGTAACACTAATAATTTTTCTATCACAGATAGTTGACCTAAAAGGATAGCTGAGTTCAGCTCTGCATTTAAATTATTACTACTCTTCTTTGGCCTTCAAATGACTTCTAGAGAATCAAAATCTCTTCCTTTTTCCAATCAGTACATTTCACTGATCCTGACAGAAAATTGGTTTTAGAAAACTGACTTTGAAATATTTCATGCATAACAATTTTAACACTTCATTCTTACTATCATTTTTTATAAATAAGGTAGCAGTACAGTCTATAAATATTTGAAGTGCATAAATGTGAGGAAGTGATGTATTGTTTAGATTTCTAAAGAGATCTTGAATGAGCAAAAATGGAATCCCATTAAGAAAAAAATCAGTGGCTTAATATTAGGAAAACAGTTTCATGGCAAGTGTTTTTAAGTGCCTATGAAACATCTCTTGAAAGAATGTCAAAGAAACCATTACTTAAAATTTAGAATTAGCCTAGTCAAAGCACTAGAAAACCTCCCCTAAGAAGAAGGCTGCACTTGCAGAAGGTTTAGCTAAAAGGGCATTTTACTTCCCCTTCCTTGCCTCCATGTTGCTGTGACAGGACTAAAGGAACATACATTAATAATATATATTTTTTTTTCTACAGCAGAGAGAACTGAGTGCTTTATTATTTCAGTAATCACATTAGGCACCAAAAGGTAGAGATTTTTTTTTCCCTTCTGATAAAGAAAAGACTGAAATGTTGCTGTGTAAACAGTAGCTATGAGGTGAAAAGTGCATTGCATGTTGCTGCTTTACCTCTTCCGCTATTCTGTGGCAGTGCCTTGTACTAATCACACACTAGATGAGAAAGCCAACCATTCACTAATTGCATTTCACGTTTAAGAGCATAAAAACATCATGTTCTGGTCTGAACTTACAAGAGTTCACTGCCAACATAAATATTTCATCACACAGATAAAATGGAGAATTAAATAAGCAGAAGTCTGACTTTTTCTTCATATGATTAGCTATCTGTTCACCTCTCTGGCATCTTACAAACCTTTTTATTACTCAGAGCTTTAAAGATTACCACAAAGGATCATAACTACAAACTAAAAGAAATCACACTCTAAAAACATTTGTTATTTGTCATCTACAAAACCAAATTATACTTCAAAAATGGATTTTTCTTTTGTGAAGAAAAATATTTCTAACTTTGTAGTAAATGATTTTCAGAAATGCCCATTTAATCTTTACTAACAATCCTGCTTCTGCAAACAAATCTTAACAACAAAAAATATTATCATGAACATTTTCCACACAGCTCATGCAAGGTACTTAAAAAATGTAACTGCTAAAGATTTATACTTACTCATAGAATGAATATTAATGATTACTTTACATGGCTTGTAATTAAAAATTGTAACTAAATTAAATAAGCTTTGATGAGAAAATTATCAATTAAAAGTTACCTAAATAGAAAAAAATGATGCTGTATAACCCTTGGTGGCTGAAACAGAAGCAATTCTAACAGAAAGGTCTGCACCAGAACAGATGGAATTCAATACCCAGTTCAAAAGTCAGTTGAATTAAACATGAGAGGCTGTTAGTCTTGCTTTCTGGACCACTACAGTTACCATGGAATTTAAACAGGCAACACTTCACAAAAATCCCCACTAAGTAAAGAGCGGTTTGTTTTAAATAAAAAGTGGTGCTTTTTTGTTACTTACTGCGAAGACTCCTGGAAACCAAGTTGGAGATTCATTCTGCATTTGGCTTTTCTACCCTAAACTTCCACTTGCCATCCTATCCATGTGTTCCCATCCTTTTATTTTATTTGTTTCCTAAAAAGATCCTATTAGCCTCATTCTTCACAGATCTACCAGTTCCTTTATTTTATCATTTATTCCTTTGCTAGTTCAAAGAATTTTCTAAAATGCTTTCACCTTTCCTGGTTGCATATTATTTGCTAGGCTATCAGAGAAACAGTATGACGAAGCAGAACATAAAAGCATGGAAAGAAGCAGTGAGAGAAAAGGAAAGCTCTTCAGTATTCATTTAATCTCTGTAACTTCACAGATGACCTTGGTGAGCCATTTACGTCTCTTTCTCAATTCTGTAGCTACATATAGCAGTGCTTATCTGCCTTCTACTTCTGTTATAAGTAGTGGAAATAAATGGATCTAGTTCTTGAACAAGCTTATGTACTAAGTATAGTACTACTTGATTTTGTTTCTGGGAAGCATTTCCTGAATTTAAAGGTGAGCTTTGAAGATCTTATCATAACTGTGTTTCCTCACTCAAATGCTTTGACATATCTATGTCATGTCATCACAAGAAAATCAACTCTGCAGAACATGGATTGCTGGGTATATTTGTCTAAAACCAGACTGTACCATGCTGTTTGCTCTGAGGAGATGGAAGAGGGATAGCGCTGAAAACAGTGTTTTAAGATGGAATACCAGGCTGATGCTATGTGGTAGTTTGACCCTGGCTAGATGCCAGGCACCTACCATGCCACTTGATCACCCACCTCCTCAGCAAGCCAGAGAAGGGGAGAAAATAAGACAAATGTCTTGTGGGTTAAGATAAAAGCAGTTTAATATAGAGATAGCAAAGCCACACGAGAAGCAAAGCGAAGCAGATAAAGCTGTTACTCTCTACTTCCCATCAGCAGCAATGTCTGGCCACCTCCNGATGCTAAAAGGTAGATCTCACAAATCCATGAAAGGTAAGAAGCTGCTAAGCTCTAAAGTTCCTGCAAGAAAGAAAGGCTTCACTTCAACTGGAAGAAATGAAAATTTGCATATCTGATTCATCGTTTTTTATTTAGCAGGGAAATAGTATCATTTTTAGTATGCTATCCATTTCCAGTGAGGTTGAAGAGACTTCTTAAACCTCAATCAAATAAAGTTGTTTGATGCAAATAATAATCTTGAGATATCTGGGTCCCCCTCCCAGTTGAAAGAAAGGAGGAGCACACTTCTCAACATCAGTTCTCACTGCACACATGTACATTAGTGACTTGTTTTGCAGTATGTCTGTTAAAGGGCTACAAGGAGTAAAAGACTTGAATGAAGAAGCCACAGGAACTGTCACTAGACTGTGCATTCAGATTTTAACTTTTTTCTGTGCCCTGTTTTGCTTATCACTTGGCACTTTGTTACTCTTCTGTAGGCACATGTTATGATATCAGTTTCTGCGAATTCTTTTCAGATTATGAAGCGAGTATAGAGACATATCTAGCAAAAGATCCATAAAAAAGTTTGCTAAATGTTAGTGACATCTTACATATACAATATTTGTACTGCTGCAGAGTCCTGTTATAACTGAGTGAATTATGTATTTCCCAAGTGAACAGTGTGGAGCTTTGCATAGGCTTATCTACATGTTCCATTTCTTCATCAGTGCTCAATTCAGAAGTAGGAGGAAGGAACGTATTACTTCGATGTGTAAGTACTGAAACCCATTGATATTGTTGATAGCTGGTTGTCTTATTATTTTTTTCAGTACTTAAATCCAGATTTTCCACATAAAAGCACTTGTGAGTGAAAACAATGCAGAATTTTATTAGAGTTAGATCTTTTGGGCACACATATATCGAGTTCTTTTAGGACATAAACATCCACTGAGCAGCATACTGATGTAGTAGATATTCAGACATTTCTAAAAGACTAACTACAGTGTTGAAAAACGTAAAAACGTTTTTGATAAATACCAATAGTTCACAATGAAAGTTTTCTGAGAAGGAGCACAAATAGTCACTCCCCTTGGTGTACAGCTAAGTGTTTCTAATTTTCTGGCTTTTTTGGTCTGAAACTAGCTTTTTTTTTTCCCAGCACCACTGTTACTTAGTACTTACACAGCATTTTTTGGTTTTCAAAGCACAGCACAAACCCTCATTCTGAAAGCATTTCTAAGCAGTTTCCTGTGTCAAATATCCTGCCTATTCTCCAAGTGCCATTATCATAACTCCCTAAGGGCAGTTTGTGAATGTAACTAGGACAGAATGAATTTCCAGGAAATGGAAAATATTGACCTCTATTTCTCTACTTTACTGAAAAGATTGGGATATTAACATACTATCCCCAAGGCATGCATAAAGTGATACAGAATTTGCTAGCAAAACTTTTCTACCAGTCTAAAATGACCAAAATCTAGGCATTGGTGCACGATAATTAGAAAAATATGTTAAGTATGAAAAATTCTGCATTTTTTTTCTAGTAATCGAAGTTATGGCTCTCTATTTCATAAACTGAAATTAGTTTAAGCATAGCCTTTGTGCTTATGGTGCCGTAAACGGTGTCATCCGTTCATATATTAAAATGCTACCATATACCAAACAAAGGATAAGAACAGGGAAGAAAAGAAAAAACATTTTTCTCTGTCAGTGAATTATTTCTGAAAGCTATATAAATTCTGAAAGCAATGCTTGACAGTGCAAGTTCCTCTTACAGTCTTTCTGTGTGAGAGATTGCACCAGAAAGAGAACAGAGCTATTTACTTACACACATGTAGGCATTGCTTCCATGTATCATTTTCTAAAATCTTCATACCATGACTCTAATTGTAATAGCAAAATCATCAATAATAGGAGTGTTGCTACAGTCTGCTATCAGTATTTTGAAACAATTCTGTAACCAATACATAGGATTAGGTGATGGTTTTAAATTGCCTTTGTCTGGAGCTAATCACACCTAGCTGCAGCAGTGTTAAATTATGGAGACGTACAGGAGAGCATCAACATAGACTTAACAAAATAAAGCCTTTTAATCTTATAAATTCTTGACTTAAAAGTTGGACTCTGTAATTTGAATGTTAATACTAGGTAATCAAATACATCAAGCACCTATGTTCTACTTAATGTATTCTTAAAAACTACCACTAACAGTTTGAAATCAGGTGGAAAAGAATTGTGTATCTCCTCTAGACAAAGCTCCAAGACTACATCACTGACAACTATACAACCTTCTTGAAATGCCCACATTACACCTTGGTGTGCATCCAAAGTTACCATCTTAATTTTCCTTAAATATTTTCAAGAATCACTATTACAAACTTGTTTCTTAAGTTATTTCTTATTTATTAAATTCTATTTAATGTTGTCATTTCCTTACATCTTTTTTAGCATTCACAGGTTATGACAAACTCATGTCGTGTCCATTTTTCCTACACAGAATTTCCTCATGATACGCCTGTAGGAGCGTCAATAGTGAACTGACAGCTCAAGCCCAACAGTCCTTCATACTTCATATCCTAATTCAAAACAGGATCTCAGCTGTAAAAAAAAAAAATAAATCCTTACTTTTCCATGCTGTCCCACTCTTTCATAGCAGATTACTGCATCTTCCCACATTTCCAGCTCCTCAAATATCTGTAAGGCAGAGCTAGTGCATCCAAGCTCAAAGAGTAAGCTTGCAAGTTGACGCTGGAAAGATAAGAAACTTCAGGTAACTGAAAATAGGTACTACTTACACTTAAAAAATATGTTAAAGGCATTTCCAATGCCAACATGAAGCAGAGAATATGGAATCATTCTCTTGAAAATTCAAGCTGGAGCCTCAAACAATGTGTATATCTCAAAAACCCCTTATCAACAGAACACTAATTGTTTTGGCATGATTTTTGTTCATGTCAGTAGCTCAACTACTTTGAATTAGTTTATAATTTAATGCAAAAATGAAACAGTCATGGCAAGGATTAATTTAGATACTATACAGTGAACCTCTGCAATGTTTTTGGTGCTCCTGAATGGATTCTCTGAAGTTTTCCACGGATGTCATAGACTCTCTTGATAGGGGTTGGAAATCCAAGGCGTTACCATGTGTGGATAGATTGGTAGTAAAAAAAAAATAAATTAAGAACTGATTATAGTTCTTTGACATAAATATGCAACAAACTCTGAAAAACTGTAACAAAGTAATTATTTGTTAGTTTGATATCACTCGCTTAGGAAAAAAAAAAGCCCTACATTGTCAGTGTCTGGAATTAAATCTCATTTATGTTTTATTAAATTTACTTAAGAGTCAAATTTGGTAAAATTTCTATAGGCAAAGTTTCTTCATTACTGTGACTAGATGACCACAGTCATCCTCCATTATAAATTCCTATTATAGTATTTCAGTCTTTGGGTTGGAAAATTGGCTTGGATTGAAAAGTACCACTCTGACAACTGGAAATGAAAACCACATCTGGTAGTTTTATTGTCAGTGCCTGTTGAAAGGTTGTGTAGAATAATTTGAGAATGCTAGAAGAAGATATGATTTGTTAAAACAAAATCCATTGAGGCTATAAAAAAAAAAAACTGTAAAACACCATTAAAAGTAAACATGAACACCTTAGGAGGTCTGTGTTGTAAACTGTTTCAAGTTTGTTAAATACAGCATCATCATATAAGACTAATGTGTAGATTTCTGTTCTAGAAAGAGTTTACTGTCAACATAAACAAGTGTAGTTTTAGAAAAAAAGTCCTGTCAGTGAGAGTAAAAAAGGGTGTATCTGAAAAATAAAACTCTCAGCTCAAGCAGTTTTTCAGTGTACATTTAACGCCTAATTTGGTTGCTTTGACTGTGATCCGGAAAACTACTCAAAGTGAGTTATCATTAAAAGATGCAAGTAATAGTAGCATAAGTAAACCAGTAATAATTAGTAAGACAGTGGCAAGATTATTTTTACAGGAGATATGTTGGAAGCCTGTAAGTTTTAGTCCATTTTTTACTGGAGTAAAAATGAAAGTAAAGAAGAATTGCACTACAAGCAATTACTTCTGTGCATGACAGAACAAGACATCTGAAACCAAAACACTGTATAGCTTGTTTTCCTTCCAGAAAGTGTGTTATTAGGTTACACCTTTATTTCGATAGTGTTTCAATTGAAGATCTTATCACACTCTCCTGACTTTGGATTCATGCAGTATCAAAATTAAGAAGAACCACAGACTTTTAAGTAAAACTTGAAATGAGACTGCATCATACCTGTATGGCCCAATGTGGAGGCACCTGGCAACAGTAGAAAATCTTCATGCGTTCAGCTACTGATGCATTTGCATCTTCAAATTGGTCTGCAAGTGCCTGTAAATGCAAAGTATATTACGATTTAGTATTTACTTAATCAACCTAAAAGAAATAAAATAAATGCAAAGCATTCAGGATTTTAGGCATTCTCGACAAGGAAAAAAATTGGATAACTTATTTCTCTTTCTAAACCCAACTGCTGGATACCAAACATATAACAATAATGAAGACAACATTCGTGTAAAATTAAAACATTCAGTTCTATGATTTAAGCTGCTAAACATCTTGTAACTGCTATTGATGTTAACGGGATGTATTAGGTGGCTTCATTCTTTTATTAAGAAAAAAACCACAACAGGCGGCAATAATTAAGGGTTTAAATCCACGCTTAACCTCCTAATTTTAAATACTAATATTTAAAATATTCAATCTTACTGACATTCACATTCCCCCTCATAAAATTATCTCCAGAGACCTGTTTCTAGAGATTATAGAGAAATTTCATACCAAGAAAATGACTGAGATGTATTTGTAGTAAGGGAAAGGTCAGACTAATAAAATCACATTCCTTTTCACAGTTCCAAGCAATCCAAAGAGAGTAAGATTCAGATAAAACCTTTAAAGTAATATTGTTTAATTTACAAAATTTACTTGACTACAAACTGTGTAGCAAATTATATTGCATAGTTGTAGTTCTGATGAAATGTTCTAATGCTATGCAGAAGCTCATTCTTCTGTTTTCTGTTGCAACAAAAATTAAACTGAAAAACTGTCCCTTCCTTGGGTAATCATTTTACAAGACCAGACAAAGTACTAAACTACAGTTGGAATTTTTTTTTTAAAATAATCACTCTAAGCAAAGCCAGAAAATCTGAAATATGTTCTGTAAAATATTTTTTTTAGGAGAAAATAAGATGGAAGGCAGAAATCGTTTTTTTTAAAAAAAAAACAAACCCACCTGATATTGTTTCAAAAGAAAAACTTTAATTCGTAGACACACAGTTTTTCAAAAGCAACACATTTTATTCAAAATATTGTGGCCATATTTTTTCTACACTTTCTATGCAGAAAAGCCTAACGTAAACTATGTGCTGTAGGAGAATATGACTACGAGCAAATAAAATTCTCCCCAAAATTCTTCCCCAAAACTATATCATACTATGTTTAGAGTTCCAACAAAAACTGCAAATGTAGGTAGAACATATAAACATCACACATTCCACCTAAAAGAGTAAATGCCAATGAACTTAAAGGTTAATAAAATCCATGGTTTATACACTCTCTTCTATGTTGAAAAAATAAGCTCTGATACTTCTGTTTACTAGTGAAGTATAGAAAGTAAGCTACAATATAAATTGCTGAATTTTATGCTTTTGAATTATGCTTAAAGAAATAACTTTCAGGTTGTATAGTGGTGATAAAATGAGAATGCTAATCTTTTTGCACAGCTAATACCTAATCAGAGAACAACAAATAAAATAAAAAGAATCTCTCACTGCCAAGTGAGTATTCTTTTTCATTAGTCATCTTCAACATAAATATCACGTAAAAAATCCCAGAATATTTGCCACACAGTCAAAAGACATAAGGTTTGGTGGCTTTAACTTGAGCCTCAAATTCCTGCCTTGAAGTTGTTGACCAGAGCTACAGCAAAAATCAACTGAACTTTCTTCCACATGCAACATTTCAACAGATGACCCAATCAACACCATAACACATCCTTTTCCCAAGGCTTGAGCTGTAATGGATAACAGCATTTTAAGTAAAAAAACCACGGTACAGACAGATACATTAATCTCTGGTATGAGATTAAGAAGTACAATAGGTAGCCTCTGATTGTAAGTATACCATTTTATTGTAAGTCTACCATTTTAATGTGAAATTATCGCATTTGAGCTTTTATCAGTTTAGTAATCAACATCAGTTTAATCACTTTACTATCAATTAAACTTAGATAGCAATTATTCAGCACTTGAGTACATGGAAGTTTGTAAAGGTCTTTTCCACCATGGATATCGTTTACTTACACTCATTCCCATTTCATATCCTTTCTTCACTTCTATGTTAAATGTATGTGTAACATGAGTATGGTCCTGATGATAAAATATCAGCTTTGATTTTGAGCCTGCCTAAGTTTTAATCTCTTTATCCTCCTCAAATTTTTACTGTCCTTATTTTATATGACTGACAGTTAAAGATTTTTCTTTTTAGCCAGACCCTATCTCTATGTTTGATCACCAGAAATATTATTGCACCCTTACAGTTTCTAGTTGGAGATGTGATTTTCTTTATGACATGTTATATATCTCTCAGCCTACTTATGGCACTGCTTTTATATTTGTTATTCAACTGGTTTGAAGTCCTTCCCTCTGTCATGGGATTGTGTGGAGATGTTTTTTGGTTGGTAAAAAGGAAAGGGAACTGCAGTGCTGGTTCCAGTAAGCAGTTCTTGAAACATACCCTGGCTCAGAGGTGGACTCACCTCCAGCCCATCTGGGTCTTCTGCCATCATGATCTAAGAAGGGAAATTCGCAGGTGAAGAGGAGGTGTAGGAGTAGTACAAGATGGAGGTGACCACGTGGATCCCACAGTCAGAAAAGGAAGGAAGGAGAAGTGCCTGACTGGAAACCCCTCTGCAACCTGTGGCGAGAACGCAGCTGTACCCCTACAAACTATGGAAGGCAATGGCAGGAATGAGAGCCACCAGCAGCTCCGAGTGAGTGCACCTAGATGGGTGAGAGACTGTGTGAGGAGGTGGCCATGGTGCAGGCCCTGCTGGAGAGCCTGCAGGCCCCAGAGACCCTCATAAGAGACAGAGAGGAGCTGCAGCCCTCAGGATGAACACATGTCAGGGCTGCCTGGCCTGTGAGGGACCCTGAGTCGAAGCAGGAAGGATTGGCGAGGAGCCTGTCAGCCTTTAGGAGAGACAAGTGGCAGGAGCCATTGGGAATAGATTGACTGAAACCCCCATTCCCTTTCCCCGAGCCATTTGGGAGGAAGGACGTGAAGACACTGGGATCAGGGCTCTGAGCCTGGGAAGAAGGGAGGGGTGAGGAGAAGGTGGTCTTAAAGGGCTGGCTGTGTTCTTCATCATTGTACTGCCCTGTTGTTTTCTGTTTGTTATAGGTTTGGGTTTTATTTTTTTGGTTGGTGGTGCATTAAATTAATGTCTCTTCCCCAAGTTGAGTAGTCTTGTCTGACTCTCCCTGTCCTTTGGGAGCTCCAAAGACCATTACTTATGGCTGACTGTGGTCCTTTTTTCCTACATGGGCCTAAACCAGGACACTTCCATTAATTTCAGCTTTTATGCAACTTAAGACCTAACTGCAATGCTTTGCTTTTGAGAGCACTGATACTAAAATTCTTGTCCAAGAGAAAACTTACATAATTCTTAAAGTTTCAAAACTTTAGGTGGCTTGATCGTTTTTTTTAAACTGTCCTCTGCAAATTTACATTTTCTAACAATTAAGTATAAAAAAGGCTGTATAAAAACCAAAAATAGTCCAAATTAATTTGGAAGGTGGTATGATAGTAACTGTCATAGACTTCTTCTCTGATAGTGTACTCAGTAATACATAAAGACAGAATTACTAATAAAAGCTGCATTCCTTCTGAAGAGAAAATGTATGAAATAGTGTCTAAAACACTGAAAGTGTACACATATTAGAAAGCAGGTAACAAATACAAAGAATTAAATATACAGAATAATTAGTTTTCTGAATTTTCTTTCCCATGACTTAGATGAGATATTCCAAGCTTTTCTTATGTTCTTTAAATATTTTAGTACCTTGTAGATATGTAATTACATCTTGAATTACACTCTTCTGCCTACTTTAAAAAAGGCAAAGAATTACATTTATAATCTAAACAACAAACTTGATTCAATAGCTCTTTGTCAACCCTAGTGCTCCTGTAATCAAAACCACTGGGACAAATTGAGACATACCCAGACTTCTAAAATCCAGTGGTCAAAATACTTCATTTTCCAGTGAAGCAATGCCAGAAACTATGAAGCAATACAACAAGTTTTCATAAAATAATGCAGAAAAGTTCTGCTAAATGAGAGAGAATAATTTTTGATATATATGGATACAATGCGGGGGAAAAAAACCCCAAGCAGTTGAGATTAGTCTAAACTTCCTGAGGGAGATTATGACCAAATAGTGATTACTTTATTAACTGCCAATTTTATCACTAGATAAAAAGACATAAAACCAGTACGTTTAGACTTATACAATTGAACCATTATTCAGAACAGCATTTTGACATTTAAGACAGGACTTTGTTGCTTGGAAACTAAAATGATTTAAAGGAAATAATGAGGCTATCCTTTCAAAAAAACCTCCAAGATTACGTATTTCTGTTAAATAGTGAAATCCCTGGGTTGTGAAGAACTACAGCATCCAGACACAAAACAAAAACTACTCAGCATATTCAGTATTTCAACATCAAGAAAGAAACCCTCCTCTTCATTTATCTACTTTTCCAAGGGGAATTATAGCATTAAATACAGGAAGAAAATTTATTACAGCAATCACTATCATAAGTTATGATTTGTGATTCACAGAAACTCAAAAAGACCATTTCTTACATAGTGCAAAGATGCCAAGATGAAGAATACTACTTACTAGAGATTTAACATTAGTCACACTCTCAGAAGGATAAAAACATTCCCTAAGAACTCTGTAGAAGTTTAATGCTTTGAAAGGCAAAAATTTACCCTCTTTTTAGCCCTCAAAGATAAGTCTTTGCTTCATTAAATTCTTGTAGCCTTGAAGACTCACATTTTTGCCCACTTTGCAAGCTCACCCTTTCTGTCACTCTTCCAATGAAATTATTGCTTGATAGAACTGACCTCAAATGATACTTACGCTTAAACAACTACAGTGGTGTGTATCATACTGCTCCCTAGAAACTAACAGCTGGTATAAATTTTTTCAAATATAACTTTTAAATGGTGTATGGCACTGACTGCCTAATTTGTATTGCAAAAGGAATGGTTACAACACACCAGGAACAAAGAAGCTGCAAAGATTCTCGAAAGAGAAACTACTAACAAGGCAATGCAACTCTAAAACTATAGAAATAAGCAGTGCTTGAAATAAAGTTAACCAAAACATTCAAGGAGAAGGCTTCAGGCTGAAAGTTTCCAAAGCTAAGTCCCTTTCCATCAAAATGGGTGTTTCAAATGATTTGTCCAATGTTTTGGTAAAAACTTGATTGGATGCAATCACTTGAAAGAAATCACAATGTTCAGTGTCTGAGATTATTTGCTTTTTTTAAAGAAGTCACTAAAAAATGTACCAAATTTCTAGCAGCTTTACTCACAGAAGAAAAATGATTCCTTCAAATTAGCATAGTCTGTTTTTAAATGGTAGGTTAATTCACCAACTACTATGCTGGTGTTTTTTTGTACTCCCACCTTAGATTGGACACAGAAGTCTTGATCTGTAAAGAAAAGAGGACTTCTTGCTTCTTGTCCTGGATTCAGCACTATCTACCCTGTGATATTTTTCTAGTAGTTTCTTTTGACAGATTCCTCTGTTAAGATACTGCATAAATACTCATAGTGTTGAGAATGCATTGTCTATTTTAGGGCTCTTCCTCTGTTATTTGCTAATTCCTTCATCTCCTAAATAGCTAAATAAACTTGGCATCAGCTATCCTTCAGTAAATACTTAAGTTTCTAGGCTGAGAAGAATGCCAGTAGAGAGACTTCTTCAGAACAGCCATCTCTGTGGCCTTTGTACACAGCTTTAACTTCATTGTCAGTGCCCGACATCAACCTGAGAGTAATGTAGCACTCTCTTCAAGACAGAATATATTTAAAAAGCTCTATAAAATGTTTCAAGTTTGATGCATTTAGGGATGTTATTCACTTTTTAAAGTAAGTAAATAAACTTTTTTTTTAAACAAAGGTTGTGACCATTATTTAGCAAATGAGAAACTTGTGTATAGCCTTCAATAAACATCTCACTGATATGAGTATTATGTAGATGCCTGTAACCTGAAATCACAGATACTCAGCTGTTGTAATCACTAGCAGCTCTTTCTGCAGTATTAGAAATAGTGAACATATTTTCCCCCCCAGCATCAAAGTGCTCTTTGGATGAAATCTGTTTTTCAACTGCTCTTACTCTGTTGCAAACCTCAAGAACATCTTTAGTTGTCTGGTGATGTGGAAAAGAGTAAGGGAAAAGATGGAAAAGTTCAGTCTCTTTTGTCCTGAATTTGATCAGAATATCTCAACATCTGAGGACATCCATTGTTTTCCCTTCTTAAAAAAAAAAAAATCCTAAGAATAGCTTCCCTACTGAGTGAAACCTTGACTGATAACCAGTAGTTTCTGTTAAAAAATTACTTGGCAGGAAATACACATTCTTCCAGTAGCTGAGCCTGACCCAGCAACCGTACAGTATATGATGGTAAGTACATTAGAAATATGACACACAGGCAAAGTGTTTAAACTTTAGCTACCCCTTCATATAAAGAAGTCTATTTTCAATATATATATATATTTTCGTGAAAGACATCCAATCCAGTTCTCCACATGTTCCTGGAAAACTATCTATACATCAGAGAAAAAACAAACAAATCCTCTATCATTCTCTGTTAATGACTGATCTACTCACCAAAGAGGAAATAAGCATCCCCAGCAACAATTGGCTTGAAATCAGTTTGATTTCCAGTAAAAATTGAAACATTCTAAATGCATTAAATATTTCATGCCTGATTGTATGACATATTCAAATAGAAGAACATAAAGCTTCCCTGAAGACTCAGCTCTTCTTTATCAAAAAGGGAGGAATCCATGAAAAATACATTTTTTTTCCCCCACAATTATATAACAGTATTGGGCATAGCCTGGTACCAATAAAAAAAAAAATTCATTCATCTGAACGGAGTTTTATGCTGGTCACTCCCATCAAATGGGTTGAGGGACAGAGACTGGACAACAGATTTTCTGCTACTTCACAGAAGAGCAGCTCCAACTAAACATGGACTCAGGATAATAAAACATTACTGCAAAGAAACATGGACAACACACTATTTAATCCATTAACAACCTTCAATTACTTCACTGAGGACAACTAGCTGTAAGTCCTAATGGCAGTAGTTTTACACTGGAAGCAATTTGCTTGCAGATCTTCAGGAGTGCACCACTGCCAAAGGAAAATCTGCACTTTTGCTTTCAGCTGCTCCCTTTTACTAGACATAGTCTAACCCTAGAAGGCTAGAAGAAGAGACTGAAGTACAAATTAACTTCTTTACCACCAGCTGCCACTACCTACTTCCTGCTACCATTTTGTTTTTCAGAGGAGAGAATAACGTGAGCCCAGGAATCTGCTGGGGCTCTGGCTGTTCATTCAACCATCAGGCTGTACCTCTAATGAAGAACCAGAGGGAAGAAGGCAGATTCCAGATCAGAGCAATTGTCCTGGCAAGGTGCAGCTTGAGAGCTTCTGGAATTGTTTATGATTGCACTATAATTTCACATTTTATGACTTTTGTCTGAACTTACAGCACTATTAGAGCTTTGTTTGCACACATTTTGGACAAGGAAAAATGGAATAAAGAGGAGGTGAAATGTTCTGTGTTAGGCTTATTTACTGCACATTTCTATTTCTAGGCAACTTCAATGATTGGAAAGATCTGCATCGGGGAAAATGGGCAGGTACAGCACAGCAATGTGCATAACAGCTACAAACAATAATATTTATGCCATTTAAAATCTGTTTCAGGCATAGTAGGTTGTATTCCTTACAAAAATATCTCCACATCTGTCAAAATACTCGTCATCACAAAACCGCAGTGCTATAATTTAAATATTCAGACAGCAATACTGTGAAGAAACTAATTAACTGCAAAAGTAAATGGAAATATTAAAAAGAGCCAATACATATAATCACAGCCATACAACGATCCAAATGATTATTTGAATCAATGGTCCTTAAATCAGTTTGGAAAGTTCCAAAGGTAAATATATTAATCAATTCATAACTATAACTGGAACAGGAGCTAAATGAGTTGAAACAACGCAACAAAGACTTCCGCAGTTAGAAGCCACATCCAGCTCACACTATTGCAAAGTTTCTCTCCAGTACATAGTTTCCAATCCACTGATTCTTTACATAGTACATGCCCAAAATTTCCTACCTCTGAACATTTAGAAACCATGTATAGTCACCTTATTAAATATATTTTTTAACAATCCAACCTTCCCTCCAACTTAATGGAGAGCTGGCTCCTGGCATGACGGAAATATTTGGCAGAAACATCTATCTCTACAACTACCTCAAAGGGAGTTGTAGTGAGATGGGGGTCAATCTGTCCAGTAATAAATGACAGAACAAGAGGAAATGGGCTCATCAAGTTGCACCAGGGGATGTCTACATTGAACATTAGAAATAATTTTTCATGGAGAGGGTTATTAAGCATTGGAACTGGCTGCCCAGGGAAGTGATGGAGCCACCATCCCTGGAGATATTTAAAAGACACATAAATGAGGTGCTGAAGGACATGGTTAAATTCAGTGATGGGCTTGGCATTGTTAGGTTAGTGGTTGGGCTCGATATGATTCTATGATCAGAAAAAGCAGTTCTCACTCCCTACCACTGCATTGTATTTAAAAACAAATTTCAAAGCATGAACATTTTCACATTTGGAATCAATTCTTGATTTTGTAATTGATACAATCAACCAAAAAAAGAAAAATAACATTTTCCCCTTATTAATTACACAATAGCCCATTATTTTATCTTTTCCATATGTATCATTTTTCTTTTCTGTTTCTAAATTTATCTCACAAAGATTTGTCACCAGTTTCGTGACCTTTTTTATAAGTCACTTCACCCCACCTTCTGTGAATCCATACTCTCTAGGTCAATAATCACAAATCGCCACATTTTGTATTTCATGAGTTTTGCTGCAGAAACTGATCTGCTGTAATCCTAACTGGTGTTCCCAAAACAAATTGTCTAAAGCATTATCCTTGACTATCGCTCGTGTTTACCTATGCAATAAAAGTAAAATTCTTCCAATGTGATGTTCTCCAACTCTACCCTGATGTGGCTATACAAACACTTTCTTGCCCCACTGTAGAATTTGACAATAATTCTTTCCAGTTTTTATGAGATTTTCCACGGAAAATCCCATTTGACAATAAATGCATTGTCTTCTCTTAAAATCACAGCTCGTATGCCAATGTGAGGAAGTAAAGAAAAGCCTTACTGACAGGCTGTTTATTCTTTCCTTATTGAGTAGAGAAGGACAAAAGCAAGGACCCTAAATTTTTGGGATTTACTAAGCTGCCTTTGACTTGTTACCTATTCCAACTTTTCTAAGCATTAGAGCACCACTATTTCCATATTAGAAACATACATCATTACAGTTGGAAAAGTCCTTTAAGATCATTGATCATTCCCTCACTTTAAATGCTTTTAAAACTAAAACCAGTCTCTAGTGTCTCATTTCCTGCAATGGTTAAAGCAGCACTTAAATACCTTCTAATGGAAGAATTTTTCAGAACAATGCTGGATCGCTTTCAAAATATTAGAAAACACAGAGACACAAACACTTCTATCAATAACATTTGTGTCATTGTTACTGTTCTAGTTCCCAGCAATTATTTTTGTCTTAGCTTCATTTCAGCAAATAAGGCTCTAAGTACTACATGTAATCATAATTTAGTCTTTCAAGACTGAATTCATCCTCTACATTTTGAGGGAGAGTTTACCGTGGCCCTGGAACTTCTTGAACTACAATAACCTACACACTTAGTGCCTTGTTGTCATGTCAAAAACCTCTTCATTTGGCAGGATTTCCAGGGAAAGATTGGGGGTATGCTCCTTGGAGAAAACTGGGAGGACAAAGAGAACTGCTTTAACAGATTAATTTTTTACCAGCAATAAACTGGTCACCACTACTGAGTTATAACGGCACAACTATCATCATCAGGGCATTTTATACTTGCACTGCATGCATTTTTACTGTTCTTGAAAAGTATTAAAATCTGAAAAGAATGCAGAATTCATTCTATTTGTCTTAATTTGGCTCTTAAAAACCCATTTTAAGTAGTAAGTAGTTCTCATATTTTGAAGAGACTACCATCCTAATAAACAGAAATACGTACATAGATTTGTGTCACTGAAGAGAAATTGTATTTGAGAGAGATCTAAAATATATGCAACTTGAATTAATGAGCTGAAATATTATTTCAGTAATTAAATATTAATTAATTAATTAAATTTTGGTGTTGATTTTGTTTGTTTTTAATTTTTATTTGTTACTCTGGGGTATGTTGCACTTGTGACTTCTTTTCCTCTTAAAGATTAATTTTTATGAGTGATGAAAACCAGACTGACCTTCAGTTATACATAACCGTATTTCTTCTTCTTTTTTTAAACCAGCAGGACCAGTGTAAGTGTTTGTAAGGCAACTGTATCTTTAGCATAACATTCCTGATTTTTAAAAATTTCAATGTTAGAGAATGATGAATGTCATTTCTCATGCCCCAAATAAAGAAGTTAACTTGGTATTGTTGAAAGACTTTTTCTAGACAGCAATGGAAGTGCAAATAAAGCAAAAGAAAATATTATAACAAATAAAGAAAGTGATAGGCCTTTTAATCAGAAAGACAGCTATCAAAATGTAGTTTGCATTTAAAATTTCCTCTTTTCTTAGCTATCTTAGAAATAGATTGTGATTATACTGTTTTACAAGACATTAAAATTAGTATATCTTAGTGTTTATGGCCTAATTTATAGAGTAAACATTGTCTCATGAGATCACAAGGTGTTTCTCAACTCTGAAGAAATTAGGTATTGAGCTATGGAAGAAAAGATGCCTTTGCATCCACATGGCAGCTGTCGAAGGCCTGTTTATCACTCCAAAATATCATCATTCCAGGTAGTTTGCCAATGATTTTAACCAGATCACGTGTACAAATGTCATTAAACCTCAGCATCAAAACATGTTCTGTTGGTATACTAGTTTACTGATTTTAAGTGTAGGTTTAATACATTTTGTAATAAAAAATAGCAGGATGTACCAGTTTTTCTATACCTTAGCTTATGTCATAACTCTATTATCACTTGGACTTTTAAACTTTGTTGTTCTACAGGTAGTGATCACATAATCAACAGATATTGAATTAACTATTTAGTATTAAAATTGGCAGTTTAGCTGAATTGTTTAAACAATTTACACTTACTACTCTATAAAAAATATATTTATTACTTCTTGATAATCTTATTTCAGAAAGTGAGCATTCAGAAAAACTATGCTTCTGTTACTACTTATCTTTAGTAGGCCTTTTATCTACAAGGTTTTCAGTCTAATTCTCTGGTGTAACAGTTAAAGCTGTTACTTTTTTCTATTTCACATGGTTGAAAACCAGAAAGCTGCGGTTCACACAACATTTTGCAGACCTTTTTCTTTGTGATATTCTTTTCCCCTACTCCATTGCTGTCTTGTCCTCAGGTGAACAAATTAATCGTTTACTTTAAGTTTATTCCCTAAGTATCCCCTACATGTTTAAGCAAAATCATTACCCAAAGTTATCCACACCATAATGACTTCAAAGTTATTCAGGAATATTCTTGAATATAAGGTACTCATTTCACCTATACAAGGAAGGTAAAAAAATTGTAAGGCATCTATACAAAAGAACTTGAAATACTGGGCTACCAAGAAGATTCAGTTTTTGCATAACTCCAGGTGAACTTTTAAAATACAAGAATATGCTTAGAGTTGTAAGGGGAATTATGCTGGGGCAGAAGTTATTGATTAGGGTGCTGCAACTGTGCACGTCTGTACTTCTACTACAAATGGGTCATGCAGTAGATTCTCCATGTGAATGCATTTGGGGTTTTTTTATTATATCAGGCAATGCAAATGTGTATTTCACTCTGAAAACAACACCAGCCAACTAGGAAATAAATATTCACTTGCATTGTCCATGTCATTTTACTAAAAAAACCTTCAATTTCTTTATAATAGGGCTTTTGCAGCTGGGTAGGGAAGGAAAATACACAGGTGGAAACAAGTCCAACAATCCCAAATGATATATAAAGAACTTTTATATCAAAATTAGCACAAAAGAGGCCAAGGTCATGAGTGGAAGATAACTGATTCATGAATGTCTGACATAATATTTCCTTTATATTGGAAACTGAGAGCCAAGCAGTTTACCAGGCAATTTAAAGTACCTCCTGTGCAATTGTCATTTATCAGTCAAACACCACCACCTAAAGCAGCATAGGAAAACAAGAGGCCTCTAATAGCAAATAGCAGTGCTAACTTTCAAAATTATCAGCTTACTGATCTGGACAAATACTGAGCCCAAAGTTACTGAGTATCTGTGCTCAGGTTTCAATGTTCATGTCTGTTAATGACTTGAGCCTATGAACAAACCCACTTACAGAGGACAAAATCCTTAGAAAAGTACTATGTATATTTTCTTGATCTTTACGCCATTTACCTTTTTTTAACTTAATGTTACTTATTGTTACGGTTATAATATTATCCTTAACAAGCAAGTGTACCTTCTTGAATGTTTTTGTTTTCAAAGAAAAAGCTGTTTCATCCATCAATTCTGTTATTCATGTTTATGATAAACCAAAGCATGTAAGTGGAACTTTCCCTAAGTTCCCCTAACTTCTCTTGAAGAAGCTAGATTTACAAGCTTATTTGGGAAGAATGGATTTCAAATCAAACAACTAATTTTCTGTTGCAAAAGCTGGAATACTGATATCACCCATCAATTCACCATGACAGTTCTACATCTAAAACTAGTCCGAACACAGGCTAGATCATTTGATGTTTGGGGAAACAGCCCGATTTCCATAGGGAAAGGCACAACTGCAGTCAATGCTGAAAAATAGGTCCAAAGACTTCCTGCATCACCTTTGCTTTCTCTTTTTCACTGAAGGAGGAAGTACGAACAAGGATGGAGAAAGAAAAAGAAGCAAAGCTATTACTGTTAAGTTGGAGTTTAATTACAATATAGGAAGAACAGACAACTGCCTCTACAGATAAGGGAGAGTCTGGTTTGTAGTACCTGGTATATGCATTGAACAATTTGACTCCTGAAAATTTGTCTACCACGACTAGACAATTTTAGAACATAGTTTGTTAATACTAGCTGAGAAAATACAAATTAGCATAGAAAGAATGGATTCATTCTTTCCCTACATTAGCTAAGAGTGATGATCCAAACTGGCAAATCCAATGGTGCAGTAGAAAACTTCTAGGCAGAAACTGCTACCTGGAAAATTACACTATTCAGTATTATCTTTTTCACCACTGGTGCAAGTTATTCCTGAATAACTCTTGGCAGACTGGATCTCTATTTTTTTTTCCCCCAACAAAACCCATAATTGCATAGTGGAAAAACACAGAGGGAGCCAAGCACCACCCTATTCATTATTTTGCAGTATCCTAATGAGTTCAGTGTACCCCTCAAATCACTTGTGTCATGTAACACCTTCTGTCAAATCTGTCATCTGCTTAAGCAAAAAAAAGTATGTTCTGGAAATGTGTATCTTGAGACTGAAATCTTAACTATCACCAAGAGGTCAATCTCTCCTATGATTGCTTTCTGAAGTAACAAGGTTTATATCTGGGTTTCTGGAGATTTTGTGATCTTGCATTGAATTCAGTAAGGAAAGGCTGTATAAGACACATGGCTCTTCTCTTTATCAACACCATTTGGAACACATATTCTAACAAAAAATACAATTCCTAATAGCTGAGGATTATGGGGATATCTGCAGGATGTAAAGAGAATAGATGAGGTCTCTCCTCCCGTTATTATCCTCATGAAGCATTTCATCGGTGCATCTCAATGATTCCAGCACCTTTTTTAAAACTTTCAACTTCATGTGAAACAAATTAGCAATTTTTTTTTCCTCCTTCCTCCCCTCTCCCATTCCGCACACAACTAAATGCAAATACTAAAATCTTAGTTAATGTACTCTTAGAGTACAAAAGAAGGTTAAAGAGTAGGAATGCCTAATACAGTGATCTAATCACAGAACCAGAATGGTAGGGTCGGAAGGGACCTCTAAAGATCATCTAGTCCAAGACCTCTGTCCACCTAGATCTGGTCACACAGAAACATGCTCAGACAAGTTTTGAAAACCTCCAGAGAAGCAGACTCACAACTGCCCTGGGCAGCCTGTGTCAGGGCTCCCTCACCTGAACAGTAAAAAAGTTTTTCCCTAAGTTTAAGTGGAACTTTTTGTATTCCAGCTTTTGTCCGTTACCCCTAGTCCTGTCACTGAACACTAGAGTAAAAAAAAAGTGTTGCCCCATCCTCTTGACATATACCTTTCAAATACTTGTACTGATGAGCTCCCCTCAGACTTCTCTAGGCTGAACAGCCCCAGATCCTGCGGCCTTTCCTCATAAGAAAGATGCTCCTGCTTTTCTGCTTGTGGGGACACACCAATCTTGGGCTTGAAGGAAGACAGACCAGCTTTCCTGGGTACTCCTACCTTTGACAATCTTATCCCATGAGATTCTTCCAAGTAGGTCTTTCAAGAGGCCAAAGTCAGGTCACCTGAATTCCAGGGTTGCAACCTGGCTTCGTGTCCTGCTTCTTTCACACAGGATCTTGAACTCGACCATCTCATGGTCACTGTAGCCAAGGTTGCCTCCAACCTTCCCATCCTCAACCAGACATTCTTTGTCAGCACAAGATCCAGTAGCACACCCCTCCTTTTTGGCTCCTCAATCACCTGTGACAGGAAGTTGTCAGCTACATTCTGTGGGAACCTCCTGGACTGTATATGCATGCTTGGCTGTGTGGCTTTGTCAGCAAATTTCAATGGTTAAAGTCTTCCACGAGGACCAGGGATTGTGATCATGAGGCAGCTCTCAGCTGTCTGTAGAAGGCCTCACCAACTTCCTCCTCCTGATCAGGTGTTCTGTAACAAACTCCTACAACAGCATCACCTGCCTTACCCTACCCCTTAATTTCCACCCCTCATCCCCACCCAGGCACAGCTCTATGCACTCTAATTGCTCTCTCATATAGAGATCAACTCTGGCCCCTCGCCTCATTTGCCTGTCTTTCATGGCTGTGCTCCAGTCATGGGAGCTGTCCCACCATGTCTCTGTAATTACAATGAGGTCATGGCCCTGCATCCTCACCCCCATCTCCAGCTCCTCCTGCTTATTCCCTAGGCTGCCTGTGTTGGTGTAGAGGCAACAGAAGACTGGTTTCCCTGGAGGATCCTCTCTCATTTGACACTCCCTCAGGCTGTGTCATGGTTTGGCCCAGCTAGCACAGCAGCACCACAACAGTCTCTCGCTCGGTGCCCCCATTCACCCCCACCCTCGTTAGGATGGCGGAGGCCACAGCGAAATGGGAGTAAAAAGATAAGCAAGGTTGTTGTGGATTCAGACAAGGGCAGGGAAGGCTCACTGCCAATTACGGTGCCAGGCAAAACAAACTCCAGTACTCGACTTAGAGAGGAAAGTAGGAAAGTTTATTCTACAAGAA